>JAJSOF020000036.1:20764289-20791878 GCA_025594305.2 Periplaneta americana
GTTTGGAACATAAACCGGGTTTGGCCCAAAACCCCGGGATTTTTTCGGAGCCTGGATTTTAAACCCGGAACCCCGGTTTTTTGAAAGGAAACCGGAGGGTCCCGGGAACAGGGGGTTTTTAGGGGAACCTGTTTTTTGGAAACCAAAACCGGGTATGGGCCCGGGAAACCGTAACCCGGAGTTTTGGGAACGGAAACCCCGGGTTTTAGTTGGACCCCGGAGTTTTAAAAGGGAACCCCGGGCTTTTAATAACAGGGGTTTTTGAAACCAACACGGTTTTTTGGGAACAAACCCCGGGTTTTGTCCCGGAAACCCCCAGTTTGAAACAGGAACCGGGACTGGAATCCGGACTTTTGGAACAGGAAGCCGGATTTTGGTATCGGAACCCGGAGTTTTGGAAGCGGAACCCGGAGTTTTGGAAGATGAACCCTGAGTTTTGGAACATGAACCCTGAGTTTTGAAGCCAGGAACTCGAAGTTTTGGAACCGTAACCCTGAGTTTTGGTACCGGAACCCGAAGTTTGAAACTGGAACCTGGAGATCTGAACTGGAACCCGGAGTTTTGGAACAGAAACCCGGAGTTTTGGTACCGGAACCGGGAGTTTTGGAACCGGAACCCGGAGTTTTGGAACATGAACCCAGAGTTTTGGAACCGGGACCCTGAGTTTTGCAAACGTATCCCGGAGTCTTGGAACCGGTAACCGGAGTTTTGGAACCGCAACCCGGAGTTTTGGAACCGGAACCCACAGTTTTGGTACCGGAACCCGCAGTTTGGAACCGAAACAAGGAGTTTTGAAACCAGACCCCGGAGTTTTGGAACCGGAACTCCCAGTTTTGCTACCGGAACCTGGAGTTTTGGAACAGGAACCCGGAGTTTTGGTACCGGAACCCGCACTTTTGGTAACGGAACCTGGAGTTTTTGAACCGGAACCCGGAGTTTTGTAACCGAAAACCCAGAGTTTTGTTACCGGAACACGGATATTGGAACCGGAACCCGGAGTTTTGAAACCGGACAACGGAGTTTTGGAACCGGAACCCGGAGTTTTGGAAGACGAACCCGGAGTTTTGGTACCGTAATACGGAGGTTGATACCGGAACCTGGAGTTTTGAACTGGAACCCGGAGTTTTGGAACAGGAACCCGGAGTTTTGGAAAATGAACACTGAGTTTTGGAACATGAACCCGGAGTTTTGGAACATGAACACTGAGTTTTGAAACCCGGAACTCGGAGTTTTGCAACCGGAAACCGGAGTTTTGGAACCGGAACCCGGAGTTTTGGTACCGGAACCCGGACTTTTGGGTACTAGAACTAGGAGCCTTGGTACCGAAACCCGGAGTTTTCGAACCGGAGGACGGAGTTTAAGAACCGGTATCGGTTTTTTGGAACCGGAACCTGGAGTTTTGTAACCGGAACCCCGAGTTTTTAACCGGAACCCGGTGTTTTGAAACCGGACCCCGGAGTTTTGGTACCGGAACCCGCACATTTAGTACCGGAACCCGGTGTTTTGGAACAGGAACCCGGAGTTTTGGAACCGGAACCCGGAGTTTTGGAACATGACCCCAGAGTTTTGGAACCGGAACCCGGAGTATTGGTACCGAAACCCGGGGTTTTCCAACCTGAACCCGGAGTTTTGGTACCGGAACCCGGAGTTTTCGATCCCGGAACCAGGAATATTTTGTACAAGAACCCGGAGTTTTGGAACCGGAAGCTGGAGGTTTGGTACCGGAACCCGGAGTTTTGGAACGGGAACCCGGAGTTTTGGTACCGGAACCCGGACTTAGGAACCGGAACCGGAGTTTTGAAACAGGACCCGGAGTTTTAGGCCCGGAACCCGGAGTTTTGGTACCGGAACCCGGAGTTTTTGAACCGGAACCCGTAGTTTTGTTACCGGAACCCGGAGGTTTGGAACCGGAACCCGAAGATTTGGTACCGAGACCCGGAGTTTTGGAACATGAACCCGGAGTTGTGGAACAGGAATCCGGAATTTTGGAACTGGAAACCGGAGTTTTGGAACCGTAACACGGAGTTTTGGAGCCGGAACTCGGAGTTTTGGTACCCGGACCCGGAGCTTTGGAACCGGAACCCGTAGTTTTGGTACCGGAACCCGGAGTTTTGAAACCGGAACCTGGAGTTTTGAACTGGAAACCGGAGTTTTGGAACAGGAACCCGGAGTTTTGGTACCGGAACACGGAGGTTTGGAACCGGAACCCGGAGTTTGGGAACATAAACCCGGAGTTTTGAAACCCGGAACTCGGAGTTTTGGAACTGGAACGCGGAGTTTTGGAACCGAATCCCGGAGTTTTGGTACCAGAACCCGGAGTTTTGGTACCGCAACCCGGAGTTTTGGAACCGTAACCCGGAGTTTTGGAACCGGACCCCGGAGTTTTGGTACCGGAACCCGGAGTTTTGGATCAGGAACCCGGGGTTTTGGAACCGGAACCCGTAATTTTGGAACATCAACCCGGAGTTTTGGTACCGGAACCCGGAGTTTTTGTACCGGAACTCGGAGTTTTGGAACTGGAACCCGCAGTTTTGGTACCGGAACCCGGAATTTTCCAACCGGAACCAGGAGTTTTGGAACCGGAATCCGTTTTTTGGGAACCGGAACCCCGAGTTTTTAACCGGAACCCGGAGTTTTGTATTCGGACCACGGAGTTTTGGAACCGGAACCCGGATATCTGGGATTGGAACCTGGAGTTTTGGGACTTGAGCACGTATTTTGGGACTGGAGCCGAGTTTTGGTACCCGTAACCCGGAGTTTTGGACCCGGAACCCGGAGTTTTTAACCGGAACCCGGAACATGGGCCCTTAATTCGAAATTTTGGACCCCAGCCCGGAGTTTAGATCCGGAACGCGGAGTTTTGGAACCGGAACTCGGAGTTTGGAAACGGAACCCGGAGTTTTGGGTCCGGAACCAAGTTTTTGGGACTGGGACGCGGATTTTGGAACCGAAACCCGGAGTTTGGGAAACGGTACACCGAGTTTTGGAACCGGAACCCGGGGTTTTGGAACCGGAACCTGGAGTTTTGGAACCGGAACCCGGAGTTTGGGAACCGGAACCAGGCTTATAGGAACCCGGATCCCGGTTTTTGAGACCCGTATCCCGGAGTTTTGGAACCCTGCGCGGAGTGTAGGATTACAGATGTAATCCAAATCTGTTACATACGTAGTTCAATTAGTTATTAATTACATATGTGATCCAAATACGTGGATTATATATGTGATCCTATTATGGATGGATTACGTATATAATCTGTATGTAAATACGTATGTAAATATTGATGGATTACATGTGTAATCCAATTATAGATGCATTACATATGTGATCCAATTATGGATGGATTACTTATGTAATCCAAATGTGTGTGGAAAACATGTGTAATCCAATTATGGATGGATTACATATGACATCCAAATCTGTGTGGATTACATACGTAATCCAATTATGGATGGATTACATATGTGATCCAAATACGTGGATTACATGTGTGATCCAATTATGGATGGATTACTTACGTAATCCAAATCTGAGTGGATTACATATGTAAGCCAATTATGGATGGATTACATGTGCAATCCAATTATAAATGGATTACATACGTAATCCAAATCTGTGTGGATTACATGTGTAATCCAATTATGGATGGACTACATGTGAAGCACAATTATGGATGGATAACATGTGCGATCCTATTATAGATGGATTACATACGTAGTCCAATTATAGATGGATTACATACGTAGTCCAACTATAGATGGATTACATGCGTAATCCAAATCTGTGTGGATTACATATGTAATCCAATTTTGGATGGATTACATGTGTAATCCAATTATGGATGGATTACATAAGACATCCAAATCTGTGTGGATTACATACGTAATCCAATTATGGATGGATTACATATGTGATCCAAATACGTGGATTACATGTGTGATCCAATTATGGATGGATTACATGTGCAATCCAATTATAGATGGATTACATTCGTAATCCAAATCTGTGTGGATTACATGTGCAATCCAATTATAGATGGATTACATTCGTAATCCAAATCTGTGTGGATTACATGTGTAATCCAATTATGGATGGATTACATGTGAAGCACAATTATGGATGGATAACATGTGCGATCCTATTATAGATGGATTACATACGTAGTCCAATTATAGATGGATTACATACGTAGTCCAACTATAGATGGATTACATGCGTAATCCAAATCTGTGTGGATTACATATGTAATCCAATTATGGATGGATTACATGTGTAATCCAATTATGGATGGATTACATATGACATCCAAATCTGTGTGGATTACATACGTAATCCAATTATGGATGGATTACATACGTAATCCAATTATGGATGGATTACATATGTGATCCAAATACGTGGATTACATGTGTGATCCAATTATGGATGGATTACTTACGTAATCCAAATCTGAGTGGATTACATATGTAAGCCAATTATGGATGGATTACATGTGCAATCCAATTATAGATGGATTACATACGTAATCCAAATCTGTGTGGATTACATGTGTAATCCAATTATGGATGGATTATATGTGAAGCACAGTTATGGATGGATAACATGTGCGATCCTATTATAGATGGATTACATACGTAGTCCAATTATAGATGGATTACATACGTAGTCCAACTATAGATGGATTACATGCGTAATCCAAATCTGTGTGGATTACATATGTAATCCAATTATGGATGGATTACATGTGTAATCAAATTATGGATGGATTACATATGACATCCAAATCTGTGTGGATTACATACGTAATCCAATTATGGATGGATTACATATGTGATCCAAATACGTGGATTACATGTGTGATCCAATTATGGATGGATTACTTACGTAATCCAAATCTGAGTGGATTACATATGTAAGCCAATTATGGATGGATTACATGTGCAATCCAATTATAGATGGATTACATACGTAATCCAAATCTGTGTGGATTACATGTGTAATCCAATTATGGATGGATTACATGTGAAGCACAATTATGGATGGATAACATGTGCGATCCTATTATAGATGGATTACATACGTAGTCCAATTATAGATGGATTACATACGTAGTCCAACTATAGATGGATTACATGCGTAATCCAAATCTGTGTGGATTACATATGTAATCCAATTATGGATGGATTACATGTATAATCCAATTATGGATGGATTACATGTGTAATCCAATTATGGATGGATTACATATGACATCCAAATCTGTGTGGATTACATACGTAATCCAATTATGGATGGATTACATACGTAATACAATTATGGATGGATTACATATGTGATCCAAATACGTGGATTACATGTGTGATCCAATTATGGATGGATTACTTACGTAATCCAAATCTGAGTGGATTACATATGTAAGCCAATTATGGATGGATTACATGTGCAATCCAATTATAGATGGATTACATATGTAATCCAAATCTGTGGATAACATGTGTAATCCAATTATGGATGGATTACATGTGAAGCCAGTTATGGATGGATAACATGTGCGATCCTATTATAGATGGATTACATACGTAGTCCAATTATAGATGGATTACATACGTAGTCCAACTATAGATGGATTACATGCGTAATCCAAATCTGTGTGGATTACATGTGTAATCCAATTATGGATGGATTACATGTGACATCCAAATCTGTGTGGATTACATACGTAATCCAATTATGGATGGATTACATATGTGAAATACGTGGATTACATGTGTGAAATTATGGATGGATTACTTACGTAATGGATTACATGTGTAATCCAAATGGATTACTGTGGATTACATGTGTAATCCAAATCTGTGTGGATTACATGTGTAATCCAATTATGGATGGATTACATGTGAAGCACAATTATGGATGGATAACATGTGCGATCTTATTATAGATGGATTACATACGTAGTCCAATTATAGATGGATTACATACGTAGTCCAACTATAGAGGGATTACATGCGTAATCCAAATCTATGTGGATTACATATGTAATCCAATTATGGATGGATTACATGTGTAATCCAATTATGGATGGATTACATATGACATCCAAATCTGTGTGGATTACATGCGTAATCCAATTATGGTTGGATTATATATGTGATCCAAATACGTGGATTACATATGTGATCCAATTATGGATGGATTACTTACGTAATCCAAATCTGAGTGGATTGCATATGTAAGCCAATTATGGATGGATTACATGTGCAATCCAACTATAGATGGATATGTAATCCAATTATAGATGGATTACATACGTAATCCAAATCTGTGTGGATTACATATGCAATCCAATTATGGATGGATTACATGTGTAACACAATTATGGATGGATAACATGTGCAATCCTATTATGGATGGATTACATACGTAGTCCAATTATAGATGGATTACATACGTAATCCAAATGGAGTATCAGCCTAGCATCAAGTAGGAGCAGATCAACACGTGTCAAACCACACGCCAGGCAGTACTAAACTTATTTACCAGATAACTTCCATATTGTATCAGTAACATGTCTATGTTTACATCAATTTTATCAACCACAATTGGATGAAAATCTTAACGACCACATTTTAATGAAGCATAGACATGTTAGTGACAAACGGTACTGTGCTTTAGTCCGATGTCAAACATCAAGATCAACAGAAACTGCCCTATTCAACGAACTCTGAACCGGCAAACACAGCCAACATATGCTCAAATGGTTTAAACTTTTTAAAGTGTTACAAAGTGTTCATATTTTTATGACTACATTTATAGTGGTTACAATTTTTTAAATGGTGTTTTATATATTAATATCATACCACATGACCTGCAAGTGATTTTAACCTAACATAGCATGTACATCATAGATCAACTTAAGTTAAGTCTAAGCAACCACACTAATATGACCCGAAAATCATCACATTAAGTTCCATGTAATAGGCAAAGTTTTCATTATAAATGTTAATCTAACAGTTCACATCTGAAGATGATACACAAGTATCGAAAACGTTAATGAAAATTATTTACTATTAAGATAAGCAAAGGCGGCATAGTATACAAATAATTATAGTCAAACATTAATAGCTTATCGGCAAACTACAACATGAAATTGATTCATGAGAGTTTTAAAATTGACTTTGGACTTAATCGAGAGTGTATTAAGAATGACTCGAGTATGACTTGGGAGTGTTTTAAGATTGACTTGAGAGTGACATAAAGATTTGGGAGTGACTAGGCACTGACTTCGGAGTGAATCGAGATTGACTATGGAGTATATCTAGAGTGACTCGTGTACAAATCGAGAATGACTTTTGAGTGACTTAAGAGGGAACCGAGAGTGATTGGGAGTGACTTAGAGAGTGAATCGGAGAGACTTAGGTGTGACTTAAGATCGACTCGACAGTGAATGGAAAGTCACTTAAGAGTGATTTGGGAGTGACTTGCAAGTGTCTAGGATTAACATGAGAGCGAGTTAAGAGTGACCTGGGTGTGACTAGAGTGAATTGAGAATAAATATTTTTCAAACAGGTTTCAGTACTGTATTTTGTTATATTATTTGTCAACAAAATCTAATGTGAATTACTCTGTTTCAAACAAGGTTCGATAATGTAATTTTTCCGTAACTTAAAACTGCATTTCGAAAATTTTAAAGCAAGAGAATACGATGCAATGTTCATTCATTAGTATCAATGTTACTGTAAGTTCATTACAAAATAATGATCAAAATAAAATGCTGTATTCATAGTGATATGCATCTTATTATGTTTAGATTTATGATTCTATAATAAACCCCATCCAAACCCCAACGATAAAAAGGGCCACAGCGGTCCTATCCATATTCAGTAGGTACTACAGCCGTCAGGAGATCTGTAGAGCTCGCGAAATAAAGTGCGATGCTGACAGCCATATGGACTGCCTTCACGCACAAAAAATATAGATAGTAGAACCCAGGGACCATTCAGGCGCTGGACGTGTTAAGTCCTATTCAGCTGTGCGCCCTGTTCACACCAGACTGAAATCTAGTCATGCACATGCGTAGTTAGCCTCAATTGCAATGTGAGGTATGAAGTCAATGACGTAAATGCATGATATGTTAGCTCACTAGTTAAGTAAAAAGTGCTGATGGCTTCCAAGCAAGAGTCCACGGAAGCATTCCTCCTTCATGTCATTTTGTTCAAATTCACATTACTTTATTGTCATAAAATACAAAGTATACAGGCATAGTCAAACATTTATATTCAAATGTATATTTAAAAATTATCATCAACATTATACAAACATTCCTTTGGGAAAATTCGTGTTTGATAAAGGATAAATCGTTTAATACTTAATTTAAACTTATAACATCCAAATAATTAAAATGCGATCATTTTGGAAGAGTTACCACTCATTGGTGCAATGACAATTCCTTTAACATGTTTCTTAATGTTTATTACATGCAACCTAGTTTAATGAAGATTGACATCATTTAGATTTAATGTGTATATTTTCTTTTACTTCTTATAGGTTTCCATTGAATTATGGTAATAACTTAATTTTAACCCTTGTTTTCTACATATTCAGTAAAATGGCGCTTGGCCCATTATGGTTCTCAACCTTTTAACTGAAATTAAATAACTTAAATAATATTAAATTTATATTATATATTTATATTATATTATATCAGAATTTACTGTAATAACATTATAGCATTATGTCCATCTAGTGAAACTACACTTTCCAATGGTGAAATAATAATTAATTATACAAATCTTGTTAATTTAGCTTCCGATATTACTTCATACAAACACAGAACATTCTCTGTATCTATCTTTCATAGCTTTCGATTGTTGCTGTCAAAGGCCCCTTATAGACTAAGTCATTTGTTTTTTAATTCATTACACGGCCTTAGATGGCAGTTATTTTAATTTTAAAACTCATTTATCTCATTAAATATCAGTCCTATCAAACTTTTTCTAGGAATAAAACTTATCGCAAATTATTTTAAAGAAACTTTGGTATGTAACATTTTTCACAAAAAAATCAATAATAAGCGAGATATTTCGATTTATTTAATTCAGGCCCCTTATAACCCCCTTTTAAATAATGTATTTTGAATGGCATATAGCCTAAAATCTAAGTTACAACGAACTTAATATATATTCCAATTTCATCGAAATCCGTTCATCCATTATCGCGTGAAAAGGTAACAAACATACAGACAGACAGACAGACAGACAGACAAACAAAATTTAAAAAAATTTTCGCTTTCAGGGTGGTTAATTATATATGTTGGGACCAATTATTTTTGGAAAATCGGAAATTACCAGAAAAATTTCGGCTACAGATTCATTATTAGTATAGATTATCATCAACATTATAAAAACATTCCATTGTTAAAATAGACTTCATAAATATATCCTGTTTCTACATTGCTTAATAAACTTATAACACCACTCATGTAATGGTCTAGTCACTATACTGAAGGTTATTCATTACACATTGCGTCTCCATAATCTATTCCTTCAACACCTTCTCTTTACGAAACACTAGACATAATGACGTCAACATTTTATACTGTGAGTCTCCTATCAACAGTTGTAACATGTTGGGTACTGAAAATCATTGACAATGAAATTAGCTTTTATGCAGTTTACAGTAGGTCTCTTATTGTTAAGAATTATTTCTCCTCTATTCCTTTATACATATTACACACACACATGTATATATAGTGGAATTAGGCTGTTTAATACATTTCATGAAATAAACTGGTGTTATTCTTTCAACCTTGCCTTCTCCTCACATTGCAACTCTTTACGTGTCCAGCTGTAGCATGTCACGAGGACAGTGCTGCAAATATGATCACACCAGTCTGCTTCATGAACGAAAAATCACTGCCAGGCACTCCAGCGGCATACTGCTATCTACCCGAGGAATCAGCCTGCACACATAAGGGAAAGCAATGTTATAGCTCTAATATCTCTATGTTTCATATCAACATTGCAACAAAGACATTATGAAATACATAAAAAAATAAAGCAAATGAAGAATGCCAAAGGGAAAATATTCATAACTGAAAAATAAAAAATTCAAAACATATCCCACATTAGAATAATTGAATCAATATAATCAAGGAATTCACTAACTACATTCAATTTAAAATAATAATTATTTCAGTTTGCAACATAGCCACAAATTTTGAACATGGACTTGGTATCTCAGTGAAGTTCATTGCCCAATTTCATATCTATATTTTGTCCGTTACAAGGATAACATATATCAGATGATGTGTAATACGAGAAACAGACACTGCAGATGGTATAAGGCATCCAAAGTACATTGCGATTATTAGAACAAAAATTTTCCAAATAATTACGACAAAAAAAGCCGACAATCATGCAGCCATAACACCGCAGTACGTGTAGTCACAACAAAGCCGATGAGTGCTTGAATACAGCTCGTCGAACTCTATCTCCAGCATGAAGGACAAATCTCTATCCTCCTGCGTTTGGACGGGAAGCCCAGCAAAATAAAAAAAAAATGGTCATTTTGACTTTCGAAATCAGACTTTTTTCTACACAAGGAGAACGAAGCGGTTCAGAGGCCCGCCATTTTAACTGTAGCATCCCCGCATCTTCCTTAGTAATCACCGCTAAATTCAGGAAAATCACCCGCACTTTTTTCTAACCTTAATTTTTGGGTACCTGAAATATTTGAGTCTCTAATTCCGGAAATAATAGCCATACCGAGGAACGGGATGCGGCCCTGTATTCCCCCTTGACCTACTTCTTACACGATAGCATCAAAATTGCAATCGCGAACACTTTCTGATTTTCGAGAAAAAAAAGGGAAGGGTAAAACCACTATTACGCCGATATTCTAGCCGCCATTACTCCGGATTACGTAGAGTTACAACAAAGCCGTTGAGTGAGTTGAATACAGCTCCTCCAACTCTATCATCAGTATAAAGGACAACTCTCTATACCCGCGCGTTTGTACGGGAGAGGTCGGCAAAATTTAAAAAAATTGTCATTTTGAACTTCCAAAACAGGCTTTTTTCTACACAAAGAGAACGAAGCGCCTCATAAGCTCGCCCTTTAAACTGTAGCATCCCAGCATATTCCTTAGTAATCACCGCAAAAACCCAGCAAATCCGTCGCACTCTTTTCTAGCCCCAATTTTTTTGTACCTAAAATTTTTGAGTCTCTAATTCCGGAAATAATGGCAGTACCGAGGAAGCCGAAGAGTGCGTTGAATACAGCTTCGTCGAACTCTATCTTCAGTATAAAGGACAACTCTCTATCCCCGTTCGTTTGGACAGGAGAGGCCGGCAAAATTTCAAAAA
Source organism: Periplaneta americana (assembly GCA_025594305.2). Taxonomy (NCBI): domain Eukaryota; kingdom Metazoa; phylum Arthropoda; class Insecta; order Blattodea; family Blattidae; genus Periplaneta; species Periplaneta americana. The sequence continues at coordinate 20,775,652 of JAJSOF020000036.1, forward strand.
ATGGTCATTTTGACCTTCCAAAACGGAATTTTTTTACACAAGGAAAACGAAGCGACTCAGAGGCCCGCCCTTTTAACTGTAGCATCCCCGCAGGTTGCCTAGTAATCACCGCTAATATCGGCAAATCCGCCGCACTTTTTTCTACCCTTATTTTTGGGTACCTAAAATATTTCAGACTCTAACTCCGGCAATAATGGCCATACCGAGGAACGGGATGCGGTCCTGTATTCCCCCTTGACTAACTTCTTACACGATAGCATCGAAATGGCAATCGCGAACACAAACTGATTTTCGAGAAAAAAAGGGGAAGGGTTTAAACCACCCTTCCGCCGACATTCTAGCCGCCATAACTCCGCAGTGCGTGTAGTAAGAACAAAGCCGAAGAGTGCGTTGAATACAGCTCCTCGAACTCTATCTCCAGCATAAAGTACAACTCTCTATCCCCGTTCGTTTGGACAGGAGAGGCCGGCAAAATTTCAAAAAATGGTCATTTTGACCTTCCAAAACGGAATTTTTTTACACAAGGAAAACGAAGCGACTCAGAGGCCCGCCCTTTTAACTGTAGCATCCCCGCAGGTTGCCTAGTAATCACCGCTAATATCCGGCAAATCCGCCGCACTTTTTTCTACCCTTATTTTTTGGGTACCTAAAATATTTCAGACTCTAACTCCGGAAATAATGGCCATACCAAGGAACGGGATGCGGTCCTGTATTCCCCCTTGACTAACTTCTTACACGATAGCATCAAAATGGCAATCGCGAACACAAACTGATTTTCGAGAAAAAAAGGGGAAGGGTTTAAACCACCCTTCCGCCGACATTCTAGCCGCCATAACTCGCAGTGCGTGCAGTAAGAACAAAGCCGAAGAGTGCGTTGAATACAGCTCGTCGAACTCTATCTTCAGTATAAAGGACAACTCTCTATCCCCGTTCGTTTGGACAGGAGAGGCCGGCAAAATTTCAAAAAATGGTCATTTTGACCTTCCAAAACGGAATTTTTTTTTACACAAGGAAAACGAAGCGACTCAGAGGCCCGCCCTTTTAACTGTAGCATCCCCGCAGGTTGCCTAGTAATCACCGCTAATATCCGGCAAATCCGCCGCACTTTTTCTACCCTTATTTTTAGGGTACCTAAAATATTTCAGACTCTAACTCCGGCAATAATGGCCATACCGAGGAACGGGATGCGGTCCTGTATTCCCCTTGACTAACTTCTTACACGATAGCATCAAAATGGCAATCGCGAACACAAACTGATTTTCGAGAAAAAAGGGGAAGGGTTTAAACCACCCTTCCGCCGACATTCTAGCCGCCATAACTCCGCAGTGCGTGCAGTAAGAACAAAGCCGAAGAGTGCGTTGAATACAGCTCGTCGAACTCTATCTTCAGTATAAAGACAACTCTCTATCCCCGTTCGTTTGGACAGGAGAGGCCGCAAAATTTCAAAAATGGTCATTTTGACCTTCCAAAACGGAATTTTTTTACACAAGGAAAACGAAGCGACTCAGAGGCCCGCCCTTTTAACTGTAGCATCCCCGCAGGTTGCCTAGTAATCACCGCTAATATCCGGCAAATCCGCCACACTTTTTCTACCCTTATTTTTTGGGTACCTAAAATATTTCAGACTCTAACTCCGGCAAATAATGGCCATACCGAGGAACGGGATGCGGTCCTGTATTCCCCCTTGACTAACTTCTTACACGATAGCATCAAAATGGCAATCGCGAACACAAACTGATTTTTGGTCATTTTGACCTTCCAAAAAGAATTTTTCTACACAAGGAGAACGAAGCGGGTCATGGGCCCGCCATTTTAACTGTAGCATCCCTGCATCTTCCTTAGTAATCACCGCTAAAATGCAGCAATTCCGCCGCACTTTTTTCCAGCTTTAATTTTTGTGTGCCTGAAATATTTGAGTCTCTATTTCCGGAAATAAAGGCCATACCGAGGAACGGGATGCGGCTCTGAATTCCCCCTTGACCTACATCTTACACGATAGCATCAAAATGGCAATCGCGAACACATTCTGATTTTAGTGAAGAAAAGGGGAAGGAACCACCCTTCCGCCGACATTATTGCAGCTATAACACCGCAGTACTTGTAGTGACAACAAAGCCGACGAGTGCGTTGAATACAGCTCGTCAAACTCTATATCCAGTATAAAGGACAAATCTCTATCCCCCTGCGTTTGGGCGGGAGAGGCCGGTAAAATTTCAAAAAAATTGGTCATTTTGACCTTCCAAAACAGAATTTTTTCTACTCAAGGAGAACGAAACAGATCAGAGGTCCGCTATTTTAACTGTAGCATCCCCGCATCTTCCTTAGTAATCACCTCTAAAATTTGGCAAATCACCCGCACTTTTATCTACCCTTATTTTTTGGGTACCTGAAATATTTGAGTCTATAATTCCGGAAATAATGGCCATACCGAGGAACGGGATGCGACCCTGTATTCCCACTTGACCTACTTCTTACACCATAGCATCAAAATGGTAATCGCGAACACATTCTGATTTTAGAGAAGAAAGGGGGAAGGAACCACCCTTCCGCCGACATTATTGCCGCCATAACTCCGCAGTACGTGTAGTGACAACAAAGCCAAGGAGTGCGTTGAATACAGCTCCTCGAACTCTATCTCCAGTATAAAGGACAAAATTTCTATCCTCCTGCGTTTTGGACGGAGAGGCCGGCAAAATTTCCAAAAATGCTCATTTTGACCATCCAAAACAGACTTTTTTCTACACAAGGAGAACGAAGCGGTTCAGAGGCCCGAGATTTTCACTGCAGCATTACCGCATCTTCCTTAGTAATCACCGCTAAAATCCGGCAAATCCGCTGCACTCTTTTCTAGCCTTAATTTTTGCGTACATAAAAATTTGAGTCTCTAATTCCGGAAATAATGGCCATACCGAGGAACGGGATGCGGCCCTGTATTCCCATTTGACCTACTTCTTACACGATAGCATCAAAATGGCAATCGCGAACACGTTCTGATTTTCGAGAAAAACCACCCTTCCGCCGACATTCTTGCCGCTATAACTCCGCAGTACCTGTAGTGACAACAAAGCCGACGAGTGCGTTGAATACAGCTCTTCGAACTCTATCTCCAGTATAACGGACAAATCTATATCCTCCTGCGTTTCGACGGGAGAGGCAGAGAAATTAAAAAAAAAAATGCTCATTTTGACCTTTCAAAACTTACTTTTTTCTACACAAGGAGAACGATGCGGCTCAGAAGCCGGCCATTTAACTGTAGCATCCCAGCATCTTCCTTAGTAATCACCGCTAAAATCCCGCAAATCCGAAGCACTTTTTCTGGCCTTAATTTTTCGATACCTGAAATGTTTGAGTCTCTAAATCCGGAAATAGTGGCCATACAGAGGAACGGGATGCGACCCTGTATTCCCACTTGACCTACTTCTTACACGATAGCATCAAAATGGCAATCGCGAACACTTTCTGATTTTCGAGAAAAACAGGGGAAGGGTTTAAACCACCCATCCGCCGACATTCTTGCCGCCAAAACATCGTAATACTTGTAGTGACAACAAAGCCGACGAGTGCGTTGAATACAGCTCGTCGAACTCTATCTCCAGTATAAAGGACAAATCTCCATTCTCATGCCTTTCGACGGGAGAGCTCGGCTAAATTTCAAACAATGGTCATTTGACCTTCGAAAACAGACTGTTTTCTACACAAGGAGAACGAAGCTGTTCAGAGGCCCGCCATTTTAACTGTAGCATCCCAGCATTTTCCTTAGTAATCATCGCTAAAATCCGGCAAATCCGCCGCACTTATTTCCAGCCTTAATTTTTGGGTACCTGAAACATTTGAGTCTCTATTTCCGGAAATAATGGCAACACCGAGGAACGGGATGTGGCCCTCTATTCTCCCTTGACCTACTTCTTACACGATAGCATCAAAATTGCAATCGCGAACACTTTCTGATTTTCCGCCGACATTCTTACCGCCATAACTCCCCAGTACATGGAGTTACAACAAAGCCGATGAGTGTGTTGAATACAGCTCGTCGAATTCTATCTCCATTATAAAGGACAAATCTCTATCCTCCTGCGTTTGGACGGGAGTGGCCGGTTAATTTAAAAAAATGGTCATTTTGACCTTCCAAAACAGACTTTTTTCTACACAATTACAACGAAGCGGCTCAGAGGCCCGCCATTTTAACTGTAGCATCCCTGCATTTTCCTAAGTAATCACCGCTAAAATCCGGCAAATTCGCCGCACTTTTTTCTAGCCTTAATTTTTGGGTACCTGAATTATTTGAGTGTCTAATTCCGGAAATAATGGCCATACCGAGGAATGGGATGCGGCCCTGTATTCCCCCTTTACCTACTTCTTACACGATAGCATCAAAATTGCAATCGCGACCACTTTCTGATTTTCGAGAAAAAAAAGGGGAAGGGTTTTAAACCACCCTTCCGCCGAAATTCTTGCCGCCATAACTGCGCAGTACTTGTGGTCACAAGAAATCCGATGAGTGCGTTGATTACAGTTCGTCGAACTCTAGCTCCAGTATACAGGACAACTCTCTATCTTCCTGCGTTTGGACGGGAGAGGCCGGCAAATTTAATAAAAATGGTCTTTTTCACCTTTCAAATCAGACTTTTTTCTACACAAGGAAAACGAAGCGGCTCAGAGGCCCGCCATTTTAACTGTAGCATCCCCGCATCATCCCAAGTGATCACCGCAAAAATCCGGCAAATCCGCCGCAGTTTTTTTTAGCCTTAGTTTTTGGGTTCCTCAAATATTTGAGTCTCTAATTCCGGAAATTATGGCCATAACGAGGAACGGGATGCGGTCCTGTATTCCACCTTGACTTACTTCTTACACGTTAGCATCAAAATGGCAATCGCGAACACTTTCTGATTTTCGAGAAATAAAGGGAAACCACCCTTCCTCCGACATTCTTGCCGCCATAACTCCGCAGTGCTTGTGGACACAACAAATCCGATGAGTGCGTTGAATACAACTCGTCGAACTCTATCTCCAGTATAGAGGACAACTTTCTATCCTCCTGCGTTTGGACGGGAGAGGCCGGCAAATTAAAAAAAAAATGGTCTATTTGACCTTTCAAAACAGACTGTTTTCTACACAAGAATAACGAAGCGGCTGAGAGGCCCTCTCTTTTAACTGTAGCATCCCCGTGTCTTCCCCAGTAATAACCGCAAAAATCCGGCAAATCCGCCGCACTTTTTTCTAGCCTTAATTTTTGGGTTCCTGAAATATTTGAGACTTTAATTCTGGAAATAATGGCCATAACGAGAAACGGGATGCGGCCCTGTATTCAACCTTGACTTACTTCTTACACGATAGCATCAAAATGGCAATCGGGAACACTTTCCGGTTTTCGAGAGAAAAAGGGGAAGGTAACCAAGCTTCCGCCGAATTTTTTGCGCCATAACTCCGCAGTTCTTGTGGTCCCAACAAAGCCGATGAGTGCGTTGAATACAGCTCGTCGAACTCTATCTCCGGTATAGAGGACAACTCTCTATCCTCCTGCGTTTGGACGGGAGAGGCTGGCATAATTTCAAAAAATAGTCATTTTGACTTTCCAAAACAGACTTCTTTCTACACAAGGAAAACGAAATGCTCAGATGCCCGCCCTTCTAACCGTAGCATCGCCGCATCTTCCCAGTAATCATCGCAAAAATTCGGCAAATCCGCCGCACTTTTTTCTAGCCTTAATTTTTGGGTACCTAAAATTTTGAGTCTCTAATTCCGGAAATAATAGCCATAACGAGGAACGGGATGCTGCCCTGTCTTCCACCTTGACTTACTTCTTACACGATAGCATCAAAATGGCAATCGCGAACACTTTCCGATTTTCGAGAATAAAAGGGGAAGGTAACCACCCTTCCGTCGAATTATTTGCGCCATAACTCCGCAGTACTTTTGGTCCCAACAAAGCCGATGAGTTCGTTGAATACAGCTCGTCGAACTCTATGTATAGTATTGAGGACAACTCTGTATCCTCCTGCGTTTCGACGGGAGAGGCCGGCAAATTTTCAAAAAATTTTCGTTTTTACATTCCAAAGAGAATTTTTCTACACAAAGAAAACGAAGCGGTTCAGAGGCCCGCGCTTTTAACTGTAGCATCCCCGCAACTTCCCCAGTAATCACCGCAAAAACCCGGCAAATCCTCCGCACTTTTTTCTATCCTTTATTTTTGGGTACCTGAAATATTCGAGTCTCTACTTCCGGAAATAATGGCCATAACGAGGAACGGGATGCGGCCCTGTATTCCACCTTGACTTACTTCTTACACGATAGCATCAAAGTGGCAATCGCGAACAGTTTCTGATATTCCGCCGACATTCTTCCCTCCATAACTCCGCAGTACTTCTGGTCACAACAAAGCCGATGAGTGCGTTGAATACAGCTCATCGAACTCTATCTCCAATATAAAGGACAACTCTCTATCCTCCTGCGTTTGGACGGGAGAGGCCGGCAAATTTAAAAAAGTGGTCATTTTGACCTTCCAAAACAGACTTTTTTCTACACATGGAAAACGAAGCGTCTCAGAGGCCCGCCCTTTTAACTGTAGCATCCCCACAACTTCCCTAGTAATCACCGATAAAATCCGGCAAATCCGCTGCATATTTTTAGCCTTAATTTTTGTGTACACGAAATATTTGTCTGTAATTCCGGAAATAATGGCCATATCAAGGCACAGGCTGCGGCCCTGTATTCCCTCTTGACTTACTGCTTACTCGATAGCATCAAAATGACAATCGTGAACACTTTCTGATTTTCGAGGCAAAAAGGGGAAGGGTTTTTTTTAACCACCCTTCCGCAGACATTCTTGCCGCCGTAACACAGCAGTATGTGTGGTGACAACAGAGCGGATAAGTGCGTTGAATACACCTCGTCGAATTCTATCTCCAGTGTAAAGGACAACTCTGTATCCTTCTGCGTTTGGACGAGAGAGGACGGCAAATTTAAAAAAAATGGTCATTTTTCTCTTGCAAAACAGTTGTTTCACTACACAGGAGAACGGACAGGCTCAGAAGTCGACATTTTAACTTTAGCATCCTCGCATGATCACTAATAATCACCGCGAAAATCGGGCAAATCCGTGGCACTTTTTTCTAACCTTATATTTTAGGTTCCTAAAATATTTCGGTCTCTAATTCCGGAAATAATGACCATACCGAGGAACGGGATGCTGCCCTGTATTTCCCCTTGACTTGCTTCTTACATGACGGCATCAAAATGGAAATAGGGAATACAAGATGATTTTCGAGAGAAAATGGGAAGGGTTTAAACCACCCTTCCATCGACATTTTTGCCGTCATAACTACACAGTACGTGTAGTGTGAACAAAGCCAATGAATGCGTTTAATAGGGCTCCCCGTACTCTATACTTAGTTTAAAAGACAAATTCCTATGCCCGTCCGTTTGGACGGCAGAGGTCGACAAAATTTAAAAAATGGGTATTATGCCCTTCCAAAACAGAAGTTTCTCTACACAAGGAGAACGGAGTGGCTTAGAGGCCCGCACTTTTTTATGTGTCATCCCCGCATGTTCACTAATAATCACCGCTAAAATCGGGCAAATCCGTCGCACTTTTTTCTAGCCTTATTTTTTGGGTACCTAAAATATTTTGGTCTCTAATTCCGGAAATAATTTCCATAGCGAGGAACGGGATGCGGTCGTGCATTCTATCTTTTCTTACTTCTTACACGATAGCATCAAAACGAGAATCGCGAACACAAGCTGATTGTCGAGAAAAAAAATGTGAAGCGTTTTTTAAATCACCCTTCTGCCGACATTTTTGCCGCCATAACTCCGCAGTGCTTGTAGTGACAATAAAGCCGATTAATGCGTTGAATACAGCTCATCAAACTCTATCTACAGTGTAAAGGACAACTCTCTATTCCAGTCCGTCTTAACAGGAGCGGCCGGCAAAATTTCAAAAAATGGTCATTTTGCCCTTCCAAAACAGAACTTTCTCTACACAGGTAAAACAGAACGGTGCAGAGGACCGCTCTTTTAACTGCATCATCAGCGTATGTTCAATAGTAATCACCGCTAAAAGCGGGCAAATCCGTTTTACTTTTTTCTTGCCTTATTTTTGGGCACCTAAAATATTTTGGTCTCTAATTCCGGAAATAATGGCCATAGCGAGGAACGGAATGCGATCCTATACTCACCCTTGACTTACTTCTTACACGATAGTATCAAAATGGGAATCGGGAACACAAGCTGATTTACGAGAAAAAATGGGAAGGGTTTAAACCACCCTTCCGCCGACATTCTTGCCGCCAAAACTCCGCAGTACGTGTAGTGACAATAAAGCCGATTAGTGCGTTGAATACAGCTGATCGACTCCGTCTTCAGTGTAATGGACAACTCTCTGCCCCCGTCCGTTTGGACGCGAGAGGCCGGCAAAATTTCCAAAAATGGTCATTTTGCCTTCCCAAAACAGAACTTTCTCTACATAGGGAGAACGGAGAGGTGCAGAGGCCTGCCCTTTTAAATGTAGCAACCCCACATGTTCACTGGTACTCACCGCTAACATCAGGCAAATCCGTCGCACTTTTTTCTAGATTTATTTTTTGAGTGCCTAAAATATTTGGTCTCTAATTCCGGAATTAATGGCCATAGGGAGCAACAGGATGCGGTCCTGTATTGCCCCTTGACTCACGTCTTACACGATAGCATCAAAATGGGAATCGGGAACACAAACTGATTTTCGAGAAAAAAAATTCCGCCGACATTTTTATCGCCATATCTCTGCAATACATGTAGTGAGAACAAAGCCGATGAGTGCGTTGAATAGAACTTCTTGAACTCTCTATGCCCGTGCGTTTGGACGGGAGAGGGAGGAAAAATTTCAAAAAAATATTCATTATGCTCTTCCAATACAGAACTTTCTCTACACAGGGAGAACGGAGCGGCTCAGCAGTCTGTAGCATCTCCGCATGTTCATTAATAATCACCGCTAAAATCCACCAAATTTGTCGAACTTTTTTGCTAGCCATATATTTCAGTCTCTAATTCCGGAAATAATGGCCATACCGAAGAACGGGATGCGGACCTGTATTCCCCCTTGACTTACTTCTTACACGATAGCATCAAAATGGGAATCGCCAAAACAAGCCGATTTTCGAGAAAAAAAAATGATAACCACATTCTGCCGACATTCTTGATGCCATAACTCCGCAGTAATTGTACTGAGAACAAAGCCGATGAGTGTGTTGATTTAAGATCCTCGAACTCTATCTTTAGTGTAAAGGACAGCACTCTATCCTGTGGGTTTAGAAGGGGCAGCCGATAAATTTAGGAAAATATATTCATTTTTCCCTTGCAAAACAGACGTTTCTCTACATAAGTAGAACGGAGCGGCTCAAATAGTAACAAAACGGGAATCCCGAACACAAGCTGATTTTCGAAAATGAAAATATATATATATATATATATCCCTATTCCGCCAAAGTTTTCGGCGCCATAACTCCCCCGTTTGTGTAGTGAGAAGAAGGCATATAAGTGGGGCAAATAGAGCTCCTCGAACAGTAACTTCTGTATAAAGCGCAACTCTCTGTCCCCAAGCATATATAAGATAGAAGTCGGCAAAATTAAAAAAAACTTGTCATTTTGACCTTCCAAAAAGAATTTTCTCTATACAAGGAGAACGAAGAGGCTCAGAGACATGCCCTTTTCACTGTAGAATCCACGCATGTTTACTAATAATCACCAATAAAATCGAGCAAATCCGTTGCACTTTTCTGTAGAGTTATTTTTTTCCTAACTTAAAGGTTCAGTCTCTAATCCTAGGAAAGAATGAACATATCGAGGAAAGGGATATTGTCCTAAATTCCCCCTTGACTTACTTCGAACACGATAGCATCAAAATGGCAATACTGAACACAAGCTGTTTTTCGAAAACAAAATTCCAAGCTCTATTCCGCCAACATACTCGGCGCCATAACTCCGCCGTTTGTGTAGTGACAACAAAGCTGATAAGAGAGGCGAATATGTAATTAATTATTTAAATAAAATTACGTATTTTACAAAGAAAAATGGTTATTTATATTATAGTAATTCCTTATATAAAATACAGATTATTTATATCGCGAAAGAACAATAAGAGAATATAAATAACTTCAATATTATGTATTATTTATAACGCTAAAGAACGGAATCAGAATAAAAATGATAACTTGAATATTATTTATGTAGCTAAGCTTAAAGAACGATAACAGAATATAAATGATAACTTGAATATGATTTACATCGCTAAAGAACGATAACATAATATAAATAAAGTGAATATTATTTATATCGTTAAAGAACGATAACAGAATACAAAAGACAACTTGAATATTATTTATATCGCTAAAGAACGATAACAGAATATAAAAAACTATAACTTGAATATTATTTATATGGCTAAAAGAACAATAACAAAGTATAAATAACTTGAATATTATTCATATCGATAAAGAACGATAACAGAACACATATGATAACTTGAATATCATTTATAACGCTAAAGAACGATAATAGAATATAAATGGTAATTTGAATTTTATTTATATAGCTAAAGAACGATTAAAAAATAAAATGAAAACTTCAACAGTGCTCGAACTCACACCCTTCGAATCATTAAGCGAGCACTCTATCGCTGGTCTACGAGACGTAAATGTAAAATATTTTGACAGTTCCGGAACTGCTTCGGCAAGCACACGCATCGTGTAACATCGCCGTGACCCGAAGTGGACTTAAAACGGTCGTCGCGCCAATGTTTCGCTCAGTTGCCGTGGCGACACCAGGGGGTTTAGAAGATCCATTAGACCAGCGTTTCTCAAACTATGGTCCGCGGACCACCTGTGGTCCTCGAGGTCTGCCCTTGTGGTTCTTCAAAAAAGACAAACGAATTGCGTATCACACTACAGCTGAAAATCTCAGAGTTTGGAAGTGGCACATGGCAATCGCTTTCACTTTTTCTCCCAGTACTGACATTTTATGAAATTTATTATCCTACTCGTCTACCGAATTCCCACTCTACTCTCAGCAACAAAAGAGGGATTTAAAGCACTATGAACGTGGTATTTCTCCCCATCTTTTCCCTGCACTTCTGGTGCTGCACCTGTAACCCAGCCAGGGACCACCCGAATTCATAACAGAGGACCAAAGTACCGAATCTTTTCATGTATTTATGACTTTCTTAATAGTTTTGCCGACACCCAGTCTGGAAACTGAAATGGTTACGTACTGTACGTCGTACAGTGCCAAATTGCATATTTACTTGTTGAAAATCGGGCATGTTTCTGCATTAATTATTTTTATTTCTGTTTTTTCCAGATGACGACATAAAAATTTTAGACTCCGCCTATTTTAAAATCCGGGCGAATCAGATCCAAAAATTCAAATTACAATACCTTTTTAATTATATTTTTGTAGCCAATCACAAGTACCTAACTTAAAACAAATTCTGTACATTGTTGATTCGTCCCTTGCCTTTTAGCAGTTATTTGTTTGAAATCCTGCTTATGTGGTACACGCTAGTAGTTGCCTATGTCTCTGTTAAATAGTGCCCATTATACATAATGGAAAACTGGCTTCGATCCGGATCTTTGAAAGGAAAGGAACGTGATTATACGCTTCAGGCAGTGCTAATAGTGTAAATATATTAATATCAGTGATTCTAGTGCCATTAAAGAAATATCTAGCCCTGTTCAAAGAAAAAATACTTTCGTAAATATTACAAGAGTTATTTGGAACTTGGATTTACCTTGGTGTGGCAATGGGAGTGAGCCAAAACCTCGGTGCGTTATTTGTTACGAAGTGCTTTCAAACGAGTGTATGAAACCCGCGAAATTGAAACGGCACTTAGAGACGAAACACGCAAGTGTAAAAAGTAAAACTTTAGAATTATTAATGTGAGTACCAACATTGATTTATTTTGTTAATTAATAAGTTAAAGATTATCCAAACTCTAACAGCCTTGAATTAATAAAAAAAAAGACGAAAATAAATTTTCTTCTATTAACATTAGCTTAATTAGTTAATACTAGTATAAAGTTAATTGAAATAAATTAATTTTAATTAATTAATTCTATTTTAAAATATAGGTATACTGGTATTAAAATATGCTACGAAAATGATAAATTTGCTTTCAAAGGGAACAAGAGTAAGGTGGTCCGAGAACTGTTCTGACTTAAAAGATGGTCCCCACTTCAAAAAGTTTGAGAAACGCTGCATTAGACCCTTGCTGAGTTACCACGCTTTCTATTCTAAACGCTCTGACATTCTGAAAGCGGCAGTTCTAAAGACTGAAAACTGGCCAGTGAATAAAGACAAACTAGTGCATAAATACCAGAAGAACTTGATCAAATTTTCTAACAAGATACAGTTTGACAAATAGCAATGAAAGAAAAGTACAAAATTCATCCATCTATATTGCCTATAAACTAACTCTTAGAATAATGTAAAGTAATTATATGAACATAGTTTAAGACAAACCAATGCATGTAGTATTACTCCACAGTAATGGAGCTTGTAGACTGTTAATTACTTACTTACTTATTGGCTTTTAAGGAACCCGGAGGTTCATTGCCGCCCTCACATAAGCCCGCCACTGCTCCCTATCCTGAGCAAGATTAATCCAGTCTCTATCATCATATCCCACCTCCCTCAAATCCATTTTAATATTATCTTCCCATCTACTCTCGGCCTCCCACCAAAGGTCTTTTCCCCTCTGGCCTCCCAACTAACACTCTATATGCATTTCTGGATTCGCCCATACGTGCTACATGCCCTGCCCATCTCAAAAGTTTGGATTTAATGTTCCTAATTATGTCAGGTGAAGGATACAATGCGTGCAGCTCTTTGTTGTGTAACTTTCTCCATTCTCCTGAAACGTCATCCCTTTTAGCCCCAAATATTTTCCTAAGAACCTTATTCTCAAACACCCTCAATCTCTGTTCCTCTTTCAAAGTGAGAGTCCAAGTTTCACAGCCATACAGAACAACCGGTAATATAACTGTTTTATAAATTCAAACTTAAGATTTTTTGACAGCAGACTAGATGACAAAAGCTTCTCAACCGAATAATAACAGGCATTTCCCATATTTTTCTGCGTTTAATTTCCTCCCGAGTGCCATTTATATTTGTTACTGTTGCTCCAAGATAGTTGAATTTTTCTCCAACTTTTATAGTTCCATTTCGTACAATATTCTGTTCACGAGAAATAATCATATACTTAGTCTTTTCGGGATTTACTTCAACCCTATTTCGCTTTACTTGCTTGCAAAGAAAAATTTCCGCGTTTTCCCAATCGTTTGTGGATTTTCTCCTAACATATTCACGTCATCTGCATAGACAAGAAGCTGATGTAACCTGTTCAATTCCAAACCCTCTGTGTTATCCTGAACTTTCCTAATGGCATATTCTAATTACACAAAAAAAACGCTCTGACTCTAGTATAAAACTTGTTTTGAACTTACTGAAAACTCCAGGCCAATGTGCAGCTTTCAGCCGCTACCACTCAGAGAGCGGCAGCAGCTATCCCACTAGTCTCCCAGTTGGCACCGTTAGGTGGACAGACAAGCGGAACACCGGTGGGTTGGCACACCAATCTGATCCTTGTTCTTATTTGCATTAAGGCGCGGCTGGATTCCACCATCAAAAAGGTGAGTACAGCTACTGCTCCGGGGAGACGAACCACGCTGATTGCTGAAGGCTGTCCTGGATGCATTGACGGTCAATTCATTAAAATTCTCGTCGCTCGAAGATATGAGAGGCAACGATGCTGATGATACTGGCCGCTGCTGCTCAGCTCTGAAGACTCATCCCACACTGCTTACTGGTCAGCTGCTACGCGCCCACTATTCTGTGGAAAACACGGAAAAATGAACATGTGAACGAATACACAAGTCATTTCATTTTAAATGAAAGTTTGAAAATATCAAAATGTAACTTTCTTAGAATGTTTTTATTCTATTTACAATGTTTGCCAATAATAAAACTGTTCCCAAGCACTAAAAATAATAATAATAATAAAGCGTCTTAACCGACTAATAATAATAATCCTAATAGTAATAATATTATTATTATTATTATTATTATTATTATTATTATTATTTATTGATATTTATGTGCTGGACAACAGCCATTGACCAATAAAAGTCCAGCACAGTGATATAATTAATACGTTAAAATGAACAACTATGGCACAAATTAAATACAACAAAATAAAGAACATAGATTACAATAATTAATTTACAAGAATCTATACTATAAATCTGTAGCCAAAATTTTTCTGGTAATTTTCTGATTTTACAAAAATAATTGTGAATTAACATGTATAATTAACCATCCTGAAACCGAAAATCGCTTTTTTGAAATTTTTGTTTGTATGTCTGTCTGTTTGTCTGTCTGTCTGTCTGAATGTTTGTTACCTTTTCACGCGATAAGGGCTGAACGATTTATATGAACATTATATATGGCATAAAAATAAATTTAAAAGGGGGTTAAGAATCCTGAATTAGCCATCTCCGAAATATCTCCCTTATTATTGATTTTCGAAAATTTGCATAACAAAAGTTTCTTAAAATAATTTTAACGACTTACTAGACAAAATTTGATAGGACTGATATTTAATGAGATAAATGAGTTTTAGAAGCTTACAATAACAACGCGTCTAAGGTGCTGTTATTCAGTGAAGATAAAAACAAATGACTTGACAATGAAACCGGGGCCTTGGACAATCAACATTCGAAAGCTAAAACATAGATTTCAAAGAATGTTTCTCAGTTTGTAAAGTAATATAAAGCTAAAATTATTTAATTATTAATCACCATTGGAAAGTGTAGTTTCAAGATGGATTCTACAATGTTATTACAATAACTTCTGAAACATATAGATAAGTAATGAAAGAATCATAACATTAAAACCTAAATGATAGGCCAATGTAATTTAACTATTGAGTCTACACTTATTTTCCCAAATAAATAAACTCAAAGGGATTGTCATTACACCAATGTTAATAATAATAATAATGGTAAAATGACTAATTTTAATTATTTAAATACAATTTAAATTATTATTAAACGATTTATCCTTCATCAAACACGAATGTTCCAATCAAAAGTCCAGCATATTATACAATTACTTTAATTTATTTCTAACAGGATTACAGCGGAGCGCAAAGGTACAAGAATTAATACTATAAAATATTAGGGAAAGGAGTTCATTCTTACTACCAATTTGTGTATAAAGATTATGAAATAATATTAAGCAAAGACATTGCCATATTCTAATACTTCTATACATTGAATGAATCGAAATCGCCTACATGTAAATTAGCATTTTTAATACATCTGGAGAGAAAGATTTAGAATTTCTAATATAGAAGAGTTTGTGATGTCTCATGTCCTTCATAGGAATACGAAGGCTGACACTGTTTAAGAAAGATTGACAATTAATGTCACCTTTAAGGACCTTACATAAGAATAAATAATCGAGATCATGACGTCTACCATACAGGCTTCGACATTTAAAGTGCTCGCATTTTTTATCATAGTTATACCCAGAGTTATTAGGCAGAAATCTGTACGAACATAATGAAATAAATTTCCTTTGAATATTTTCCAGTTTTGCCGAATCAGAACAAGTAATAGAGTTCCAAACTACAGACGCATATTCGAGTTTCGATCTCACTAATGTATAGTATAGTATTAAAAGAGAGTCAGGTGTTGAAAAAGAATAAGTAATTGATCGAATATAATTTAAATGATTCTGTTTTATTAAATAATGATTTCTAAGAGCTTATGGAATAATAATAAATCAGTATAGGATGTCATCCGTAGTAATGAGCTATGAGTGCGAGTTTGAATAACTATTTTCATGGACAATTAATACTTGAGGAGAAAAATTCGTTCCGGCGCCGGGGATTGAACCCGGGTCTCTTGGTTCTTCGTACCTAGCACTCTGACCACTGAGCTCCGCCGAATTCAATCCACAGCACCGGACCGAACCTTCCTCCTTCAGTGTTTCCCTTTGTGGCCGGACCCCAAGTCAGCCATATACGTTGACGTTTTTTTATGTCCAAGTCAACTGCCATTAGCCTAAATTATAAATTTTAAATTTAACTTAATTCACTTTAATTTATTTTAACGTAATTTAATTTATTATAATATATAATTTAATTAATTTATTTGTTAATTTAATTAAATTTATTTGTTTGTTTCTATCTATCTA
>JAJSOF020000036.1:20791978-21099478 GCA_025594305.2 Periplaneta americana
TTTTAAAATTTTTTTTCAAAATTTAAAATTAAAATTTTTTTTTTAAAAATTTTAAAATTTCATTTTTTTTTAAAATTTAAAAAAAAAAATTTTCAAAATAAAAATCAAATTTTTTTCAAAATATTAATTTCGAAATTTGAAAGTTCAAAAAAGAATTTTCCAAATTTCTGACAATAAATTTCTTTTCCAAGTTTAAAAATTCAAAAAAATTTTTCCAAATTTCAAAATTCAACATTTTTTTCAAAATTTTTCAAATTTATTCAAAAATTTTTTTTTCAAAATTTAAAATTCAAATTTTTTAAATTTTAAATTGTTTTTTTCAAAATTTTAAAATTTTTTCATGTTTTAGAAAATTTGAAAAATTAAAACTTCAAAATTTTCAAAATTTAGAAATTTTTTTTTTTCAAAACATTTTTTTCAAAATTAAAAATTAAAATTTTTTTTTTCAGAATTTAAAAAAAAATTCAAAATTTTCTTAAAATTTTTTTTCAAAATTTTAAAAATTTTTTTTACATTTTTTTAAAAAAATTTAAAATTTAAAATTTTTTAAAATTAATTTCAAAAAATTTTATTTTCCAAATTTCATTAAAAAAATTAAAATAAATTTTTTTTCCCAGTTTAAAAATTTTTTTTCCAACTTTCAAATTCAAAAAAATTTTTTCCAAATTTCAAATTTTTTGTCAAAATTTCAAAACTCAAAAAATTTTTAAAATTAAAAATTCAAAATATTTTTCAAAATTAAAAAATTGAAATTTTTAATTGAAAAAAATTTTCCAAATTTTTGAAAAATAAATTTCTTTCCTAAATTTAAAAATTTAATTTTTTTTTTTAAATTTCAAAATTCAAAATTTTTTTCAAAATTTAAAATTCAAAATTTTCTTCAAAATTTTAATTTCAAATTTGAAAATTAAAAAAAAAAAAAATTTTTACTTTAAAATTAAAAAATTTTTTTTTCAAAATTTTTTTTAAAAATTCAAAATTTTTTTTTTTCCAAAATTTAAAAGTTCAAAAAATTTTTTTTTTCAAAATTTTAAAATTGCTTTTTTCAAAATTAAATTTTTTTTTGAAAATTTAAAAATTCAAAAGTTTATTTTCAAAATTTAAATTTTCAAAAATTTTTTTTTCAAAATTTAAAAAACTTCAAATTTTTTTTCCTAATTTAAAAATTGTTTTTTTTTTCAAAATTTTAAAATTTAATTTTTTTCAAAATTAAAAATTTTTTCAAAATTTCTTTTGCAAAATTTTAAAATTCACTTTTTTTAAATATTTAAAATTAAAATTAAAATTTTTTTCAAAATTAAAAAAATCAAAATTTTTTTTGATTTTTTCAAAACTTCAAAAATTCAAAAATTTTTTTCAAAATTTAAAAATTCCAAAAAAATTTTTTTTCAAAATTTAAAAAAAATTCAAAATTTTCTTCAAAATTTTAATTTCCAAATTTCAAAATTCAAAAAAAAAATTTTTCAAAATTTCAAAATTCAAAATCTTTTTTTTCAAAATTTAAAACTCAAAAAAATTTTCAAAATAAAAATTAAATTTTTTCAAAATATTAATTTCCAAATTTGAAAATTCAAAAAACAAATTTCCAAAATTTTTTACTTTCAAAATTTCAAAATTCAAAATTTTTTTTTAGTTTAAAATTTAAAATTCAAAAGAAATTTTTCCCAAATTTTAAAATTTAAAATTTTTTTTTTTTTCAAAATTTTAAAAATTCAAAAAAATTTGAAAATTAAATTTTTTTAAATTATCAAAATTTAAAAATTAAAAAATTTAAAAAATTCTTATTTTGCACAAAAATTCAAAAATTTTTTTTTTTTGAAAATTTAAAAAAAATTCAAAAATTTTCAAATTTGAAAATTTTTTTCAAAAAAATTCAAAAATTTTTTTTTCAAAATTTAAACTTCAAAATTTTTTTTGAAAATTTAAAATTTCAAAAGCATTTAATTTCCAAATTTCAAAATTCAAAAAAATTTTTTCCAAAATTTAAAAATTCAAAATTTTTTTTTTTCACACTTTTTCAAAATTTAAAATTTAAAAACAATTTCAAAATATTCCAAATTTAAAAATTTAAAATTTTTTTTCCAAAATTAAAAATTCAAAATTTTATTTTTCAAAAAATTAAAAATTCAAAAAATTTTTTTTTTAAAAATTCAAAAATTTAAAATTCAAAAATTTTTTTTTCTTCAAAATTTAAAATTCAAAAATTCAAATTTTTTAAAATTTAAAAATTTTTTTTTTCAAATTTTAAAAATTCAAAAAATTTTTTTTCAAAATTAAAAAATTAAATTTTCAAAATTTTTTTATTTCAAAAAAAATTATCTTTTTTTTTTTTTTTTCAAAATTTAAAATTAAATTTTTTTTTTAAAAATTTAAAAAAAATTTTTTTTTGAAATTTCTTTGCAGAATTAAAAATTCAAAAAATTTTTTTGAAAATTTAAAAATGTTAAAAAATTTTTCAAAATAAAAATTTTTTTTCAAAATTTTAATTTCAAATTTGAAAATTAAAAAAATTTTTTCCAACTTCAAAAATCAAAATTCAAAAAAATTTTTTTTTTTTCCAAAATTTAAAAACTTCAAAAATTTTTCAAAAATTTAAAATTTCAAAAATTTTTTTTTTTCAAAATTAAAATTTTTTTTTTCAAAATTTAAAAATTCAAACTTTTTTTCAAAATTTAAAAATTTTTTTTCAAAATTTAAAATTTTTCAAAATATTAATTTTTTTCAAAATTTAAAAAATTAAATTTTTTTTTTTTTTTAAATTTTAAAATTCAAAAAATTTTCAAAATTAAAAATTTCAAAACTTTCTTTTTGCAAAATTTTAAAATTCAAAATTTCAAAATATTTTTTTCAAAATTTTAATTTTTTTAAATTGAAAAAAAAAAAAATTTATTTTACAAAATTTTAAAAAAATTCAAAATTTTTTTTCTGAAAATTTAAAATCAAAAATTTTTTTTCAAATTTAAAATTCAAAATTTTCTTAAAATTTTAAAATTCAAATTTTTAAAATTAAAAATTTTTTTTTTCAAATTTCAAAAAAAATTTTTTTTAAAATTTTAAAAATTCAGAATTTTTTTTTCAAAATTTTAAAACTCAAAAAAAATTTTCAATATTTTTTTGAAAATTTAAAATTCAAAAATTTTTTTCAAAATTTAAAAATTGAAATTTTTGTTTTCAAAAAAAAATTTTTTTTTCAAAATTTAAAATTTAATTTTACAAAATTTTAAAATTCAAAAAATTTTTTTCAAAATTTTAAAAAAAATTTTTTTTTTTCAAATTTAAAAAAAAAAATTTTAAAAACTTTACAGAAAATTCAAAATTTTTTTTTTTGAAAATTTTTCAAAATTTTTTTTTTTTTCAAAATTTAAAAATTCAAAATTTTTTCAAAATTTTTTTCAAAAAAAAAATTTTTACACTTTTTCAAAATTTTTTTTTCAAAATTTAAAATTCAAAATTTTTTTCAAATTTAAAACTTTTTCTTTTTCAAAATTTAAAATTTGAAAAAAAATTTTACAAATTTAAAAATTAAAAAATTTTTTTAAAATTTTAAAAGTTCAAAATTTTTTTCAAAATTTCAAAATTCAAAATTTTTTTTCAAATTTAAAAAAAAAAATTTTTTCAAAATTTAAATTCAAAAATTTTTTTTTTCAAAATTTAAAAATTCAAAATTTTTTTAAAAAAAAAAAAAATTTTTTCAAAATTTTAAAAATTTTAAAATTTAAAAATTCAAATTTTTCAAATTTAAAAATTCAAAAATTTTTAAAAATTTAAAATCAAAAAAATTTTTCCAAAATTTCAAAAAAAAATTTTTTAAAATAAAAATTCAAAATTTTTCAAAATTTAAATTTGAAAATTCCAAAATTCTCATTTTCAAAATTTAAAATTTAAAAACATTTTTCAAAAAAAATTTTAAAAAAAATTGAAAAAAAATTTTTTTCCAAAAATTAAAAAAAATTCAAAATTTTTTAAATTTAAAATTTCAAAATTCAAAAATTTTTTTCAAAATTTAAAATTCAAAAAAATTCTTTTTCTTCAATTTAAATTTAAAATTTTTTTTTAAAAATTAAAAAAATTTTTATTTTCAAAATTTTAAAAATTCAAAATTTTTTTTTTTGAAAATTTGAAAATTTAAAAAAAAATTTTTTTTTCAAAATTTAAAAATTCAAAATTTTCTTTCAAAAATTTTAATTTTTTTAAATTCAAAAATTTTTCTGAAAATTTCAAAATTCAAAATATTTTCAAAATTCTCAAAAAAATTTTTTAAAAAATTTTTTTTCAAAATTTAAAAATTTTTTTTAAAAAATTTTCCTAAATTTTTTCTTTTCCCTGTTCAAATTTTTTTTCAAAAAAAAAATTTTTTTTTAAAATTTTTTCAAAAAAATGAAATTTTTTCCAAATTTAAAATTCAAAAAATTTTTTCCAAAATTTAAAATTCAAAAATTTTTTTCAAAATTTAAAATTCAAAATTTTTTTTCAAAATTTAAAAATTTTTTTTTTCAAAATTTAAAATTCAAATTTTTTTTTCAAAATTTTCAAAAATTTTCAAAAAAAATCAAATTTTTTCAAAATATTTTTCAAATTTGAAAATTCAAAAAAATTTTCCAAATTTAAAAAATTTCTTTCCTAAGTTTAAAATTTTAAAAAATTTTTAAATTTTTAAAATTCAAAATTTTTTTTTTCAAAATTTCAAAATTCAAAAGTTTTTTTTTTGAAATTTTAAAATTCAAATTTTTTTTTTTAAAATTTTTTTTTTAAAAATTTTTTTAAATTTAAAATTTTATTTCAAAATTTGAAAATTTCAAATTTTTTTTCAAAATTTAAAAATTCAAAATTTTTTCAAAATTTTAAAATTTCAAATTTTTTTCAAAATTTAAAAAAAAACATTTTTTTTCAAAATTTTAAATTCTTTTTTTCAAAATTTAAATTTTTTCAAAAAAAATTTTTTTTTTTTTTTCAAAAAAAATTTTTTTTTTTAAATTTTAAAAAAAATTTTTTTCTGAAAATTTAAATTTCTTTTGTCAAAATTTTAAAAATTCAAAGAAATTTTTCAAATTTGAAAAAAAAAAAATTTTTTCAAAATTTTAAAAATTTTTTTGAAAAATTTCAAACTCAAAAAATTTTTAAAATTTAAAAAATTCAAAATTTTTTTCAAAAAAAATTCAAAATTTTCTTAAAAAATTTTAATTTCCAAATTTGAAAATTTTGAAAAAAAATTTTCCAAAATTCAAAAAATTTTTTCAAAATTTAAAATTCAAATTTTTTTTTAAATTTAAAAAAAAAAGATTTTTTTTTTTCCAAATTTAAAAATTCAAAAAATTTTTTTTTAAAATTTAAAAATTTAAAAAA
The DNA here is from genome assembly GCA_025594305.2 of Periplaneta americana. NCBI lineage: Eukaryota > Metazoa > Arthropoda > Insecta > Blattodea > Blattidae > Periplaneta > Periplaneta americana. The sequence goes on from JAJSOF020000036.1 coordinate 20,797,322, forward strand.
ATTTTTTCAAAATTTTAAATTTCAAATTTCAAAATTAAAAATTTTTTTCAAAATTTAAAATTAAAATTTTTTTTTTAAAAAAAAATTCAAAATTTTTTTCTCAAAATTTAAAAGTTCAAAAAAAATTTTTTTTTTTCAAAATTTTAAAAAAAATTCAAAAAGTTTTTTCAAATTTTTCAAAAATTTTTTTTTCAAAATTTTCAAAATTTTTCAAAAAAAAATTGAAAAATTTTAAATTTTCAAAATTTTAAAAATTCAAAAATTTTTTCAAAATTTAAAAAAAATTCAAATTTTTTTTGAAAATTTAAAATTGAAAATTTTAAAAATTCAAAAAATTTTTTTACAAAATTAAAAATTAAAATTTTTTTGCAAAATTTAAAAATTCAAAATTTTTTTCAAAATTTTAAAACTAAAATTCAAAATAAAAAAATTTTTTTGAAAATTTTAAATTTGAAAATTTAAAAAATTTCAAAAATTTGAAAAATTTTTTTTTTGAAAAATTTAAAAATTCAAAAAATTTTTTTCAAAATTTAAAAATTCAAAAAAAAAAAAAATTTTAAATTTTTTTCCCAAATTTAAAAATTTTTTTTTTTTTTTTTGTTTCAAATTTCAAAATTTTTTTTGAAAATTTTTTTTTTCAAATTTTAAAAAAATTTTAAAAAAAAATTTTCAAAATTTAAAAATTCAATTTTTTTCAAAATTTAATTTCGAAATTTTTTGAAAATTCAAAAAAAAATTTTCCAAATTTAAAAATGAAAAATAAATTTTTTTTTTCTAATTTTAAAAATTCAAATTTTTTTTCAAAATTTAAAATTGAAATTTTTTTTCAAAATTTTCAAAATTTTAAAATTTTTTTCAAAATTTAAAATTCAAAAAATTTTTTTTAAAAGAAAAAAATTAAAAAAAAAAATTCAAAATTTCTTTTTCAAAATTTAAAAAAAATTCAAAAAATTTTTTCAAAATTTAAAAAAAAAAATTTTCTTAAAATTTAAAAATTTTAAAATTTCAAAACAAATTTCAAAATTTTTTTTTTTCAAAATTTAAAATTAAATTTTTTTCAAAATTAAAAAAAAAAAATTTTTTTATAGAATTAAAATTCAAAATTTTTTTTCAAAATTTTAAAATTCAAAATTTTCTTAAAAATTTCAAAATTCAAAAAATTTCAAAATTTTTTTTTTCAAAAATTTTAAAACTCAAAATTTAAAAAAAAATTTTTTTCAAAATTTCAAAAAAAAATCAAAATTTTTTTTTTTCAAAATTTGAAAAAAATTTTTTCAAAATTTTTAAATTTTTTTTTCAAATTTAAAAATTAAAAATTTTTTTTTCAAAATTTAAAAATTCACTTTTTTTTTCAAAATTTTAAAATTCAATTTTTTTACAAAATTTGAAAATTAAATTTTTCAAAATTTTTAAAATTATCTTTTTTCAAAATTTAAAAATTAAATGTTTTTTTAAATTTAAAAAATTCAATATTTTTTTTGCAGAATTAAAAGATTCAAAAATTTTTTTGAAAATTTAAAATCCAAAAATTCAAAATATTTTCAAAATTTTAATTCCAAATTTGAAAATTAAAAAAAAAAATTTTTCCAACTTTCAAAATTCAAAACTTCAAAATTTCAAAAACATTTCATTTTCCAAATTTAAAAATTCAAAAATTTTTTTTCCAAAATTAAAAATTCAAAATTTTTTTTTCAAAATTTCAAAATTCAAAAATTTTTTTTTTCAAAATTTAAAAATTCAAATTTTTTAAAATTTAAAAATTGTTTTTTTTTTCAAAATTTTAAAATTCAGTGTTTAAAAATTTTGAAAATTAAATTTTCAAAATTTCAAAATTCAAAATTTTTTTTTTAAAATTTTAAAATTCAAAAAATTTTCAAAATAAAATCAAATTTTTTTCAAAATATTAATTTCGAAATTGCAAAATTAAAAAAAAAATTTTCCAAATTTCTGACTTAATAAATTTCTTTTCCTAGTTTAAAAATTCAAAAAGAAATTTTTTCCCAAATTTCAAAATTCAAAATTTTTTTTTTCAAAATTTCAAAATTCAAAAATTTTTTTCAAAATTTAAAATTCAAATTTTTTCAAAATTTAAAAATTAAAATTTTTTTTCAAAATTTTAAAAATCAATTTTTCAAAATTTAAAATTTTAAAACTTTTAAATTTTAAAATTCAAAACTTTTTTTCAAAATTTAAAAATTATTTTTTTTTCGAATTTAAAAAAAAATTCAAAATTTCTTTTACAGAATTAAAAAATTCAAAAATTTTTGTTTTGAAAATTTAAAAATCCAAATTTTTTTCAAAATTTAAAAATTCAAAATTTTCTTCAAAATTTTAATTTCCAAATTTCAAAATTCAAAAAAAAAAATTTTCCTACTTTCAAAATTCAAAAAAATTTTTTTCAAAATTTAAAAATTCAAAAAATTGTTTTTCAAAATTTAAAACTTCAAAAAATTTCGTTTTTCCAAATTTAAAAATTCAAAAATTTTTTTTTAATTAAAGAAATTTTTCAAAATTTTAAAAATTCAAAATTTTTTTCAAAATTAAATTTTTTGTTTGAAAATTTAAAAATTCAAATTTTTTTCAAAATTTAAAATTTCAAAAATTTTTTTTCCAAAATTAAAAATTGATAATTTTTTTTTCAAAATTTAAAATTCAAAATTTTTTCTTTTTTTTTTCAAATTTAAAAATATAAAATTTCTTTTCCAAATTAAAAATAAAAGAAAATTTGAAAATTAAATATTCAAAATTTTTTCAAAATTTAAAAATTCAAAAAATTTTGTTTTCAAAAGTTCAAAATTCAAAACATTTTTTTTCAAAATTTAATAATTCAAAATTTTTTTTTCAAAATTAAAAATTAAAAATTTTTTTTTAAATAAAAAATTTTTTTGAAAAATTTTTTTGAAAATTTAAAAATTCAAAAAAAAATTTTTTTTTTTTTCAAAATCAAAAATTTTTTCAAAATTTAAAATTGAAAATTTTTTTTTCAAAATTTTAAAACTCAAAAAAATTTTTCAAAATTAAAAAATTCAAAATATTTTTTCAAAATATTAATTTCGAAAATTAGAAAATTCAAAAAAATTTTTCCAAATTTCAAATTTAACAATAAATCTCTTCCTAATTTTTAAATTCAAAAAAATTTTTCCCAAATTTCAAAATTCAAAATTTTTTTCAATATTTAAAAAAATTTTCAAAATTAAAAATTCAATTTTTTCAAAATATTAATTTCGAAATTTGAAAATTAAAAAATTAATAAATAAATTTCTTTTCCTAGTTTAAAAATTCAAAAAAATTTTCCCAAATTTAAAATTCAAAAATTTTTTCAAAATTTAAAAATTCAAATTTTTTTTTTTAATTTGAAAATAATTTTTTTTTCAAAATTTAAAAATTCAAAAAATTGTTTTCAAAATTTAAAATTCAAAAAATTTCGTTTTTCAAAATTTAAAATTTCAAAAAAATTGTTTTTTTCCAAAATTAAAATTGATAAAATTTTTTTTCAAAATTTAAAAATTCAAAATTTTTTTTTGAAATTTAAAAATATAAAATTTTTTTTCAGAATTAAAAATAAAAGAAAATTTGAAAATTAGATATTAAAAAAAAATTTTTTTTAAAATTTAAATATTCAAATATTTTGTTTTCAAAACTTAAAAATTCAAAAATTTTTTTTTCAAAATTTAATAATTCGAAATTTTTTTTTCAAAATTTAAAAATTAAAAAATTTTTTTGAAATTAAAAATTAAAATTTTTTTTAATTTGAAAATTTAAAACTTCAAAAAAATTTTTCAAAATTTCAAAATTCAAAATTTTTTTCAAAATTTTAAAACTCAAAAATTTTTCAAAATTAAAAATTCATAATTTTTTCAAAATATTAATTTCGAAATTTGAAAATTCAAAAAAAAATTTTTCCAAATTTCAAACTTAATAATAAATTTCTTTTCCTAATTTAAAAATTAAAAAAAAAATTTTCCAAAATTTCAAAATTCAAAATTTTTTTCAAAATTTTAAAACAAAGTTTTTCAAAATTAAAAATTCAAAATTTTTTTTTTTTCCAAATTTGAAAAATTCAAAAAAAGTTTTTTTCTGAAATAAATTTCTTTTCCTAGTTTAAAAATTCAAAAAAAATTTTTTTCCCAAATTTAAAAATTCAAAAATTTTTTCAAAATTTAAAAATTCACTTTTTTTCAAAATTTAAAATTAAATTTTTTTTTTCAAATTTAAAAAAAATTCAAAATTTTTTGAAAATTTAAAAATCCAAAATTTTTTTTTCAAAATTTAAAATTCTAAATTTTCTTCATTTTAATTTCCAAATTTCAAAATTCAAAAATTTTTTTCAAAATTTAAAAACTCAAAAAAAATTAAAAATTTCTTTTCCAAATTTAAAAATTAAAAAAATTTTCTCAAATTTCAAAATTCAAAATTAATTCAAATTTTTTTTAAATTTAAAAATAATTTTTTTTTTTAAATTTAGAAATTCAAATTTTTTCAAAATTTAAAAATTCAATTTTTTTTTCAAAATTTAAAATTGAAAACTTTTTTTTTTGAAAATTTAAAATTCAAATTTTTTTCTAAATTTAACAATTGGAAAATTTTTTTTCAAATTAAAATATTCAAAAATTTTTTGCAAAATTTAAAATACAAAAATTGTTTTTTCAGAATTAAAAAAAATTTTTTTTTTCAAAATATTAATTTCAAAATTTAAAAATTAAAAAAAAATTTTTCAAATTTCAAAATTAAACAATTCAAAATTTTTTCAAAATTTTAATTTTTTACAAATTTGAAAATTCAAAAAAAATTTTTTCCAATTTTCTGAAATTAAAAATTTTTTTCCTAGTTTAAAAATTCAAAAGAAATTTTTTCCCAAATTTAAAATTCAAAATTTTTTTCAAAATTTCAAAATTAAAAAAAAATTTTCAATTTAAATTAAATTTTTTTATCAAAATTTTAAAATTCAAAATTTTTTACAAAATTTGAAAATTAAAATTTTTTTTCAAAATTTTAAAAATTCAAAAATTTTTGAATTTTTAAATTTGAAAAAAATTGTTTTCTTCATTTTTAATTTGGAAAAAATGTTTTGAATTTTTAAATTTTGAAAAAATTTTTTCAATTTTCAAATTTAAAAAAATTTTTTTGAATTATTAAATTTGAAGAAAAAATTAATTATTAATTTTCTAATTTGGAAAATTTTTTTTTGAATTTTCAAATTGGGAAATTAAAATTTTGGAAACATATTTTCAATTTTTAAAGATTGAAAAGAAAATGTTTTGAATTTTTAAATTTTAAACATTTTTTGTTGATTTTAAATTCTGAAAAAAATTTTGAATTTTAAAATTTGAAAAATAATTTTTTTCAAATTTTCAAAACTTTTTCGATTTTGTTTAATTCTGAAAAAGAAATTTTTTATTTAAATTAAAAAAATTGAATTATAAAATTTTGAAGAAAGTTATTGATTTTTAAACTTTGAAAAAAAAAAATTTCTATATTTTAATTCTGATCAAGAAATTTTGTGTTTTTAAGTTTGAAAAATTTTGAATTATTAAATTTTGAAAAAAATTTTTTGAATTTTTTAAATTTTGAAAAAATAAATTTTTGAATTTTTAAATTTTGAAAAAAATTTTTGAGTTTTTTAATTTCGAAAATTTTTTTCAATTTTTAAATTTAGAAGAAAGAAATTTTTGAATGTTTAAATTTTGAAAAAGAATTTTTGAATTTTTTTTTCCAATTCGGAAAAAAATATTTTATAAATTTTGAAAAAAAAATTGAATTTTTGAAAATTAAAAAAAATTTCGAATTTTGAAATTTGGAAAAAATGTTTTGAATTATAAAATTAAATTTTGAAAGATAAATTTTTTTAATTATTAAATTTTGAAAAATTTTTTTTTTTTTCAAATTAAAAAAAATTTTTAATATTTTAAAATCTTGAAAAATTTTTTTGAATTTTTATATTTTGAGAAGATTTTTTTATTTTTAAATTTGGAGTAAAAATGTCGATTTTTTAAATTTTGAAAAAAATTTTTTTATTTTTAAATTTTGAAAATTTTTTTTTAATTCTTTAATTCTGAAGAAAATATTTGTATTTTTAAATTATGAAAAAATTCTTGAAATGTTTTTTAACTTTTAAATTTGGAAAAAAATTTTCGAATTATTAATTTTGAAAAATATTGAATTTTTAAATCTGGAAAAAAATTCCCAAAATTTAAATTTTGAAAATAAAATGTTTTTAAAATTATAAACTTTGAAAAAATTTTTTGAATTTTGAAATTTCGAAAAAAAAATTTTAAATTTTTAATTCCGAAAAGTAATTTTGTATTTTTAAATTTTGAAAAAAATTTTTACAATTTTAAATTTTGAAAAAATTGAATTACTAAAATTTGGAAAAATGTTTTTGAATTTACAAAATTTGAAAAAATATTTTCTAATTTCTTAATTTTGAAAAAAGAATTGTTTTTGAATTTTTACATTGAAAAAAATTCTTGAATTTTTAAATCTGGAACAAAAATTTCCACTTTTAAATTTTGAAAAAAATTTTGAATTTTTAAATTTTGAAACTAGAAGTTTTTTTAACTTTAAAATTTGAAAAAATTCCAAATTTTAAATTTCGAAAAATTGTATTTGAATTTTTGAATTTTTAAATTTTGAAAATAATAATTTTGAATTTTTAAATTTTGAAAAAAATTTGTATTTTTAAATATTGAAAAAAATTTTGAAAATTCAAATTTTGAAAAGATTTTTTTAATTTGAAATTTAGAACAAAAATTTCCGTTTCTTAAATTTTGAAAAAGTTTTTTGGATTTTTAAATTTTGAAAAAAATTTTAATTTTTAAATTTTGAAAAATTGAATTTTTAAAATAAAAAAAAGTTTTTGAATTTCTAAATTTTGAGAAATTTTTTTTTCAATTTTGAAATTTGGGAAAAATTTTTTTGAGTTATTAAATTTAGAAAAAAATTTAATTTTGAAATTTGGAAATAATTTTTTAAAGTTTGAAAAAAAATTTTTGAATTTTGAAATTTTCAAAAAAGTTTTGATTTTTTTAATTCTGAGATAGAAATTTTAAATTTTTAAATATTGGAAAAAGAAATTTTTGAATTTTAAATTTTGAAAAAAATTTTTGAGTTTTTAAGTTTGAAAATTTTTTCAGTTTTTAAATTATGAAAAAGAAATTTTTGAATTATTAAATTTTGAAAAAAATTTTTGAATTTTTAATTCTGAAAAAAAATTTTTGTGTATTTAAATTTTGAAAAAAATTTGAATTATTAATTTTGAATAAAGTTGAATTTTTGAATTTAAAAAAGTTTCGAATTTTTAAATTAAAAAAGTTTTTGAATTTTTAAATTAAAAAAAATTTTGAAGTTTGAAATTTGGAAAAAATGTTTTGAATTATTAAATTTTGAAAAATTATTTTTGAATTTTTAAATGTTGAAAAAAATTTTTTGAATTTTTAAATTAAAAAATTTTTTTTTAATATTTTACTTTTGAAAAAAAAATTTTTAATTTTTAAATTTTGAAAAAAATTTGAAAATTCAAATTTTGAAAAGATTTTTTTTATCTTTAAATTTGGAAAAAAATTTCCATTTTTTAAATTTTGAAAAAAATTTTTTTGGATTTTTAAATTTTGAAAAATTTTTAATTTTTTAATTCTGAAGAAGAAAATATTTGTATTTTTAAATTTTGAAAAAATCTTGAAAAGTTTTTTGAACTTTTACAAAAACATTTGCAATTTTTAAATTTTGAAAAAAAAAATTTGAGTTTTTAAATCTGGAAAAAAAATTTTCCAATATTTCAATTTTGAAAATAAAATGTTTTTGTGATTATAAATTTTGAAAAAAAGAAATTTTTTTTTTGAAATTTCGAAAAAAAAATTTAATTTTTTAATTCTGAAAAATTAATTTTGTATTTTTAAATTTTGAAAAATTATTTAGAATTTTAAAATTTTAAAAAAAATTGAGTTTTTAAAATTTGGAAAAAAATGTTTTTGAATTTTTAAAACTTGAAAAAAATTTCAAATTTTAAAATTTTGAAAAAAATTTTTCTTGAATTTTTAAATCTGGAAAAAAATTTTCCAATGTTTAGATTTTGAAAAAATAAATTTGAGTTTTTAAATTAAAAAAAAAATTTTTATAATTTTAAATTTTGAAACTAGAATTTTTTTAATTTTTAGATTAAAAAAACAATTTAATTTTGAATTATTAAATTTGGAAAAAATGTTTTTAAATTTTTAAAATTTGAAAAAAAAATTCCAAATTTTAAATTTCGAAAAAAATTTTTTGAATTTTTGAATTTTTAAATTTCGAAAATAAAAATTTTGAATTTTTAAATTTTGAAAAATAAGATTTCTTTTTAATTTTTAAATTTTGAAAAAAATTTTGAATTTTTAAATTTGTGAAAAAAAATTGGAATTTTTAAGTCTTGAAAAAAATATTCGAATTTAAAATTATGGAAAAATTTTAGAAAAATTTATTTATTTAGTTGATTACTTATTCACTTATTCACTTATTTATTTACTAGCCGTACCCGTGCGCTCCGCTGCACCCGTTAGAAATAAATATAAAGTAATTACATAATTAAAATAGGACATTTGATCCAGGGAACATTCGTGTTTGATAGAACGATCAATCGTTTATTATGTTACTTAATTTAAATTGAATTGAAAATTAAAATGCGATCATTTTGATCCAGAGACCACTCATTTAGTCATAAAAATTAGTTTAGGAAATACAGGAAACGAATATACAGAATAGCCTATCAAGTTTTCTGTGCATAAGGATCTATTTCAATCTTACCTGTCCTCGGTTCACTCAGAAGTTACTGTGATAACATTATAGCATTATGTCCATCTAGAGAAACTACACTTTCCAATGGTGAATTAATAATTAATTATACAAATCGGTTAATTTAGCTTCCGATATTACTTTATAGAAACGCAGAAACATCTGTAGGCTATCTTTGATAGCTTTCGATTGTTGCTGTCCACGGGCCTTTATGGACGAAGTCATTTGTTTTTTAATTCATTACACCTTAGATGGCAGTTATTTTAATTTTAAAACTCATTTATCTCATTAAATATCAGTCCTATCAAAATTTTTCATGGAATAAAACTTATCGCAAATTATTTTTAAAGAAACTTTTGTTATGTAACATTTTTCACAAAAATCAATAATAAGCGAGATATTTCGATTTATTTAATTCAGGCCCGCTTATAACCCCCTTTTAAATAATGTATTTTGAATGCCATATAGCCTAAAATCTAAGTTACAACGAACTTAATTTATATTCCAATTTTAATCGAAATCCGTTCAGCCATTATCGCGTGAAAAAGTAACAAACATACAGACAGACATACAAACAAAAATGCCAAAAAAGCGATTTTCGGTTTCAGGGTGGGTAATTATATATGTTAGGACCCATTATTTTTGGAAAATCGAAAATTACCAGAAAAATTTTGGCTACAGATTTATTATTAGTATAGATTTACTTATTTACTTACTTATTTATTTATTTTTATTTATTTATTTATTTATTTATTTATTTATTTTTATTTATTTATTTACTTATTTATTTATTCATTTATTAATTAATTTATTTATTTATATATTTTATTTTTTATCTATTTATTTATTTACTTATTCACTTATTTATTAATTTGTTTATTTATTTACTTATTTATTTATTTACTTATTAATTTATTTATTTATTTATTTATTTATTTATTTATTTATGTAGAGCAATTTCGGGACCGTAAAAAATAAGTTTCCCCGAGGTCAGAAAACACAATTTCATGGAATGATTTATTGAAACAGATACTACAACCGGTGAGCTATTTTTCAACTTTTGTATCCCTGTGTCGTAGAAGTCTGCCGCCTGAGATCGGACAGCCTCTGTCGATCCCACGGTATGACAAATGTGTCAATTCCGGTGGGGAAAATGTGTTGGAAAATATCTCAACAGTTGTATCTGTTCCAATAAATCTTTCCAATGAAATTGTGTTTTCTTTCTGTAAACGGCCTCAGGGAAACTTATTTTTTACGGTCCTCGTAATTGCGCTCGAATGGCCAAAATTTGTACAGCGCTTGTTTTGACATTATTAACATGGCGGAAGAAAAAGATTAACTTTTTTATCTGCCCCCATGAGGATGTTTACTTATCAGATTTAAAATGTATATTTCTCGTATGGCAACATTCATTAGAACTGCATGTGAACACACGATTCAACTCAACTCTCTAATTTAGACATAGGTCACTTACATACTCAAATGCCGCTCAACCCCCACCCAATATCCGGAGGGCTACAACAAACCCGGCTGACGCGTACGGTCGACGCTTCTCAATTGTCAAACTGGCGTCGAGACGGCTGCTCGATAACATCTAATCCCTTGACTCCAAGCAAATGATGATAAATAGTACAACCCCTAACCCACACCCCGCAATACATCCCTTCCTCTAGGTTTGAGTAGCAATGGACGTCTGGAAAACAGAATAGTAATATGCGTTACAAGAGAGGTATGTTGACGTTTTCATGTACGAGGAAAAGATTGAAAAAGCGAAACGTAGTTGAGCTTTTTTAATTTTCGAGAACATTAAAACAAACATACCGCTCGTGTATCGTACATTATTTTGTGCGAAGATCGTTTATTACATACCTGAAAGAGGAATTTCTAATTAGTTGCAATGAAATTCCATGTTGGTTTCTGTGTTTACTATACTCCAGCAGGCCGTGATATACGTCTGTCTTTTTTTTCCCCCAGTCTATAAATGCGAACTTAAAACAAACGGTAAGGTTATGTAATGATTTATTTTTCATTTTAATATTTTAACAATATTATTTATATAACATATTGCAATAATAACATCTGCATCTGGAATCTCGTTGATTTTTTCACGGCTTCCTTAATGTTACTTGTATCAGGAATGCAATAAGTTTCGTGGAGTAGTAGACTTTACTTAATTTTTGCAAATATTTAAAAACAATAATTAACATTGCAATTTAGGTGATTTTGCAGTGGTAAGTTTCCAATTTATAATTATTACTATGTTAAACGTCTCTAAAAATAATATGTTAAAAGCCTAAAGTAGTAAAATGAATGTCGCGCTTAAGCGGTAAGAAGAGGGAAATTGTTATGTGTGTTACGTTGGGAATACTGAATGTGGTATTTCACACTTACCGTGTATTGGTACTGTGCGGAAAACAAGCAAATACGCACGATCTCGCACAAAATATAATGTGGAAAGTGTAATGTCCATTGCTCTTAGTATCAGCAGCATGATGAATATCCTTAAGTCATCATTTATTCTCTGTGAGCTCCAAGCCTGTTTACCACTTGTCACACTCCGTCCTCGTCAATCCAACGTCTTTTTTATCCTTTTGATAGTAGTCATCCTCTTTCTGTGGTCTTGTACTTACGTTGCCGTCAATGTTTATTCTCGGTTGCCTTCTGTATGTTCAGCGTAATGTGCATAATCTTCCTACTTGTTCATCCATTCATAATTATTCTACCCGTTCCAGACTTGACATATATTTCACCAAGTAGAAATATAGTGCTACAAGCAATAGTTTTATTTCCATATCTTATAAACTTTATAACTCCTTACCATTGCATGTAAGAAACACGTCATATTTTACTTTCAGAAGGATGGTGAGAAGGACATTGATGGCAAATCCACTCTACAGTGTCAATGATTTTAGCAATATTACGTTTTAGATACTATTTGTTTTAACCTCATGTAATTGACAAATCTGTACATTTTAACCTGATTTTATACTATTTCTTTTTAAACTTTTAACCTGTTTTTGAGATTATCTGATGATTGTATATTTATTTTTGATTTCATTTTTACATTTATTCATATTGTAGTAGCCATGTATTATATACTCTGACGTTGTCTATGGCTGTAAATCGCTAAATGACATTAAATTCATCTGTCTGTCTGTCTGTCTGTCTATCTATCTATCTATCTATCTATCTATCTATCTATCTATCTATCTATCTATCTATCTATCTATCTATCTATCTATCTATCTATCTATCTATCTATCTATCTATCTATCTATCTATCTATCTATCTATCTATCTATCTATCTAGCTACCTACCTACCTACCTAGCTACCTACCTACCTACCTATCTATCTATCTATCTATCTATCTATCTATCTATCTATCTATCTATCTATCTATCTATCTATCTATCTATCTATCTATCTATCTATCTATCTATCTATCTGCCTGCCTGCCTGCCTGCCTGTCTGTCTGTCTCTCTGTCTGTCTGTCTGTCTATCTATCTACCTACCGACCTACCTACCTATCTAATCTATCTATCTATCTACTTTTCGATTGCTGGTAAACTGCATGTTCTGGGAATAATAAGTTAATTAAGTAGTAAAATATCGCTGCAATCGAAAAGTATTGGGAATAAATTTGAATAAGGAACAAAAAAAAGTTTCCTTCCCAGGCAGGATTTGAACCACGAAAGTCTTAGTTACCAGTCTATCGTGCTCAGGAGTGAACAAGGCTCTGAAATCTTCTACAAGGGCCGGTCCGGTTTTTTTTTTTTTGCCACTACTGTACATTGCTTTGTAATGTTCTTGGTATAGTTCAATATATTAGCAAGTTTATTTCCTCTCCAATGTCCGGTTCCCGAGCAATAACTATTTGATATTCAAGATAATTGAAATTTTAGACTTTTCTGACGTGAAAAGAGCAAGCTGTAGAATGAAGCCTCGAATCAGAACTGTATGTAAATATAAATTACAGTTTCAGAGTACTTGAACCAGTTTTGCTCTAAACTGGCGGAAGCTATTCTCTAGGCCTTGAATTAACAAGGACCAAACTTTTAATCAAAGCCAGATTTACGTGTCTGCGAATACACGCACACACATAGACTGGGACTGAGCAGGAACCATCATCTCCCCCGACCCCACAACTGGGTAGTAATCAAATTAGAGCTAATCCCTGCATCAGCCCCTCGGTTACATGCTTAAAGCTGACGAGCCTACCCCCCTTTTCACCTCTCTCTACTGAACCTTGCTACTTACATATCCCAGACATCGTACTCAAAATATTTTGGTTCGATCTCCGAGACAGAATTTTCATAAACCGTTTCAGTATTTGAAGAGTGTGATCCCAAAACGCGTTAAGTCCATTTTTATGAAAGAACAGGGCCAGTTTTTTTGTCCTCGGACTGGGCGAGTTTTCAAGTGACATGCACAATAACACAAACTTTTAGACAAGGATTGGCGTTGATTTAAAAGAAAGTAATCTTAAGGGTATATGTACGTGAACGATCACAAATATTATCAGAAAATGCAGGCTCTAAATTTCTAAAATTTTATAAGGAAATGAACTCACAATTTGACAAAAATTACAAGGAACCACAACGAGACTTATTAGAACTTAAATATCTGATAAAAAGTATAAAAAAAGGTTAATAATATTTTTTAGACTTCACTTTTTACTTTAAATTAAATTTTCCAAAATTTGAAAATTTTCATACATTATTTCATAACTCCACAACTATTAGAGATAGAACTCTGAAATTTTGTACACTGATTTAACATACATTTATGCAAAAGATAGACTACAATAATGCCCATTGCTTTGAAAATATAGAAATTAGATCACAAAACGTTATGTAAATTTTAATATATTTTATATAGGGCAAATAAAAAATTAATTGTATTAAAATAAACAACTCTACATGTCTGAGAGTAGTCTACTTTTCAGAAGTAAGTGTTTATTACATGCAGGAAAAATATTAAAGATGTCAGAGAGGCCATAACAATGTTATGGTTACCAAATGACGTAACTGCGAATTTTTTTTTTCATACTTTGATTAAAATGGTTTGAAAAAATATTATTAGTAACCTTTTTTATACTTTTATAACATATATAAGTTCTAATACGTCTTGTTGTGGTACCTTGTAATTATTGTCCAATTTTGAGTTCATTTTCTTATAAAATTTTAGAAATGTATAGCCTGCATTTTATAATAATATTTGTGGTCGTTAACGTACATATACCCTTAAAATATAACTATAGAGGTCTCATATATACAGGCTAAACCATAAATAGGCCTAATGTAATTAATTTCAGAGGGTTATTCTTTGAGATATTTCAAATAAAAGAGTTTAATAGAATTTTACTCGTTTTTGCTTCCTTTCCGAGATAAAAATTGTTTTCGTGGTTTGATTCGAGTACTTTTTCCCTTAACACTGCTAAAGCTACAGTTATTTTTTTTTTTCATTAACTAAGAAATCTTATGAATTGCCTAGTCCTCCCCTAAACATTAAACTACATAATTTTGGTTGTTCCGCAATTTTCTGTAACTGTCCAATTTATAAATGAGACTTCAGAGGTTAAATATTTAGGAATCATTACTGATAAACATCTGAAATGGGACAAACAAATCAACTACATTTGTAACAAATTACGTAAAATTATATATTATTTTGTTCAGTTACGGAATTACTTACTAATGTATGTACTACGTACAGTTTACCTTGCTTTATTTGAATCTATAAACCTATATGGAATATTAGGATGGGGTAGTACTTGTAAAACTCACCTTAATCCACTAGATTTATTATAGAGAATAATAATTAAAATTTGTCTAAAAATAACCTATTGAAAAAATTGTTTTTAGAATTTAGAGTCTTCAAAATACATCAAATTTATATCAATGCATAATTAAATTTTATACATAAAAATCACATATATTTCCGATCATAATATACTCACAAACACAAAATCAAAGGCATGGATACAACCTTGCTTGAACCCAAGTGTTTAACGAGCACTGTTTTCAACTATAGAACTAATATCGGCCTTAGAGTTTATAAAAAAATTACTCGTAATAAAAAAATACCCACATCTATTTGCCTCCAAGAGTTTGAAATTTAAGAATGTATGTAAGGAATTTGTTAAGAGTAATTATCAATTTTTAGATGTTATTTCATTGTAATTTATTCATGTAAATTTTTATATATCGAACCCTCCCCCGAGCACGAGAACATTCTCTTTCAGGGGAGAGCTAGAATTTTGATAATTTACTGTGGATGGCATTTGTAGTTGATTCCTTCAGTCATCCTGTACAACTGAGGAGATTACTGATGAATTCTGTGGAATCCTTCAGTCATCCCATATAACTGAGGAGATTACTGACGCATTCTGTGTATTACAGTTGTAGTTGATTCCTTCAGTCATCCCGTCCAACTGAGGAGATTACTGACGCATTCTGTGGATTACAGTTGTAGTTGATTCCTTCAGTCATCCCGTCCAACTGAGGAGATTACTGACGCATTCTGTGTATTACAATTGTAGTTGATTCCTTCAGTCATCCCGTGCAACTGAGGAGATTACTGACGCATTCTGTGGATTACAGTTGTAGTTGATTCCTTCAGTCATCCCGTCCAACTGAGGAGATTACTGACGCATTCTGTGTATTACAGTTGTAGTTGATTCCTTCAGTCATCCCGTCCAACTGAGGAGATTACTGACGCATTCTGTGTATTACAGTTCTAGTTGATTCCTTCAGTCATCCCGTCCAACTGAGGAGATTACTGACGCATTCTGTGTATTACAGTTGTAGTTGATTCCTTCAGTCATCCCGTAAAACTGAGGAGATTACTAACGCATTCTGTATATTACAGTTGTAGTTGATTCCTTCAGTCATCCCGTCCAACTGAGGAGATTACTGACGCATTCTGTGTATTACAGTTGTAGTTGATTCCTTCAGTCATCCCGTACAGCTGAGGAGATTACTGACGCATTCTGTGTATTACAGTTGTAGTTGATTCCTTCAGTCATCCCGTACAACTGAGGAGATTACTGACGCCTTCTTTGGATTAAAGTTGTAGTTGATTCCTTCAGTCATCCCGTACAATGAGGAGATTACTGACGCATTCTGTGTATTACAGTTGTAGTTGATTCCTTCAGTCATCCCGTACAACTGAGGAGATTACTGACACATTGTAGTTGATTCTGTCATCCCGTATTACTGACGCATTCTGTAGTTGATTCCTTCAGTCATCCCGTACAACTGAGGAGATTACTGACACATTCTGTGTATTACAGTTGTAGTTGATTCCTTCAGTCATCCCTTACAACTGAGGAGATTACTGACACATTCTGTGTATTACAGTTGTAGTTGATTCCTTCAGTCATCCCGTACAACTGAGGAGATTACTGACACATTCTGTGTATTACAGTTGTAGTTGATTCCTTCAGTCATCCCGTACAACTGAGGAGATTACTGACGCATTCTTTGGATTAAAGTTGTGGTTGATTCCTTCAGTCATCCCGTACAACTGAGGCGATTACTGACGCATTCTGTTCTGGGATTACAGTTGTAGTTGATTCCTTCAATCATCCCGTACAACTGAGGAGATTACTGACACATTCTGTGTATTACAGTTGTAGTTGATTCCTTCAGTCATCCCGTACAACTGAGGAGATTACTGACGCCTTCTTTGGATTACAGTTGTAGTTGATTCCTTCAGTCATCCCGTGCAACTGAGGCGATTACTGACGCATTCTGTGGATTACAGTTGTAGTTGATTCCTTCAGTCATCCTGTACAACTGAGGAGATTACTGACGCATTCTGTGGATTACAGTTGTAGTTGATTCCTTCAGTCATCCCGTGCAACTGAGGAGATTACTGACGCATTCTGTGGATTATAGTTGTAGTTGATTCCTTCGGTCATCCTGTACAACTGAGGAGATTACTGACGCATTCCGTGGATTGCAGTTGTAGTTGATTCCTTCAGTCACCCTGACTTAATCGTTGTGTAGAGTGACAAATGCATTGCTAAGAGGCGTGATCGACATGTTGGTCCAGGCATCTTAAACCAATTAAACGTGAGCGGCGCGCTGCCTGGCAGCCACCGTGTGTTCGCCGGCACATCCATCACGCCACCCCACTTTAATATCCGATTGTTGCACTGTGTAAACAGTAACGGGATTACGACATATTGAGCGCACCCCCACCCCCGCATCTTTGTGCTCTATCTCTTAACCAAATTAAGGGCATTTTTACTATTTATTACACCCCGCAACCCGCACCCCAGTCACCTCACTCCATGAATGAATAGAAACGGGCCCAGTGCAACATGGACCTATATCCCTACTCGGGAAAGCTATTGCATTCTGATTTGAGTTCCGAAGGATCAAGTTCGAATCTGACACACTGCCTTCCTTATCTGTGAGGGTGTCTAGAGATATAGGTATATATACTAGTGGCTTGTGCAGCAACTGCTGCAAACTAAGTTCATTAGACATTCAAATAAACATTTTTCAGATTTATTTTCAATGAAAAGTACCAGATGTTGTGAAAGTTATTTGCTTCCATAATAATGAAACATACTCCCTCTGAATGGTTTTTTATCCCAAATACATTTCTTGAACCAATGTCAGGACGATCAGTGAGTTAATCATGTGGGAGTAAAGCAGTAGCTATTTCAGGTCATTTTGGATTGTAGTCAAAGTTAAAAAAATGTCAGGTTTGCCATGCTTTCGAACAATAGACATAGCATCTTGGTATAGCTGCTGCATATTTCGTGAACTACTTTGAAATGTAGATGGTAAAATCATTTTATCCTGCTAAGAAATCTTGCTGAAATGATCGGGAGATTACAATACTTTGTAGGCCTCTTATTTTACCTTAGGAACTGTTATTTTTGCGCTCTCTCGAGTCAATACTGAAGAGAATCACGCATATAAATATCTACACCACACCGCCATTAAATATATGAAAAAGACCCAACCCCACTTGATTAATTAATAACTATAAAAATATTTTATATTTAATAATATTATTGTCTTACGTAAGTTTTGTAGTTTTCAGTAACATATACTATATATACTATATAGCCGCCACTCAGCAAATTATAGAAATGAATATCTAACTTAAGATATTCTCTACATCCACTTATATAACCCGAAAACGTTTCACTTTCATATCATCTATATAGCATTAATAATATGTAATATAATTAATGAAAAATAGTCTCATCATGGCATAATGATATTTCATTTCTAATGGTAATAATGTCATCAAACCACCTCAAGTTTAGTAGTTTTTAATATCCAATACACAGCTGTACTCAGAAATTACACGCTACACGCTAATTTACAGGTCTGATTCAGACCTGTAAATTATTTTTAGTGAAGCCTTGAAGTTTTTAATAACCATTTGAATTTGAGCAATCCTGCTGGTCATGGCCTTCGTGTAATATTGTTTATTGTAGTGTGTGTTTTGTTTTATTCTGAATTCTCAAAACTGACGACAGATGGATTTTGGAAAATTAACATTTCATTGAAAACTACTATTTTTCTGAAAAACTTTGGGTTCCAAGCTTCAAAATGAGGGCCATTTATTAAAATCCGTTCAGCCATTTTCCCGTAATTTCCATTACCAGTTCAAATTATATAAATTTATTCCTTCAACATACATCGTGATCTTTTACATTAATTTGTTAAGGTTCTGTAAACATATTCACGGAAAGCTCTTTTTGAGAACAATACTTCTACTGACACTTGTTTAAAGTTGTAGAAGTCGTTCAGGAATTATATGGAAATAGTATGTCTATAATTACACGATAGAGTAATGGCAATGGAAGGGTAAACCGAAATCTATTTAACTTAAATCTAGAAACTGTTCATAGAAGACCAGAAAAAATATTTGATTGTAATGGAGCGATGCTATAATGACAGTGACAGAGGAAACCTAAGTATAATGGCTGGTTTCTCCAAGTATTGTTAGAACACTTAACTCCTGTTAAACCCCTCAACAGTTTGTTAAATACAGTTTTTTCATGTCTTCAATACTAATTTGGCTTAACAGATTGTTAACTGTTTGTTAACTTTAAATGTAGAATTTCAGGCAGTTAACTCATTTAACAAACAGTTAAACATGGCGGATGACACCACAGCTGTTCAAACAAAAGTTGTGAAAATAATATGTTATGTCTCTCTTTAAGGAATGTTTAGAGTAAGACCGATAATATATCATTTTAAAAGATATTTCGGAATATTAATATAGGGAAGATAATCTTTATACGTCAACTGATTATCATACTGACGCTTATTTCAATGCTGAGCTATTATTTGTAGTAATGTCACGAGAAGTCTGAGATCTGCCGATAAATCCACGAGCGAAGCGAGTGGATTTATCTGGGAAATCTCAGACCTCGAGTGACATTTATTAGGACTATTTCGTGAATAAAATAAAAATGTAAATAATATATCCCTAAAATTCGATCACAAAATGTTAATAATTGTATATTAACGAATACTTAACCTATTCAGACATTGTGAAGTTGAAGTACTCGTAGATGAATATCGATTATTGCAATAAAGAAATTCGATGTTATTATTCAGTAATGCCAATTGCGAAAAGCGAAATACAGGTTTAACAATGTTAATTACATGTACTGCACTTTTCTCTTATTATTATAACAAATACATTTTCATTATCTGCTGAAATCATCATAATTTAATTTAACAGTAACAGTGGGGACAGCTATATACCAATGCTTATGTATTCACAGCGAGACATGTTGCTACACAGTGAAGCCATCTCTGTATAGATAGACCTAATTAAAACACGACTTTTATTACTCCATACGAAAGGCAGTTTGATCAAAGACATTATTACTATGCACGGTCTTTGAGTTTGATATGCGATGATGTTACATAAATTTGAACGTCTATTAATTGTTTAATTTCAATACAAATGTTATAGGCTACAATTTTATAAGTTACATTACCTGTGGAAGCAGGACCAATGTCAGCTGTGCCTTGTTTCGACCGTTACTTACAATGAGTGCTACACGAAAGCATTTTATAGCTCGACAAACGCATTCTCGCTGTAGTGTGTAACGGAACTAAAGCTGCATGTACTCAGTTCAATATTCCAATCGCGTATGCGTGCAATCTGGGAAGAATATTGAAAGAATAAAGTTTAAAAGGTACGTTCAATTAAGATGCATAAAGATTTTGTGTCTACATGATGCGCCGTTTTGAACGTCGTCTTCACTGCGTAAATATATTAATTAATATTAAATATCAATCTTGCATTCATAGCTTTAAAGTTGAAAGAAAAGTTTAACCGTGTAGTTGCATCTTAATGTATTCATAATCATCAATTTACGGGGAAACAGTTGGCGACAACGACTAAACAAAAGAACGACCATGCGATAAATTGATAGCGATAAATCTAGCTGCAAAAATTATGGCAAAATCTGACTGTGATTGGTTGGAATTCAAAATTTCATTACACTTCATTGGTCGAAAATGGAATGACGTCATATAAACGAAATAGTCCATTTAATATTTCGAAAATGTGCAATCTCAACGTGGCAAGAAATTGAAGTCAGATTTAAATATTCTATAAACAAAAGAGGTCACTTACTCCAATTCAGCAGCTACTATTAACTCTATATTCTATGCTACTGGCTCTTTTCTACTATAGCCGATGTCAATAGTGCCTCAAAATACGCAGTGAGTATATAAAATGTTTCTGCAGCAATTGCTTCTTTGAAACGAAATCACATATAATTTCTACATGGACCTGAAGCAGAGAGAGTGATTAGAAAATTTTATATGATACGGAATTCTCCTCGGGGTTTTGTGTACAGTTGACTACACATACATTCCTGTAATTATTGTCACCTGGTGGTCATAATGCTTTCATTTATCAACTCTCTGTACTATACGGATCATGGCCTACTGTAACAGGTTATGATTTTATACAAGTTTCGTGACTTACTCTACAGTACAGAATTTAAATAATAATTTTAGTCAATAAGAAATTGCTTTACATGTGCAAAATCATACCAACTGCTGTTGAGCAGTTAGAATAGTATTAACGACAGTTAAAGTTAAAGTGTTGGTTATTTTAAATGAAACTAGTGGCTTGTGCAGCAAATGCTGCAAACTAAGTTCATTAGACGTTCAAATAAACATTTTTCAGATTTATTTTCAATGAAGAATACCAGACATTCGGAAAGTTATTTGCTTTCATAACAATGAAAGATACTCTCTCTCGAGCCAATACTGAAGAGAACCACGCATATAAATATCTACACCACACCGCCATTAGATATATGAAAAAGACCCAACCCCACTTGATTAATAACTATAAAAATATTTGATTTTGTATAATATTATTATCTTACGTAAGTTTTATAGCTTTCAGTAACATATACTATACCCATATACTATATAGTCGCCACTCAGTAAAATATAGAAATCAAAATCTAATTTAAGTTATTCTCTACATCTACTTATATAACCCCAAAACGTTTCACTTTCATATCATCAATATAGCATTAATATGTATAATTAATGAAAAAGTCACATCATGGCATTAACTACAATAATACTGTATTTCATTTCTAATAGTAATAATGTTATCAAACCACCTCAAGTTTTGTAGTTTTTAATATCCAATACACAGCTGTACCCAGAAAATTACACACCACAGAATCGAACCTATAAATTATTTTTAGTAAGTTAATTTTTTAATAACCAATTTAATTTGAGCTCTAAATATGTCAGCATTCTTGCAGATCATGGCCTTCGTGTAATATTATTTACTGTAGTATGTTTTTTGTTTTATTCTGAAATCCAACACGGCCGACTTGATGCTCGCTTCGCTTCTCCTTTGCAAAAAAGCGAAGGAATATCAAGTCGGCCGTGAATGCTATTAGCTAGTTCTCAAAACTGACGGCAGATGGATTTTGGAAAATAGGAAAATTATGTTTAAAAATTGACATTTCACTGAAAACTACTATTTTTCCGAAAAACTTTGAGTTCCAAGCTTCAAAATGAGGGATCATTTATTAAAATCCGTCCAGCCGTTTTCCTGTAATGTCCATTACCAGTTCAAATTATATATATAGATTATGTTGAAGAAATGGAAAACATATTAACAAAACGTTAAAAATAAACCAGCTGTTAATTTAACATTTGTTAAGTCAAATTAAACATTACTTGGAGAAACTGGCCATAATTCTTTTAAATGTTCATCTTTATTTGAATCGGAGAAACTAAAATAATAATTTGACTGTATTGTGAGCAATGGTCGAACGAAAACAGCGGAGAAAATCCTTTCGTCCACTTTATTCATGACAAATTTAGCACGATCTACCGAAAATCTAAACACCGTTGCTTCTGCCAGAATACGGCTATTGACTGGCTGATCTAGAATCGGCGCTCGATGTTTGGGGTTGAAAAAAGGGCGGTGGGAAGTACATGCAACACTCTCGCACGCTGGATGTCGGCGCAATAACCCAGATATCCGCTAAATCCTCCCTGACGACCAATGCTGCTCGGTAATTGACTTTCGAGTACACACGAGTTCTAAAAACGACAGCGTCGCCATTTCAGTCAACACATTTTAAATTCCCACATGCATATACCGGTTTAATGCTGTAGTGTTACATAAGGCAGTAGTTGGCTTCAGGATCTTATCTTTGTTCCTCATTATCGTCGCTATTGAATTAGACAGTTAACGCGCCAAATTTCACTCCACTATCACCAATTCTGTGGATGCTAAATAATCTCGTAACGTTGTAAAATTACTTTGTGCGAGATCGTGCGTATTTGCTTGGTTTCCGCACAAAACCAATCCGCGGAAAGTCTAAAATTCCACATTCAGTATTCCCAACCTAACACACATAACAAATTCCCTCTTCTTACCGCTTAAGTGACATATTGATTTTACTGCTTTAGGCTTTTAACATATTATTTTTAGAGACGTTCAATGTAGTAATAATTATAAATTGGAAACTTACCACTGCAATTTCACCTAAATTGCACTGTTAATTATTGTTTTTAAATATTTGCAAAAATTAAGTAAACTCCACAAATCCACTAAAGTTACTGCTCCAGTGACTCTGAATAACTGCACAAATGTAACAATTAATTTCAATATGCAGAATTAGATGTCAAAGATATTTTCCATTTCTAAACATCTCCTTGACCGGCAAAATTAAACTTGCCGATGTTATTACTGCAATATGTTATATAAATAATATTGTTAAAATATTAAAATGAAAAATAAATCATTACATAACCTTACCGTTTGTTTTAAGTTCGCATTTATAGACTGGAGGAAAAAAAAGACAGACGTATATCACGGCCTGCTGCAGTATAGTAAACACAGAAAACATTTTATAGGAACAATGTTGAAGTTAGATATATTTGTTTTCCAAAGTTGCCGTCATTGAACAGAAACCAAGATGGAGATTTCATTGCAACTAATTAGAAATTCCTCTTTCAGGTATGTAATAAACGATATTCGTACAAAATAATGTACGATACACGAGCGGTATGTTTGTTTTCATGTTCTCGGAAATTAAAAAAGCTCAACTACGTTTCGCTTTTTCAATCTTTTCCTGGAACATGAAAACGTCAACATACCGCTCTTGTAACGCATATTTCTATTACAGAACGGAAGGTTACATTTTTCGGATCAAATTTGTGCACATTTAACCCTCAAATTGGCAAAATTTCATTTCTCACACTAGTTTATTAAACCGTGTCGGACTGTAAAGAAAACAACTATCGCAATGTCCACATTTTATATTAACTTATGTCGTACAATGTATTATAGTATTGTGAAATTTTAATTTTCCTACCATTTTTTTTCTATTGTACTATTAAAATTATAGCATATAGCCCATTAACCTGTTGTATCCTATAGGATACTTTGCGAATTTAAGGGTTCAAGGATAAAACTAAAATTCATTCGTTCATTTATTATTATAATACACTGCTCTCTTAAATTGACTGAGCATATTGAGAATTGAATTAATGGCTTTCCCAAAATACGCTATGAAATGTATGTATGTATGTATGTATGTATGTATGTATGTATGTATGTATGTATGTATGTATGTATGTGTATGTACAGTATGTATGTATGTATGTATGTATGTATGTATGTATGTATGTATGTATGAAGAAAGAATAATGCTGAAACTGATCCGGAAGAGGAAATAGTAATATGCGTTACAAGAGCGGTATGTTGAAGTTTTCATGTTCGAGGAAAAGTTTGAAAAAGCGAAAGTAGTTGAGGTTTTTAATTTCCGAGAATTGAAAGAAAACATACCGCTCGTGTATCGTACATTATTTTGTGCGAAGATCGTTTATTACATACCTGAAAGAGGAATTTCTAATTAGTTGCAATGAAATCTCCATCTTGGTTTCTGTTCAATGACGGCAAATTTGCAAAACAAAAATATCTATCTTCAACATTGTTGCTTTAAAATGTTTTCTGTGTTTACTATACTCCAGCAGGTCGTGATATACGTCTGTCTTCTTTTTCCCCCAGTCTATGATGAGTCTGGAATCTTGTTGATTTTTTCACGGCTTCCTTAATGTTACTTGCATCACGAATGCAGTAACTTTAGTGGAGTTGTAGAGTTTACTTAATTTTTGCAAATATTTAAAAACAATAATTAACAGTGTAATTTAGGTGAAATTGCAGTGGTAAGTTTCTAATTTATAATTATTACTATATTGAACGTCTCTAAAAATAATATGTTAAAAGCCTAAAGCAGTAAAATCAATATGTAACTTAAGCGGTAAGAAGAGGGAAATTGTTATGTGTGTTAGGTTGGGAATACTGAATGTGGAATTTTAGACTTTCCGCGGATTGGTTTTGTGCGGAAACCAAGCAAATACGCACGATCTCGCACAAAAGAATTCACTGGCTCACTGACTAAGTAGAAACTACCTTATGAAGGATGCACTGGAAGGTATGGTGAACAAGATAAAAGTTCGGGGCAAAAGAGG
The DNA here is from genome assembly GCA_025594305.2 of Periplaneta americana. Taxonomy (NCBI): domain Eukaryota; kingdom Metazoa; phylum Arthropoda; class Insecta; order Blattodea; family Blattidae; genus Periplaneta; species Periplaneta americana. The sequence goes on from JAJSOF020000036.1 coordinate 20,822,109, forward strand.
ATATCAGATTATAGACAACATTAAGATATATGGATCAAATGCAGAGATTAAGAGAAAGACGAAAAATAGTGAAGTGATTTGTATGGAGTGTGGCATTGTAAGGGGCAGAAACATGGACATTACGACGAAGTGAATAGAAGCATTTGAAATGTGGATATGGAGAAGAATGGAGCATGTGAAATGGACAGACAGAATAAGAAATGAAGCTGTGTTGGATAGAGTGGGTGAAGAAAGAATGACGCTGAAACTGATCAGTAGAAAGGGGAAAAGGAATTGGTTGGGTTCTGGCTGAGAAGAAACTGCCTACTGAAGGATGCACTGGAAGGAATGGTGAACAGGATAAAAGTTCGGGGAAAAAGAAGATACCAGATGTTAGACGACATTAAGATATATGGATCAAATGCAGAGATTAAGAGAAAGACGAAAAATAGTGAAGTGGTTTGTATGGAGTGTGGCATTGTAAGGGGCAGAAACATGGACATTACGACGAAGCGAATAGAAGCATTTGAAATGTGGATATGGAGAAGAATGGAACGTGTGAAGTGTACAGGCAGAATAAGAAATGAAGTTGTATTGGAAAGAGAAGGTGAAGAAAGAATGACGCTGAAACTGATCAGTAGAAAGAGGAAAAGGAATTGGTTGGGTCACTGGCTGAGAAGAAACTGCCTACTGAAGGATGCATTGGAAGGAATCGTGAATAGGATAAGAGTTCGGGGTAGAAGAAGATATCAGATGATAGACGACATTAAGATATATGGATCATATGAGGAAAAAAAAAGGAAGGCAGAAATAGGAAAGACTGGAGAAAGCTGGGTTTGCAGTGAAAGACCTGCCCTTGGGCAGAACTCTAAATGAATAACCTTTAATATTTGCCACAGGACATGTTTCACTTCATCACTTTTCCATAATAAATTCAATAAAACTCATTTGCAGAATTTCTAAAACGAATGATGTCCATCAATTCTTACCCTTCCCATTATTGCATTTATAACAATAGAGTTATAAATTCCTAACAGTGAGTAGTTTCAATACTAATGTAGTAAACGTCACAAGGATTATTTCCTTCTTGTGAAATATTTCACGAGAATAAAATAAAATTCTCTGGTGACAGTTAAAATGCTGTGTCCATACTGTTAAGTTTTTAAAATGGAGCATGATTATGCCCAGATAAAGGTTTGTTTAATAATATAAGAAAAAAATTAAAGAAACATTTGATATTATCAAAACTTCTTCATTTATGTCTGAGTTTATATTTCCTTAAACATGATTACATAATTACTCTAGTCCAGTAAGTTAGTCAGGTCTGTTAAACCATTCTGTTCCTATGGATACACAGTTGAAAAAGAAATCCCACAGATGTCAGCACAAGCCAAGATGATGCACAAAGACCCATTTTGATTGTACTGCTATGTTCATCCATTTTGATTTGGCGAGTTTGTGTGTCATACTCTTGCTTTGTGTTTTAGTCTAAGCGTGCATTTTTACTCTGTCAGATCTGTTTGTGTTGTGTTTTCCACAAATAACAACATATAAAGTCAAGATCAAGAGGACATAATAGGATACGTGTCCAGTAGTTAAGTTGCTATTTTGAAGGTTTTTAAGCAAAAAAGTTTTAGGTTAGCACATGCTTGTTTGCTTTGACAAGTCTGTTACCTGTCAGATCTGTTACTCCATGTCATGTCTGTTACATCATTCAAAACAGTGCTGTAAAGCAAGGTGAGTGTACAGTGGTTGATTACTATGCCAGAGACGTTGCACTATATTAATACATGCAGAATATGCACTAAATAGTATTTTAATTTTGACGTTCTTAATCGTCCATTTGTTATACAAATTTTGCAAATGACATTCATATTCCTAAAAGTGTCAATGCATATTGCTGAAAAATGGTACGTGACAGAGAAAATCTGACCTCAGATTTGGATTCAGCACCCAAGAAACCATAAATGTAGCATCAATTTTTAGAAAAGTTTTTTATGACCCTTAATTTTGCAGACCTGTGTAGTAAACCAGACTCTTTATCAGATCGTGCTTCTGTTTTTAGGCTGGTTCACAATAAACCGGGAACAGAAACGACAACGAGAAAGAGAACGGAAATATTGTTAAAATTAATGTATTTAGATGTAAGCGTTCAAATTTAAATATATGTATTTTAACATTATTTCCGTTCTCGTCGTTTCCATTCTCGATTTATTGTGAACCAACCTTTTAACCTACAATGTTATCATTATTATTATTATTATTATTATTATTATTATTATTATTATTAGCCGTACCCGTGCGCTCCGCTGCACCTGTTAGAAATAAATATAAAGTAATTATATAATTAAAATAGGACGTTTGATCCAGGGAACAACTTTTACAACAGCGCAAGATAATCTGCTTCGCTCATTACCCAATTTTTTTTTTTTGCATTGCATTTATTGCCTATATATTTTATGTATTTTAACACGATTCAATTCAGCATAGTTAAAATTTGAATTATAAAATAATGGATTGTTAAGCTAACGTATTATTACTGCATACTAAATCAATACACTCTCGTTGTTCGTTAATTCTCTGATATTAAAATGAGTGTACATAAATATTATTTTAAGAAATACAGAAAACGAATGTACAAAATAGTCTATCAAACTTTCTGTGCATAAGAAGCTATTTTAATCCTACTCAGACGTTACTGTAATAACATTATAGCATTATGTCCATCTAGAGAAACTACACTTTCCAATGGTGAAATAATAATTAATTATACAAATCGGTTAATTTAGCTTCTGATATGACTTCATACAAACACAGAAACATTCTCTGTAGGCTACGTTTAATAGCTTTCGATTGTTGATGTCCAAGGCCCCTGTTTCGATTGTTGTTGTCCAAGGCCCCTTATAGACGAAGTCATTTGTTCTTAATTCATTGCACCGTCTTAGATGGCGTTATTTTAATTTTAAAACTCATTTATCTCATGACATATCAGTCCTATCAAAATTTTGTAAAGAATAAAACTTATCGGAAATCATTTTTAAGGAAACTTTTGTTATGTAACATTTTTCACAAAAATCAATAATAAGCGAGATATTTCGATTTATGTAATTCAGGCCCCCTTATAACCCCCCTTTTAAATAAAGTATTTTGAATGCCATATAGCCTAAAATCTAAGTTACAACGAACTTAATTATTCCAATTTTCATATAAATCCGTTCAGCCATTGTCGCGTGAAAAGGTAACAAACATACAGACAGACATACAAACAAAAATTTCAAAAAAGCGATTTTCGGTTTCAGGGTGGTTAATTATATATGTTAGGACCAATTATTTTTGGAAAATCGAAAATTACCAGAAAAATTTCGGCTACAGATTTATTATTAGTATAGATTATTATTATTATTATTATTATTATTATTATTATTATTATTATTATTATTATTATTATTATTATTATGCAACTTTACCAAGATTCTAGGTACAGATTTCGAGAAAAAAACTTACGCGTTGATTTCCTTCGATACCCTAATGACTTGACATTATGTTACTTCATGAATGGAGTCCCTTTAAAGAGCTAAAATCTCACACTATATGCCAAAATTCAAACCCTAATCCCTCTGGTGAGAAGTCGTCAGCTGACTGCCGTGCTAAAAGAGTAATATTTCTTAAGCCCGTGACCCTCATCCTTCGCTCCTAATGCGCGTTATATAACAGGGGTAAGTGACGTCACAGCCTGAATCAATTGTTAGAAATACCCCCAAGAGAGAAAAAACTAAACTGTTTATATTGTCATTACAATAGCGCACGTGCTCGTGTCACCCTCTAGCGGTGACGTATCGAACTATACACGGGTTTAAACAGGATTACATGCAGCGTTTCATTTAAATCATTATTACGTCGGTCGATGGTCGATGACGTGGTTTGTCGTCAGAACACGGGGCTTAGCGATATCACTGCTCTCGTTTTTCCATGCAGTTCATCTCTCTGATTCATCTGCGGCAAGCGCAGGAGTGACTTATAGAGAGGCGTTGTGTGCTATGGAACATTACGTCATGTTTGTTTAACGTAGTTGAATAGAAATGAGAATTATAGTATGTCAAAAGAAAGGAATACAACGGAAGATAGAAAAATGAAGAAAAATACTGTAAAAATAGAAACAGCATGAAAACGAAAAGACGAGGAAAGAAATTTGAAAGAAAATTCATTGTACAAAGACAAGCAGGAAGAGGTGATCAGCTACATGAACATACTGACAGATAGATTAGTTAAATTAGATAGATTTTGTAGATTAAATTACACAGATTAGATTATATATCAGACTAGTGGCTTGTGCAGCAAATGCTGCAAACTAAGTTCATTAGACGTTCAAATAAACATTTTTCAGATTTATTTTCAAGAATACCAGACATTCAGAAAGTTATTTGCTTCCATAATAATGAAAGATACTCTCTCTCGAGCCAATACTGAAGAGAACCACGCATATAAATATCTACACCACACCGCCATTAAATATATGAAAAAGACCCAACCCCACTTGATTAATAATTATAAAAATATTTGATTTTTAATAATATTATCTTACGTAAGTTTTATAGCTTTCAGTAACATATACTATATATACTATATAGTCGCCACTCAGTAAAATATAGAAATCAAAATCTAATTTAAGTTATTCTCTACATTTACTTATATAACCCCAAAACGTTTCACTTTCATATCATCAATATAGCATTAATATGTATAATTAATGAAAAATAGTCACATAATGGCATTAACTACAATAATATTTCATTTCTAATGGTAATAATGTGATCAAACCACCTCAAGTTTTGTAGTTTTTAATATCCAATACACAGCTGTACCCAGAAAATTACACGCCACAGAATCGAACCTCTAAATTATTTTTAGTAAGTTAAGTTTTTAATAACCAATTTAATTTGAGCTCTAAATATGTCAGCATTCTTGCAGATCATGGTCTTCGTGTAATATTGCTGACTGTAATATGTGTTTTGTTTTATTCTGAAATCCAACACGGCCGACTTGATCTCGCTTCGCTTCTCCTTTACAAAAAAGCGAAGGGAATATCAAGTCGGCCGTGAATGCTATTAGCTAAACTGACGACAGATGGATTTTGGAAAATAGGAAAATTATGTTTAAAAATTGACATTTCACTGAAAACTATATTTTTCCGAAAAACTTTGAGTTCCAAGTTTCAAAATGAGGGGTCATTTATTAAAATCCGTCCAGCCGTTTTCCCGTAATTTCCATTACCAGTTCAAATTATATATATATATATATATATATATATATATAGATATTATATATATATATATATTAGATATTATATTAGATTGGGTAGATTGGTCGATGGATGGATGTTTAGACGGTCAGACAAAGACATTATAGAAGGCCGTCATGGTAGTCAATAAAGATGCTATGCATAGACATTTCGCTAGCCCGCGCTACGAGCGTGCTAAACTAACCCCGACTATGGAGTTATTACTTGTACAGGATTCATATCATATCATATCGCTAACATTGGTTTATGAATACGAAAAACGTTAGTTCGCTGATCATCCACCAGAAGCCCGCGCTAAGAATGTCTATGAATATGGCCCTAAGTATCTTAGTTTGGTATAATATGACACAGAATTATTTAATGAGTATAAAATACTCATTGTTATGAGTATAAATACTCATTGTTACGTACAGATATCTATAATACTGTTTACAAGTTCCCTTTTGAACGGTCTGCTTTTATTTGATATGTAAGTAATAACCTACTTAGGACCTCATTATTCATAACTTCGTCATCATTTTATTACGTCGTAACGCTTTCTCGTCACATATCGACTGAATCTCGTTCGATTTGTATGAGCCGATAATCGATATTACATAAGTGTTTACTGTTTATGTAAAATCGCGGATGGTTTAGAGCACAAATCTCACACAGAAAGAAATGAGAAGGGGGAAGAAAATACGATCTCCAAATTGGATCAATACAGAAAAATTAAGTACCATGGGCTACTCCATATGAAATCGATCAGTAAAAAACCTCGCATTTTTTTTTATATTTTAATTTTTTCCCTATTTATACTGTACAAGGTGCTGAGGAGAGTGCATTTTCAAAAATATACTGTCGAAAGTCATACGGTTTTCGTACTATTGAGCGACAAATTTAGCGTATTTTATAAAAACAAGCTCTTTCGGCGCTCAGAACTCTGGAACCAATTACTGCAGAACATTGAACGGGAGCTCATTTTGAAGCTGGCATTTGGTAGGTTATGATAAGAAGTAATACTTATTTTTATTGTATACAGAGAGACAGATTATCTGATTTTACTTACTTTTAGGCTATTTGCCCATTTGTAAAAATGTAAAAAATATTGAGAAAAAAACCTTGCATTATTAAGAGGGATTCGGCATTGTTTGCTTAATGGCTCGGCAATAAGTTTCGAGGGTATTAAATAAATTATTTTCACACGTCTAGACTTGAACGGCGCAGTACCGCACGCACTGGCCGAGAGCTGAAGATAAGCGAGCGTTGGGCGTCATTTTGCTCCTGTGTTTATGAAAATTCGTGATAAAGCTAGCCCAGCTGTGCGCTACTAGACGAAACATCAAGTGTTTATGTCTCCTGGCCTTGCTTGCCTCGGCTAGCTCCCGCCTCACAGTCAGCTGGTTAGTTCACGCGCGTACTATTTATTTTCTTTATTTGATATTTTCAATACTTTCTTATCAACGGTGCACCAGAAAAAAATATGTGTTTATTTCTACTTTCAATGGGGAATCTAACCATATATTTTAAAAATATTTTTTCGTGGGCAAAGGCGTCTTAATGAAGAAAAATCTAAATTTCTCCATTTCCATAAAAAGCAAGAAAAACTGTTTACATGTCAATATAAACTTCAACTTCTCATCATCAAAATAAACCATGATTTTGATCATTTGGTGAAAGGGTTTCGGAGCCACAATAGTTTAAAGTTGCTAATTTTATGAAAATGCGATAAATTTAAATATTTTTAATTTAAACACTATGAAGTTCTGATGCCTCAAACTTTGCACAAAGCATTGTATCACAGTTGTCAACGGACAGAAAAAGTTTCATTGTATTTAAAAATTGCAAGGTCAATTTTCTCTATATTTCGGTCGATTTGAGATGGAATGGCACCATATACAGTACTTTAAAACCTCATTGTGTATATTAATAAACGTCTTTCATGATAGGTAGGTATTATATTAATAAGCCATGAGAATACTCAGCTAATATTTTACACTACCATAAACGTATGTTTTGATCATAAGTAGGACGAGATATATGCGGTACTTATTCTGGCTATAAGGACCAAAAGGCGATATTGTATATTATTGTTTAGTCAACTGCCCGAAGACAAGTCTGAACCTCAAGTGATACCAAGAAGGCACCACTTATAAGGCAACTAAGTCAAGAGATAATGGGGTGGCCAGTTCCTTTTCCCCTCCATTGAATACATCGCCCACTAGCTACATATTACACTAGTCAGACTTCAGATATAAATGTCTTAATAATGGTTACTAAAAGGACAAGTTTTCTCTCATTAATTTATTGCAAATAGAAAATTTGTTTCTTTTATTCTGAAGAAAACACCATTAACCACTTACAATATCCAACTCCTAAATTTACAGTTATAAGCACTTAGATTTCCACTCGCACTAAAGCCCTGCTTTCTTATATTTATGAAAACTTGACACCATTTTGTGACTTCTTTGGTGTAGCTTTTCTAGAGAATTATAAAAAAATTTGATTGAAAAGTATCTGTGATCATTATTTTTAATTATTTAATTTAGAGGCAAGTGCATTTAGTAACAAAAGTGAAGCCTGTTTTAATGCATTCTCTACCCCAACAAGACAGGGAAGGATATATTTAAAAAAAAAAAGGCATGGCTCATTCATTTTTTCCGAATTCGGGAACAGAATATATACCGGTAATATATTAACCGTATTCTTAGATCTAAGCCTACTTAAATTAAGCCAATATTTAATTTCTTAACCATGTGCGAAGACTTCGACATGATATTAATATTTGCAGTTCAGAATTTGCAGATCCACCTGCTTCAAATCTTTTACAATATCAGCAATATTAGTATGTATTGCTTGGTGAATCTACATTTTCCTTTAAATTCTCATTGTTAAATTTAAATGGATAGAAACGAGTTTTGTAGGCCTACTGCTTTAATTTCCTATTGCCACAATTGAAGAGTCCACTGCAAGAATGATGGATGTCATTTGGGATACATTTTGCAGGAGAAGCAATTGAAAGTTTGAAATGCTTAGCGCTCAAAGCTTAACTGTGATTTTCCGATCATTACTGGACAATGACTATCAGTGTTAATGCCATATAACTCTCTATGTACATTCTATATGGCTTAAGCTATGCATTGACAGTCTTGGTTCATTTTTGACAAGAAAGTGACATCCATCATTCTTGCAGTGGACTCTTCAATTAGTTATACCCCATCAATGTCTTCAATGTCGTCTTTACTTATTAAGTAATCGTTTAAATCTACCATTTCGGAAAGTGAAAATGTATACCTAAAAAGAAGTTGTTAGTCATATAATGCTTTTTAACCACTGCAAGTACGCATGCATTGTTATTTCATTTATAAGTCATTTCTAAGAAGATAAAATGTCAGTTTTAAGAAAGAATATAATTTTTAACAAAAGTCCCTATCCTGAGCAAAATTAATAATATTCCATCTCCCTTAAATCCATTTTAATATTATCCTCCCATCTAGGTCTCAGCCTCACCAAAGGTCTTTTCCCCTCAGGTCTTCCAACCAATACTCTATATGCATTTCTAGATTCGCCCATACGTGCTACATGACCTGCCCATCTCAAACGTCTGCATATAATGTTCCTAATTATGTTAGGTGAAGAATATAATACGTGTAATTATGCGTTTTGTAACTTTCTCCATTATCCTGTAACTTCATCCTTCTTAACCCCAAATATTTTCCTAAGAACCTTATTCTCGAACATCCTTAACCTCTGTTCCTGTCTTAAAGTGAGAGCCCAAGTTTCGCAACCATAAAGAGCAACCGATAATAGGCCTATAACTGTTAGTGTTCTGCAGTGTTCGAACAATATGAGAGAAGAAACCCAGACATTACAAACTTCGTCTTATTTCATGTAGGAAAATAATCGCAAGATCTGTGCTAAAATCCTTGCGGTCAAAATATGAAGGGATGGGAGTGGATACAGCGAATATTTATATAATAAAGTGGAACAAATACGGCAGAGCGAACATCGGCGAATATCGAACTTCGCCATACTTGACAAACTTAAACCGAACATACTGTAGCGGCTGTGATGCACGACACTAATAAATAGGGACCGGATTTTTATGTAATTACATATTATATTCCTTTGAACCTAACCGTATATAAATAACAAATCTTTGCGAATCTTGTAATTACCATTAATATAGATAGATAGATAGATAGATAGATAGATAGATAGATAGATAGATAGATAGATAGATAGATAGATAGATAGATAGATAGATAGATAGATAGATAGATAGATAGATAGATAGATAGATAGATAGATAGATAGATAGATAGATAGATAGATAGATAGATAGATAGATAGATAGATAGATAGATAGATAGATAGATAGATAGATAGATAGATAGATAGATAGATAGATAGATAGATAGATAGATAGATAGATAGATAGATAGATTAGATAGGTATGTAGGTAGATAGATAGCTAGGTGGGTAGGTAGGTGGGTAGGTAGGTAGGTAGATAGATAGATAGATATATAGATAGATAGATAGATAGATAGATAGATAGATAGATAGATAGATAGATAGATAGATAGATAGATAGATAGATAGATAGATAGATAGATAGATAGATAGATAGATAGATAGATAGATAGATAGATAGATAGATAGATAGATAGATAGATAGATAGATAGGTAGGTAGAGGTAGGTAGGTAGGTAGGTAGCTAGATAGGTAGGTAGCTAGGTAGATAGATAGATAGATAGATAGATAGATAGATAGATAGATAGATAGATAGATAGATAGATAGATAGATAGATAGATAGATAGATAGATAGATAGATAGGTAGATAGGTAGGTAGGTAGGTCGGTAGGTCGGTAGATAGGTAGATAGATAGATAGATAGATAGATAGATAGATAGATAGATAGATAGATAGATAGATAGATAGATAGATAGATAGATAGATAGATAGATAGATAGATAGATAGATAGATAGATAGATAGATAGATAGATAGATAGATAGATAGATAGATAGATAGATAGATAGATAGATAGATAGATAGATAGATAGATAGATAGATAGATAGATAGATAGATAGATAGATAGATAGATAGATAGATAGATAGATAGATAGATAGAGATAGATAGATAGATAGATAGATAGATAGATAGATAGATAGATAGATAGATAGATAGATAGATAGATAGATAGATAGATAGATAGATAGATAGATAGATAGATAGATAGATAGATAGATAGATAGATAGATAGATAGATAGATAGATAGATAGATAGATAGATAGATAGATAGATAGATAGATAGATAGATAGATAGATAGATAGATAGATAGATAGATAGATTTATTGATATTATTTGACAAAAGTACAAAACTTAATAATTTAACAAAAAGATGTATATACAAAAGCATTAATATATTAAAATTTGATAGTACATATTTTTACATATTTACCCCACATTACATAATTATTATGGCTTGGTATTACATAAATCTACATATTTAGGGGTTTTATTCATTTTTACTTCTTTAAAAGGAAAAAGAAAACTGCTGCTGGGAAGTTTACAATTTGCAATAAGCCTTTTTACCTACCAGAGAAGGGATATATTTCGGGTCGAAACATAACATCTAAGTTCTAGGAAGTAAAAGAGGCGCTCACCCCTTACCGCCCACTGTAAATATGAGGGAACAAAAGGCAACCTTTCTCATACAACTACTCTGTATTGTAAAAATCAAGAAGGGAATAATCTCATACGCATAAGCGGACGACATAGTATTAGGGTCTAAAGACCTTACAAAGTTACAAGAAACAATAAACATCATGGTAAAATGATGCAATAAAAACAAATTTGATATAAATGTGAACAAGACAGAAATGATGATACTCAGAAACGGTGGAAGAGCGCCAGAAACAGTAGAAATCGTCATGAAGACAGCAAATTAAAAATTGTACCAGACTACAAATATCTAGGCTTAACAATACAAACCAGCGCAGATATTGATATTAAATATTTTCATGATATTACATGTTTTGGCACATATTCAGCTTATTTTTCTTACATAAATATGTACATATTTCACACCTTGATATTACGTAAAAGTCCGGTCCCTACTAATAAAGTAACTATAGCCTTCCTACGGATGTAAAATATCAAACTCAAACACAAAATTATTTAGGGTCCAATTAAATAAGTACTGGTACCTAATTTCTCACGTATCCTATTCTGTAGATGGATTTATGACATTCAGCAACGCTGCATGAATATTTCTGTCTTGTATTAAGTATCGACACTAACCCTTTGTGTTGTACTAGTATATTGTAATACTCTTCTGTATATATTTCAACTAGACTGTGACTATAATTAAGACTTTGTAGTACTATTAAGATTTGTTTCATGTTCCACTGTGAAGCGATGTACAAATACCATGGAACATAAATAAATTAATACAATACAATACAACACAATACAATACAATACAACACAATACAATACAACACAATACAGCACGATGCAATACATTACAATATACTACAATGCAATACAATGCAGAAAATAATGTCAATTTTCTTGGGCACATAGATATGGTAAGTTTGTTTGAATCTGGCTGAAGAAAATAAAATTTTAAACGTGAATGGAAGGGAAGGGAAGGGAAAGATGGAAACTGCACACCGTTTTTCGAGGGACGCACTAATCCTACCCGGAAACTGCACAATTTAAAAAAATATGGGATGTAGCCTACAGTACATTAGTTAAGACAAAATTATAATTATTAGATGTACTTACCAAATGCTCTACAGTGATTCTACAGCCATGTCCGTAGTTGATCGGTAGCATGCTACTATCAGGGAGTCGAGCTGTTTGGCGAGTTTGTATAGCGCTGGCCTTCTATGCCCGAGATTGCAGGTTAGATCTCGGGCCAGGTCGATAGCATTTAAGTGTGCTTAAATGCGACAGGCTCATGTCAGTAGATTTACTGACATGTAAAAGAGCTCCTGCGGGACAAAATTCTGATATAATCCAGGCATTGCTGAGAACGACCACTTGTTGGCAAACACAAAACACTATTTTCTACACACTGTATTTTACGCCACGCTTGCGCAAGATGGAAGTGGCAACCTATAAAATAACTCTTTCCCAAGTTTTCACCACTGCAGCATGTATAGCTAGTTCAAAGTCTATTATTACATTAGATGGAGTGAAACTCATGTTGCACGCTGTACAATTATTTACAATTACCTCCAATACCTTTTCACACGTTTGAACTCTTTTATTAGGTAAAGTACAAAAAAATCAAATGGGCATATTGATCGTTCTTTACGCCGTGAATTGTAAACATTTGGTATGAAAACTTAACCCAGATATGCCTGAAATATTTTTTTTTTTTTGCAATTTTTGTGTATTTTTCAAATCTCATTTAATGCTGTATATAACTTAAGTATTTGTATGGTGTCGAAACATTCTAGTTGTAACTGGTTGAGCTAGAAACAGGTGTCCTTTTAAAAGGTCAGTAGGCATATGAGCATACATTTTGAGGAATAATTGTTACATAAAAGGAAACAGTGTAATTGTTATAATTTACAATTATTATTATTGTTATTATTATTATTATTATTATTATTATTATTATTATTATTATTATTATTAACAAATTATTACGTTGTTATTTTATTATAGTTTTTTATTATTACTACTAATACTACTCTGAAGAATGATGCACTGTGGCTAAATTCGTTTTAACTCTAGAATGCTTTCGTCATCGAATAGTACCGTATTGCTATTGATACGTAAAAATAAGTAATAGGCGAAAAGAGTGTTGAAGTTTCGAGGAGGAGGTTATATTGGGAGAGAAGTGACGATACATATAATGAAGCAGTTGCTGTGGCAATGTCGAAAGACAGGTTTTAGTTCATTTTCTAAAATCTACATTGTTATGACAATGAAAATTTAGATAGAAAATAAGACCTCTTCCAAAATTCTAAATGAAAAACAATAAATACTTATGTCCGTTCAATACTTCCCTCCAGAACGTCACCAGTCCTCCATTTCTAAACAGATCTTGCTGTGCAAATCTGGCTTTCAGGTATATCTCCCTGTGAAGCAGACTTGAATAATTTCAAAAGAAAAATTGTTCCGGAGCCGGGTATCGATCCCGGGATCTTTAGCTTATCGCACCAACGCTCTGCCGACTAGCTACCCAGCAACTACACCCGACACTATCTCAACTTTTCCCTTCATATCCACACACCTCAGTGGGCTGACAAGACGCCAGAAACCCAATTTTGAGTGCACACGAACTCTGTGTGGCATTTGTAGGCTGCATTATAGTGATATGTCTGTATTTGAGATGAAATTTCGCCCGTAGTATAATTTTCAAAAGTAGATAGCATTTCATGCAGGGAAATACACTAAAATTGAAAAAGCGAAACAATTTCAAAATATATGGGGATATGCCTACTGTCCTTTTAAAAGGACACATAAGTTTTCGTCATTGTCATGTCGCAATGAATAGATATTTCGAACACATTATGGTTTCACGTTATATTTATGTTTATTAGGAGTCATTCGATCTACAACAATTTGTAAAATAATTCCGAACTGTAAAAATATTTAACATTCTTATCTGATTTGCGTCTCGGATGCCATAGCTGAAATAAACGAACAATTCTCACGTCCACATCTCAAACTCAACGATGACCAGAACTCTCATTACCAGTCTTACCACACCTAGCAAGCCTCTAATTAAGACCAGTAATAGTGGCACCTGTGAAAAAGCAAATGCGTTGAATGTAGAGAGGGTAATTTGAAACATTGACAACTGTCCTTTTAATAGGACAGTAGGCATATCTGGGTTAAGACAATAGCGGTAACGAAAAGTTCGTATAAATTATACAGTGGACAAAAAAAGGGCACAACATTACAAATCTCTATTTTCGGAAATACATAACATTAATTTAGAATGAATACACTGTCAGAAAGAGTAGACTTTAAAGATGAGCAGGACTTCTTATTATGTTTTTTGAGGCTCAATTAAAATCTTATTTACGTCAATATACAATGATGCGAAAAATGTGGTTTTTGAAGACAATTTATTACTTCAAAATGCAGAAACTGAATATTTGTAAAATTAATAATAATTAATGATCTTTCAAACAATCAAAATTAAAAATGATGCTCTATGTGACCGCCATTTGCCCGCACAACCATTTGTAGGCGTCTTCTCCATTGTCCAATAGCACTGGATATCTGGCTTTGATCAAGCCGGTCCCAACATTCAAGAAGGCGTTGTCTTAAATGTTCAATATTACGAATTCTTGTTTTGTAGTAAACTGCTTTTGTAGTTGACTCCATACAAAATAGTCCATAGGATTAAGATCTCGTTTGAAACTCCAGCGGAAACCATCAGAGAATCTGAGAAATGCGATCTTTCACGCAATAATCTCTCAGGAGGGATATCATGTCCGTATTGCTAGTCAATCGTTGTACACTTGAAACAGACCATTCTCGCTGAGCGTAGTTCCTTCCTAAATTATCATATTGGTGCAAATGTTTAATGAAAATCTTGTCGTTCGTTTGGGAACTCAAAACGGAAGAAAACAAATGATGATAACACAACAAACGGCTTGGCCTCCTGAACTCATAAGGCCATAATGCTTAGTTCGGCATAAACGATCGATTTTGCACTGCCTTACAAAAAATAAAAAATAATGTTTAATAAATGTAAAAAATTAAATATTACAGTACTTTCCCGATCTACAAGGACTGTGAAATTTGCCTGTGAAATAAACTTTCAAGTGAAATCATTAGCTTCCGGTACTGGAATATAAGGATTTAAATTTTGTGCTGTTTTTTTTTTTTTTTTTTTTTTTTTTTGCCCATTGTGTTAGCTCCCTGAGCCAAATAACGCCATGTATACCTTTAACGCCACCCTATTCAAATTTGTTAACGACACAAGTTTTCGGTAGTGCACTACTGTAGCCTGCATCCGCTTGCAGTCTAGTGATGGAATGAGTTACTAGCTGTCCGCTGACATTTACGAGTGGCATTATATTCCATCATTTTCCTGTTGTGTGTTGATAGTGAATGGCTGTTCTTAAATCAAGGTAACGGGCAATATTTTATTTTGTATGTTGAGCAAATAATAACTATATTAAACTACATATTTTCGTGATCCTTAAACATTCTTCTATGTACAGAAAGTATTTGCTATCTATAAAATTTGAAAATGTTAGAGAAACAGGCATGTCATGTTATCAAGTATTCAGTAGCGCTTTAACGCCATGTGGCGTTAAAGGTCTACAGACAAAATTTTAGGTTATGTTAGTACTAGGGCTGACAGTACAGCAACAGTGTGAAAACATCAGGAAAATCACTAAGCTTTCAACTTACAAATGTTCAGAATGTGCAGTGATGATATTGGTTCAATTGCTTATCGAACTCTTAACTTTTTTTTTTATTTTACATAACTTAATTTTTGTCTTTTACTTATTGGAAAACATTCATATTAAACTAAGGTAAATGCTTTTGTGTTTAATAACTTTCTCCTGTGTCACATCGTCTCTTTTTTTTAAAGTAAGGAGTCACTGGAAAATATATTTTCTAATCCATCTGGTGTTTCAGTTTCAGATCAAGAATCTTTTATTAGTATTGAGTAATTTTGTATCTTTTATTAACAGAAACTCAAATTTAGTCGCTTAGTTCAATTTGTGTTGCTTAGGAAAAATAATTCATTAACAACTATAAGTGTATAGGTTACTAGAAAATAGGTGGCGTTAATTGGACAACCTGTTCCTATAACGCCAGTTTACAAAGTTTTCCTATTTGAGTTCTAATTCTTGTTCGGTATATAATATATCCATTTTCATTGTGCTATTTTGTAAAGATAAGATTACAGTTTCTATTTCATAATTTTCGTGTTTGTGCATAACTTATTTCCAGAGCAAAAGTGACTGAAGTGTTAAGGTGGCGTTATTTGGTACGTGTACCTTACATGTATATTGTATCAAGTCCACATAAATAGGCCAGGTTGGAAACAGAGGTAAATACAATATTATTTCACTGTCTTTGTCATTGAAAAGAACGAAATCTTCGCCTCGGTTAGTAATGAAGCCTGTTTGTCAGTCTGTCATAAACTTCTGGTTGCGATATAGGTAGAACAGGCTGAAGTTTTCTTCGCGATCTGTATAAGTTATCTATTATTCGAATTATGTCACGTACTTTCAGGATAAAATAGTTTGGTAAATTAAAACCATGGATAAATATATAATAGGATGCGAAACTTAATGAGTTTCCCGTAATACATACTAGAGGCGCTGTTGTAGAAATTGATCTTGCTGCCATCTATTTCTGGGAGGGGTGTTATTACATCTAGCAGCGCACCAAGTAGCGAAAAGAGTAATTATTCCATGCATTTAGCAGCGCATCTGGTGACGAAAATGTTAAACTGTGCAGAAAGTATTCCCTCCCACCCTCATCGATATTCAAAACTAACCCAATTTAAAATAAAACATTTACGGTTTTATTCCTCACAGCATATTCTACTGAAAATTCTTACCGCAGCCAACAGGAAGATAAAAGAGACGATGTGTTTTACACTACCCGATTAAAATATAACCAGACAGAGAAAAATAATAAAGCAAAAAGGTTAGATAATTGGGATTGTATTCTTTGGGTATGGAAAAGTCTGCAAGAACTACTTAGAGAGTTCAATTTATTATATTACTACTACTTTACAATACATTCAACAGCACTATTTTTACGTCCATAAACATCACTGTTTAACATACACTGCTTATACACACACACACGTATCACTTTATGTTCACTTATTAGCAAGTTTCAGTCCGCCATCTTCATCTTCGACTCTCCCGTACAGCAATATCTCGAACGGATAAATAGAGAACTCTCGGTAATGTACCCAACACGTACTTCTAATATTCACCACCTACGACGTTGGGCGCTGATCACCTTATTTCAAACCCCCAAATCCAGATGGTGCTGACCGCAGTTTCGCATCCTATTATATATTTATCCATGTTAAAACTGTGTATAGTATCGACAGTCCCGCGTCGTGGCGTCGTGGTCCAAGGCATCCTGCTTAGAACTCGCGTTACTGAATGCACGCTGGTTCGAGTCCTCATATGGAAGACATTTTCTCATGAAATTTCGGCCAGTGTATGGGACCGGTGCCCACCCAGCATCATGATGCACTTTGGGAGCTACGATATGTAGCAAAAATCCGGTTTCGAAAACCAGCTATAACGGCTGGGGGGATCATCGTGCTAACCACACGATACCTCCGTTCTGGTTGGATGATCGTCCACCTCTGCTTCGGCATGTGGACGTGAGGCCAGCAGCCGGCTGGTCTGTCTTGGCCCTTCATGGGATGTAGCGCCACGGATTTTTTTTATAGTATAGACAAAGCAGGTAGAAAACATGGTGTGCAGGTTCCATATGACCGTAATCCAAATTCAACGTCGCAAATTTCTAGCGCATAATTAATAATAGATCCCTATTAGAAACAACAACAACCAAATTTCTTGGCTTAAAAATCGATAATGTGTTAAATTGGAAAAATCATATTAAAGAAATTACCCCCAAATTAAACTAAATTCAGCTTGTTTTGCTATTAGATCTATGCAAAAGATAGTAAATATCAATACCTTAAAAACAATACACTTTGAATACTTCCACTCGGTAATGAGTTTTAAATAATATTCTGGGGAAATTCCACAGATAGTAACAATATATTTCTATTACAAATAAGAGTAATTAGAATAATAGTACTGTAGGTGCCAAATCTAGGGAATCTTGTAGGACTATTTTAAAAAACTACAAATAATGCCCATGGCTTGTCAGTATATCTTTTCATTAATAATCTTCCTCGTATGTAATCGTGAAAACTTTGTAACTAATTCAACAGTTCATAGCATAAATACACGTCAAAAAAATGACTTTCATACTCCATCGGCAAGTCTATCGTGCTATCAAAAAGGAGTGCGTTATATGGCAGTAAAAATTTTTAATAGCCTCCCTATCGATATAAAAAATTAAACTCAAAACATAAAATTATTTAGGGCCAAATTAAAGAAGTACCTAATTTCTCACACCTTCTATTCTGTAGGTGAATTCATGACATTCAAAAACACTTAATGAAATTGATACTAAAACTCTGTGTTGTACTAGTAGACTATATTGTAAATCTCGTCTGTATATATATTTCATCTAGACTGTGACTATAAATTAAGACTTTATAATAGTGTTAAGTTTTTTGACTTGTTCCATATTCTAGCTGTAAGCAATGTATGAATACCATGGAATGTTAATAAATACAATGCAATACAATACAATACAGGTAGCAAATTTTAGTGTGCAGTTTCCGACGCCCGAAGAGAAGGTCTGATGGCCTTAACTCCAACAGAATAAATATTATTATTATTATTATTATTATTATTATTATTATTATTATTATTATTATTATTATTATTATTATTATTATCGCTCGGAGAATGATAAAGGAAACACCTGACAATTACAGAAAATAGCTTTCACCTCCATGGACACCAATTTTTAACCAAGTCTTAATCATACACAATTTATTCGTCCTAAGTCATGGTATGTTCGTAAGGAAATGAATTTTTATACTTACTTACTTACTTTTAAGGAACCCGGAGGTTCATTGCCGCCCTCACATAAGCCCACCATTGGTCCCTATCCTGAGCAAGATTAATCCATTCTCTATCATCATATCTCACCTCCCTCAAATCCATTTTAATATTATCTCCCATCTACGTCTCGGCCTCCCTAAAGGTCTTTTTCCCTCCGGCCTCCCAACTAACACTCTATATGCATTTCTGGATTCACCCATACCTGCTACATGCCCTGCCCATCTCAAACGTCTCGATTTAATGTTCCTAATTATGTCAGGTAAAGAATACAATGCGTGCAGTTCTGTGTTGTGTAACTTTCTCCATTCTCCTGTAACTTCATCCCGCTTAGCCCCAAATATTTTCCTAAGCACCTTATTCTCAAACACCCTTAATCTCTGTTCCTCTCTCAAAGTGAGAGTCCAATTTCACAACCATAAAGAACAACCGGTAATATAACTGTTTTATAAATTCTAACTTTGAGATTTTTCGGCAGCAGACTAGATGATAAAAGTTTCTCAACCGAATAATAACACGCATTTCCCATATTTATTCTGTGTTTAATTTCCTCCCGAGTGTCATTTATATTTGTTACTGTTGCTCCAAGATATTTGAACTTCTCCACCTCTTCAAAAGATAAATTTCCAATTTTTATATTTCCATTTCGTACAATATTCTCGTCACGAGACATAATCATGTACTCTATCTTTTCGGGATTTACTTCTTTACTTGCTTCGAGTAAAATTCCCGTGTTTTCCCTAATCGTTTGTGGATTTTCTCCTAACATATTCACGTCATCCGCAAACGAATTTTTATAAAACCTCGAAATGTTCTTGCATAATACATGCGTTTATCCTGTAATAGTAAAATATCTCTAATATTTGTAATACGAACTGTGTGCTGGGAACCCAGATAAGCGAGCCTGATAAACCGTACTGAGATAGTAGAGCAGTCGACAGTCAAGCTTGGTGATAATGAATTTGAAGTTGCGTCAGTGTTCTGCCAAGGTAAGAAGCTATTATTAACAGCATTTTAAATCTGCTTTATAATTAAGAATAACAACTTGTAAAACAGTTACATTATAAGACCGAAAACCAACTCTCTTTTCCAATATTATAAACTCCGAACAAAAGATAATTTTGTGCCGATGAATCAATAAATAATAATAATAATAATAATAATAATAATAATAATAATAATAATAATAATAATAATATGTATAAAGTTTGAATGTTTCAACTTACTTTTGGACCAATTTCTTTGCTTCCGTCGCTCCATTAGATGCTCTCGTAGAAAGTACATTCCATGGAAAGTCCACGTTGTTTTGCATACCACGACCTGAATAACAACAATAATGTTTTAGCACCACATTAATAAATGAATCGTTTATTGTTGAAAGGAACCAAGTCCACTTTTTAAACTTTTGAGATAATCGAAAAAAACTGTTTTGTGAGTAATCTATCAGAGATTAAACCAAAATATATTGTGCACATAAAATATAGGCATACAGAATTAGTTTAGACTCATAAAAATATTCACACAGTCATTAGAATATTTCTAATCTAGGAAACACGTCATTGGACTTAGTTCCTTTCAACATGAAAATGCTCTATTTATAAAAATGTAAACACATTTTGGCCTATAAGAACAAATTGGAAATTTATTAAATCACCTCTAATGCATGTCTTAAGGAAAAAAATCAACTATGAAACATGTTACTTGCATGGTGCACTATAACATACATTATTTTCACAAAATACAAAGAATATTTACAGTAGTCATACACCTTTCTAATGAGAATAACTCCGAAAACAAAACAACGTTTTTAAAATATCCATACTATTTGATTGAATTAACCAATATTATTCTTGGGTAAATACAGAACAACAGTACAAATAAATTACTGTAGGTTTTCTTTTCGTTCCGTTGGCCATTGCAATATTTCATCATAGAAATCTTTGCTATCTCCTGATGTAGTAACATAACGATAAACTTTCCTCACATCTCCTAGTTTGCTTGTTTTGATTGGAACTCGTCCTTCAGGATAAACTTTCTGTAATAGGCTAATAAGATTACAATTTCTCGTGTATTCCGTCTTCCATTATATGATAATGTTATAAACAGGGAACGGATTTATATGGACTAAAAATAGATGAAATATGTAAATATATATGTAGTTATTTTTACCAAAATATGGAATTAAATATGGATTTTTACCAAAATATGGAATTAAATATGGACTTAAAATTATAAAAAAATGACTATGTACGTTAAATATTGGTACATTTTAATCAAACTAAACAAAAAATATAATGGACGTACCTTATCTTCCAATGTAGTTTCAACAAAACACAATTTTTATTGTCTGTTACCATAACAATAGGTTACAAACATTTATTTCAAGTGCTGAAAAGTGAATCTTCTTCTATTGTCTCTGAGGATAGATTTATACTGACTAAAAGAGCGTTCGACGTCACAAGAAGTAACTGGTACGTTGATTCACCACTCATCACAGCAACAACCTTTTGTAGTTCTTCATATCCAGGGTTTTTGAAAGTACAGTGTCCACCTTAGCTCTTACTGCATCTGCAACTTTACCTCTACCACGATTCAGTTGTTCCACAGTACTATTTATAATTTCAAAACTTTCAGATAGTGAAAGGTGCCTATTTTGGAGACTTTTGAGCGTTTTTATGATGCATGAAAATGTATGCTGAATGTGAGCTAAGTCATTCTTCACACTTATGTCACAGGTAACTGTTTTCGCAGTATCAATTGAGACTGCATCTTCAGAGTCAATGCAAGGAGAACATTGTTAATAGAGTCTATATGTTCGGCATAATATTCAACTGCTTCTAGCCATGTACTCCATCTAGTTAAAATTGGCTTTGGTGGCAATGGAATTTCAGGGTACATTTCTTTCAACACGTTAACTCTACTGGGAGCTTTGAGAAATACTTTTTCACTGATGAAATCAACAAATCTACTTTAGGAAATTGTCTCTGACCACTTCTGCCACACGATGAAATGCATGCGCCACACAAGTAAAATGAGTCAATTTAGGATATACAACAGATAATGCTTGTCCAGCTTTGACCATATAAGGGGCAGCATCGCTAATAAAGAATAACACATTATCGTACATAATACCCTTTGGCCACAGGATACCCATAGCTTCGTTGAACAGTTTAACTATAGTTTTGTTATTGCACTTTTCTAGAACATCACAATGTAAAAGAATTCGTTCAGAATATTGTTCACTTAACAAACCGATAACTACATTACCAACAAGTCTACCTTCTTTGTCGGGAGTCTCATCAATGGAAACCCAAATTGAACTATCTTTAATTTCATCTCTTATCTTCTGTATTGTCTCATCGTAGATGGATGGAGCATACGTCTTCCTAAGTGTTGACTCATCCGGGATTGTATGTTGAGTATATTTTTCAAGGAATTCCCTGAAGACCTTATTCTTTAGTTTGTAGAGAGGAATATCAGCAGAGATGAAGAGAACGGCACAGGTCGATGTTAAACTCAGATCTTACATTCGATGTTGTTGGTTGTGTTAAAAACAATTGTCTCTGCTTGGAATTTAGTTGTTTGTTGGCCTGATGTTTACTAGTTGTAATGTGTTGTTGCACCAGGAACTTTTGTGTAGATGATACTGCACACTGACACAAATTACAAAATAATATTTTATTGTCAGTTGATAAACCATCTTCTTTAAATTCTGAAATGTAACTTGTTAGTTTTGATTTTAAATTGACTGAATGACGTACTTTTGGCATATTTACCGTCTTTATAGTATGATTTACAAAACTGAACCTATGTGTACTCTGACTGGCATTTAACTGTTGAGCTGCACAACTGAAGTCTGTTAAAAATTTTAAATTAAATTAATACAGTTTTGTAACTTACTTTCCCATTGTTGATAGGACTGCTAATTTTCAAATAACTCTGATGTTAAAGGGATTACTGAACATGTGTTTAAATCTCTATTGTTGAAATGTATTTTTAAAAGTTAATGGAATTTTGTTAATATAATATGGACTGTTTTATATGAAATATGGAAAATATATGGAAATTAACGAAAATATGTACTAAACTCTAAAATATGGAAAAATATGGAAAATAAAAGTAGGATTTTCAACCCTACACATTGTGAAACATAAAGATAATGCAAAATATAAATTATATTAGCTTTATAAGTAAATATGTATTTACATATAAATCCGTTCCCTGGTTATAAAGTACAGAATAATCAAATCTGAACATTTAATACGACAAACAACTAGTAATCAACAATCAGTCTCTGCAGCCATAAAACCCGCAAAATATTGGAGGCAGAATATATTGTTAGAACAGGGCCGCCAACCTGGAATCTTCGTCGTTCCGTGTTGAAAAGCACTATGTACAGGAGTTAGTTCCTTTCAACACCGAATGACAAGATTTACCACCTCAACTAAAGCACAAGGAATATGAGTAACAAGTTCCTTCCAACACCAACAGATGCAGCTTGCTTTCTACATTACAAATCGATAAAAAAATGAAATTGACAAAAATGTGGACTTAGTTCCTTTCAACAACGAACGATTAAAATAGTCTATACCTTAATGAAATTTTATCAATAAAAATTGAATGAATTTTGTAGCTCAACCAACTAATTATAATACAAGACGAAATTACATTCTCACTTAATTAAATCTAACTGCTTCACATTTGCTGCTTTATTACATAGTACAAATTGTGGTTC
This sequence comes from Periplaneta americana, assembly GCA_025594305.2. Lineage (NCBI taxonomy): Eukaryota > Metazoa > Arthropoda > Insecta > Blattodea > Blattidae > Periplaneta > Periplaneta americana. Next base: position 20,845,776 of record JAJSOF020000036.1, read on the forward strand.
ATGTCTTTCCTCAAGGATCAATATTAGGTCCCCTACTTTTTCTAGTGTTCATAAATGATCTTTCCCCCCTAATAAAAGATACAGGTCATTCCATATTATTTGCAGATGACACAAGTATAGTAATTACAGCCAATAACTCCAACACATTCCAATCTTCAACACAGGAAATTCTCTTCAAAATATGTGACTGGTTCTCAGTCAATAAATTAGTATTAAATTGTAACAAAACTAACATAATTCAATTTAAATCCTGTCCAAATTCAACCTCGCAAATTTCTAGCGTAATAATTAACAATAGATCCATATTAGGAACAACAACAACCAAATTTCTTGGCTTAAAAATCGATAATGTGTTTAACTGGAAAAATCATATTGAAGAAATTACCCCCAAACTAAATTCAGCATGTTTTGCTATTAGATCTATGCAAAAGATAGTAAATATCAATACCTTAAAAACAATATACTTTGCATACTTCCACTCGGTAATGAGTTTTGGAATAATATTCTGGGGAAATTCCACAGATAGTAACAGTATATTCCTATTACAAAAAAGAGTAATTAGAATAATAGTAGGTGCCAAATCTAGGGAATATTGTAGGACTATTTTCAAAAAACTACAAATAATGTCCATGGCTTGTCAGTATATAATTTCATTAATAATCTTCCTCTTATATAATCGTGAAAACTTTGTAACTAATTCAACAGTTCATAGTATAAATACACGTAAAAAAATGACTTTCATACTCCATCGGCAAGTCTATCATGCTATCAAAAAGGAATGCGTTATATGGCAGTAAAAATGTTTAATAGCCTCCCTAGCGATATAAAAAATGAAACTCAAAACATAAAATTATTTAGGGCCAAATTAAAGAAGTACCTAATTTCTCACGCCTTCTATTCTGTAGGTGAATTTATGACATTCAATAACGCTTCATGAAATTGATACTAAAACTATGTGTTGTACTAGTAGACTATATTGTAAATCTCTTCTGTATATATTTCATCTAGACTGTGACTATAAATTAAGACTTTATAATAGTATTAAATTTTTTGACTTGTTCCATATTCTACCTGTGAAGCAATGTACGAATACCATAGAATGTTAATAAATACAATACAATACAATACAATACAATAGAATTAGATAATAAAATTTCATATAGAATTGGTTACTTTTAGTAATGGAATTTTTAATCTAGAATTTTATTAAACAACTAATATGACAGAATCCCCTAGTTTAACTTATATGTATCATGTATTGTAAAGTAAGTTCATTTCTTCACCAAGTATATTATTTCTCTCAACCTTATCTTTGTTATTATATCAATGATGATTTGCTATTGAATATAATAATAATAATAATAATAATAATAATAATAATAATAATAATAATAATAATAATAATAATTATTATTATTATTATAAAGTTTTGATATTTCAACTTTTGGACCAATTTCTATGCTTCCGTCGCTCCATTAGATGCTCTCGTAGAATAAACCCCCTGCCTCCATTCCAATGAGAGCATCAGGCATATTCCATTTAAGTCCACGTTGTTTTGCACACCACGACCTGAATAACAACAATAATAATGTTTTTAGCACTGCCCACAATTTATAAATAGCCTACACCTTAATGGAATTTTATCATAAAAATCGAATGAGTTTTGTAGCTCAACCACAAGACGAAATGACAATCTTATTTAATTGAACTTGAATGTTTCACATTTGCTGCTTTACTACATAGTACAAATTATGGTCCATGTCTTTACAATTCGATAATAAAATTCCAACAAAATTGTCTACTTTTAGTAATTAAAATATAGAATTTTATTAAACAACTAATATAACAGAACCTCCTACTTTATATGTATCATGTATTGTAAAGTAAGTTTATTTTTTCACCAAGTATATTATTTCTCTCAACCTTAGCTTTGTTATTACATCAATGATGATTTGCTATTAAATACCTAATAATAATGATAATAATAATAATAATAATAATAATAATAATAATAATAATAATCTATACTAATAATAAAACTGTAGCCGAAATTTTCTGGTAATTTTCGATTTTCCAAAAATAATTGTTCCTAACATATATAATTAACCACCCTGAAACCGAAAATAGCTTTTTTGAAATTTTGTCTGTCTGTCTGTCTGTATGTTTGTTACCTTTTCACGCGATAATGGCTGAACCGAGTTCGATGAAAATTAGAATATAAATTAAGTTCGTTGTAACTTAGATTATAGGCTATATGGCATTCAAAATACGTTATTTAAAAGGGGGGTTATAAGGGGGTCTGAATTAAATCGAAATATCTCGCTTATTATTGATTTTTTGTGAAATATGTTACATAACAAAAGTTTCTTTAAAATGATTTCTGATAAGTTTTATTCTCTGAAAAATTTTGATAGGACTGATATTTAATGAGATAAATGAGTTTTAAAATTAAAATAACTGCCATCTAAGGCGGTGTATTGAAATATAAAACAAATGACTTCGTCTATAAGGGGCCTTGGACACAACAATCGAAAGCTATGAAACATAGCCTACAGACAATGTTTCTGTGCTTGTATGAAGTAATATAGGAAGCTAAATTAACCGATTTGTATAATTAATTACACTGAATAACAAAAAAACACTTTCGGTGGATATCTTGGTATCCAACAAGCGTTCTAAGACAACTGGAACATACTTATTCCGAATATGCAAACCATTTGTCTCTATCACCCACCGTTTTTGAGATTCAACCATTATGTTTAAGAACTCACAGACAGGAATTTAGTAGAGCATTTGTTCTACATGGAGTAATAATGAACATGGCTTTAGCTAAGAAAATGATGCAAATGCGCCACATGGCACATAATTATAATAATAACATAGTTGAAGGTATAATACACATGTAAAATACATATGTACATATATAGAATATACTTCCTTAATTTAAGGTGTGTCTTATGTTTGAATTTCTTGGCTGTAGAATTTCATTTGTGCTGAGCATTTGTCATGTCGCGCTCAAGCGTCCAGCAGTAGTCAGCCAACATCGCTGCACTCCTATCGACCCTGATAGCGTGACTCCATCACCGAGATGTCTTCATGAAAACGTTCATCATGTTCGTCGCTGACTGAACCTAGGTTCTCGGGGAAGAAATCAAGATGTGAGTCGAAGAAATACACTTTGAGGGACGTGTTGTAACCTGGCTGCCTGTACGCACTGATGCACTTCTGCACAACATTCACATAGCCAGTCGATTTATTATTTGCAAGGAAATTGGCTACGACTGACTTCAATGCCACCCTTGCATCTCTTTGAGTATCACCCAGTAAGTCTTGGAAGCGGCTGTCAGCAATGATCTTTCTTATTTGTGGACCTATGAACACACCTTCTTTCATTTTCTCGTAACTCAACTTCGGAAACTTGTTACACAGGTACACAAAAGCATCTGAGTCATTGTCTAGTGCCTTCATGAAAGTCTTCTGAGCTCCAGCTTTATATGAAGCCGTGGCATAATAACTTTGTCATGCTCAACCAACAGCACACGAAGGACGTTTTTACTTCCTGTCTGCATTCTATCTCTGACTGGCCAATTTTTCTTTATATAGCGGTTCTTTCTGTCTCTGCTGTCCCACTCGCAGATGAAGTAGCAGTACTTGGCGTACCCTGTCTGCATTCCCATGAGAATTGTGATAACTTTTAAATCACCACAGATACGCCAATTGTACTTGCGACAGCGTATTTTTTTAAGAAGTAGAGATATGATTTCGTACGTCCCTTTCAGGTGCGTAGAATATGCAACCGGTACTGAAGCATTTGTTTCCGTTGTGTAATAATACTGCCTTCAAACTTGTCTTATATGAGTCTATGAACAGTCGCCATGTTTCAATGCTGTGTTCCACCCCGAGGCTTGACATAAGACCTTGAACGTCCGTGGAGTAGCAAATAGTGTCACTCATTGCAAAGAACTTCACAAGTTCTTTGTGTCTGTGCCGAAACTGTGAATTCGTTGTGCAAGGAAATTCAGTTCTTTAAGACGTACCGAGCAGTTCAACTTGACCTTTCGATAGTGCCAGGTTCCGTATGAGATCGCATGATCCCGTATGAGTTTAACATTATTCATCAAATGAATATCTTCTCCAGTTTGGTAGTAATCAGAGTCTGAGTCGTTGGCAGGAGATGAAAGAGGACATTCTTCTTGAGTTTCTTCAGCAACTGTGTATTCTGCAGATGCTGTTGGTATTGGACAAGTGACGGGATCATATGGAATTTGTTTAGAAACTGAAGAAACATCAGGTTACTTTAGAGTTGCACGAGTTTTGGAGGAGAAGTGACGTTTGCCAAACAGAAATAACAGTCTGTGATGTGGTTGCTTCATTCACGCCATATCATAGGAACTCCAAATACCAGATGGTTGATCTTCTTTTCCTTACTTCACCAACCGCGCAAGTTGCATGCACAGGTCGAACAGATGAACTGTGGTACCTAGGACTTACTACTATCCACCTTCGAATCAAAGTATAGTTCATATGGTTTCTTCGCAAACGGCGTAAAAGTCTTCCGATGGGATTTGTCTATTACATAGCCGCACACGTATCAAAACACATTCTGGTGAATTTCTAGAACCTCTGGATGCCGTAATATCCACCATCCACTGTCATTGTCAATGAAAATGAGTAAAAAAGAAACAAATGAAAGTATATTAATGCAACAGAACACAAACGACGAAATTTTCAGCATTACATTAAAAATAACAAAAAATGACTACAAAAAAAAATTCGACAGTGTTCCATGTAAAAATAAATTTTCGTCGATAATTTCAAAACCTGACGTGATAGAGCAAAACGGTTTTCAGATTTGAAATCAGCATGAAAAACTACATAACAAACAGTAAACATCACGTCAGATATCTACCACTTGTTCATCAGTGTATTATTTCATCATTGGAAAGTGTAGTTTCTCTGGATGGACATAATGCTATAATCTTATTACAGTAACTTGTGAGTGAATTGAGGATAGGTAAGATTAAAATAGCTTCTTATGCACAGAAAACTTGATAGGTTATTCTGTATATTCATTTCCTGTATTTCGTATAATAATGTTTATGAACATATTCATTTTTATCTCAGAGAATTAACGAACAACGAGAGTGTATTGATTTAGTATGCAGTAATAGTACGTTAGCTTAGCAATCCTCAAATTTTAACTATGCTCAATTGAATCGTGTTAAAATACATAAAATACATATGCAATAAATGCAATGCAAAAAAATTGGGTAATGAGCCAAGCAGATTATGTTGCGATGTTGTAAAAGTTGTTCCTCCTGAGATTCAAGAGGTCCCACAACAAATTAAAAACTTTCTCATTCGAGTACATCAGTTATCAACACACTTTTTCATAATATAATATAATATAATATAATATAATATAATATAATATAATATAATATAATATAAACATAATAATAAATCTGTAGCCAAAATTTTTCTGTTAATTTTCGCTTTTCCAAAAATAATTGGTAATAACAATTAAGAAACATGTTAAAGGAATTGTCATTGCACCAAATGAATGGTCTCTGTATCAAAATGATCGCATTTTAATATTTTAAATACAATTTAAATTAAGTAACATATTAAACGATTTATCCTTCTATCAAACACGAATGTTCCTTGGATCAAATGTCCTATTTTAATTATGTAATTTCTTTATATTTATTTCCAACGGGTGCAGCGGAGCGCACGGGTACGGCTAATAATAATAATAATAATAATAATAATAATAATAATAATAATAATAATAATAATAATAATAATTCTCATCACCATTCTCAACACCATCTTTTTTCTTCACTCAGAAATTATGTTGTTAAATTAATTAAAAGATAAAAAATAAAAATAAATACGATCAAACATTCATGTATAATATTAAAATGCAATCTTCTACAGTCAATTGTTTTTACTATTGTCTGTTGTATTCAACATAGACTTTCATGAGGCCATGGAAAAAAATAACACGAAATTAAAATGCAACATTGTTGATACATCATGAAGGCCAAAATCTAGACAATTTAGGCAATAAGTATTTTTACGCAGTCCAGTATTATGAATTTCTCGAGACAATTGTAGATAGTGGGCAGTCTGTGTTTTACCAACTGAATAATAATAATAATAATAATAATAATAATAATAATAATAATAATAATAATAATAATAATAATACCGACAATGTAAATTGTAAACAATTTTAATAACGACCCCCCTTTACAAAATTCTGCGTACGCCAATTCTGCGTATGCATTCCTCTTCAGCCTTAAAATCCGTATGCCATGCCTATGATGGTGGTTTGTTGTATTTAATAGATATAACTTACGTATTATATGGATCTACATTTCCTCATAGGGTGAAGGGAAGAACCTCGGGAGGCTCTGATACCTGTTATACAAATCTATGAGTCGCCTAGAATCCACTATCACTGCCATCTGCCAATCTCTGGACAAACCGTTAGGAACACCCACCATGACGGGCAGCCGATTCGGCGTCACGCAAACACAAGAACTATCTTATTTGTCGAGACTGGGATGTTAATGAAAGGAGAATTGTGGAGAGTGTTAGTGGAATTATGAGTGAAAAATGATAGAATTCCTAGAGAAACCTTTCCAATCTTGGCTTTTTCCACCTGAAATAAAATTCTACCATCACCAGGATTTGAACTCGGATCCACTGATATCGTAAGCTAGCCCTCTGCCAGTTGAACTGCCAAGTCAGCTAGATTAAGAGTTATCTTTGTTTTTATGATTGTTGATGCTCTTTTTTTACCTCTCTTTGCTGAAGTGCTGATCGGTGACACCCAGAAAGCTGAGGAGCAATTTTCAAAGACATCTCTGCTTGTTGGGTAGTCTCACATGGTAGAGGATGAATGCTATCTTGAGCTGGTGCAGGTTTATGGTGCATGGTCTGTAACAAAAGAAAATATGATGTAAATATTAATTACAAGTGTGCGATGTCAGCGTGCCTGAAACGCTGAACTTGTTCTGAATTCACAATCGGTGCATCAAATTTCAGTCAAGATAAGAATAAAGATGTCAATATAACCACATTTCTTGCAATGCAGTTATATTCTTTTTCTATGCAATTAATGCTTAAGTTATTGTACTAAAGAGATTGTATATTATATATATATATATATATATATATATATATATTTATATCTATTTTTATATATATTTATTCTGACAAAGTTAAGGCTATCAGGCCTCCATTTCCACTTAGCCAGAAACAAAAGAAGCTTATACAATTGCAATTATACAAATTAATAATACACAATACAAGCACAAGTTGAATAAAATAATGCAAACATATTAAATAACAAATTACAAAATAATGGTGAAACTAGCTCCGGTGACTTCGAAAGTGAAAATCGTTGCATTTTTGGTAAGGTTGCCTAATTCCGGGACATATTTAATAAAGTCTATATTTATGCCACAATTGTACTAAAAATTTTAAAATAACACCTAAATGATGTTATTTGGATCTTTAGCTACAGTTTTTACAACATTCAGTATCAACAGTTTCACAAGTTTGCTATATAATATATGATTTTTCATTGTTATACAGTGGCTCCTAAATCCGTGACAGGGATCCAAATTCCGTGATAGTGGTGATAACTGCGTATGCGCGGAATGCTTGGACTTGGTTAATAAAAACCTAAACTAACCAAACCTAACCTTCGTATATGCAAGATGTGTAATCGAAACACGAAGGGAACTTCTTGATTTGATCTGGACTGTGCACGCGAAAATAAATCCAGGTAAGCATCATGCTGGCACTGCATGAGAGGTCCGCGCATTTGTTTGTTTTAAATACCGAACAGTTCATCCCGTTCATATAAAACATTGTAAGCTTATGCTTATACCCCGGAGGTTAAGGTACAGTATCCACCGGCCACTGAACGAATATTGCACACTTTTATCACTGCCAATGTGGCGCTATAAACCAATTTTCAATACTCTTATCACAGCCGCAACACATTTCAATTCTTAATATATCACAAAACATACACTGAACGAACTAAATGCAATTATTATGAAAGTTGCCATATTTTCTTCCTGGAATTACGGTCCACTTCAACTAAATGACTACCGTCACGTGTAGCGGGTTGGCAATACATGCAAACGAAATGATACTAAACGTGAGGAATGTTACTACAGATGTGTAGTATTGTGAGACAGGTTAGGTTAGGTTAGATTAGGTGTGTATTATGTGACAGGTTAGGTTAGATTAGGTATGTATTATGTGACAGGTTAGGTTAGCTTTGATTAGGTGTGTAGTATTATGAGAGAGGTTAGGTTAGGTTCGAGTAAGTGTGTAGTATTATTACTATGTTGACAACACTCAAACCCACTGTTACGTTAAGGAAATATGGACGTATTCTTCATTTACGCACGACGATTTTCATATATAAGTAAGGTATGTATTTAGGACGGGTTGGGTGAACTTATAGCTCTCCCAGTGATCACATCAATTTTTATTAATCAATACTATAAATCCAAGGCATTTTCAGGATATTTTTACCAAGTTTCTATAGTGGCTGGGACATAAGTAACCTTCACCGATTTTTTTTTGTAGAGATATAGTTGATCGTATACGCAAGGCACGACAAAAGCCTGAACTAACCAAACCTAACCTGTCACTGACTCGTATATGCAAGGTGTATAAGTGGAATACAAAGGGAACCATCTCAGCGCTAGTTCAGGCATTACAAATTTAGATGTTAATTGTAACTATACAACACTAAACCATAACACACTACACCTCTTCATCATTACAGTTTGTTGTCCACTACAGTCGTTTCTTTCTCGATAAAATTTGGTGTTAATATTTCAATATTTTGTTACAAATCTAGGCCAATCTTCGATACACTACATACCGGGCTGACGTCTGATTTGAGTTTTGTTAGATAAGGGAATAACTAAGTAACAGGGGGCCCCGAGATATATGACAAGGTTAGTGGACTAGTAGAAGGGATATTTAAGAAACATGAGGTCGAGGAATGTGAAACGTTTTCAATGATTTAAATACATTTCCTCTCGCTTATATAATGTGGGACGATATCGATGTTTCATCCAAATCTATTATGTTGAAATAATATGTACTATAGTAATGCCTACCATCTTTACTTCGCCGAAACAGAATAATGCATTTTGTTGTATTTCTGAACAGCCGCCATCTTGAGTAAACTCCTAGTTCTTCATGAAGCAATAGACGCTTTCTATCATAGCCAACTTTTTAAAACAACATTTCCCCGGAAAATACAGTATAAGGTTATTCTTCACTGATTATAGAATGCGTTAGTAGCAGTGATTAATAAAATTTTTAACAAAACTGTCAGTTACCATGTTATATGAGTGGAGCCTTCAAATATTGCTAAAATGTACACTAGAGTTCAAACTTATCTGAACTCCAATTTTCTCATCGTGTAAGCGAATTTTCTAACCACGGAATGTCAGAATCAAAGATATAACAAAGTGACAAACTTTAAAATAGTTCCGCTAGTTTTCAATAGGTGACACTATTATTGAGATGAGTAAAAAATGTTGGGAAAATGCTGATGTAGATTAAATATAGATTATTCTCATAATTTACAATATCGGCGATTTCTCGCTAAATCTAGTGTTTTGCAATCATTACAGGAGATGAAATTTTGAATTTTATAATGCTAATATACGTATGTACTATTGGCGACACTGACTTATCTTCGCCATCTATTCATGGAAATAATTTCTAAAGAAACCGCACTTACACGAACAAATTATCGATAATAATAATAATAATAATAATAATAATAATAATAATAATAATAATAATAATAATAATAATAATAATAATAATAATTTATTTTAACTGGCAGAGTTAAGGCCATTCGGCCTTCTCTTCCACTCAACCAGTAGGATAGAAAATTACTACATTTCTATGAATATAACATAATTAATACAATACAATACAAAGCAATACAATATAATATATAATTAATATAATAGAATGACAATTCTTTTATCTTCTAACAACTATAAAATAATTATGTAATAATAATAATAATAATAATAGTCATACCTTAATTAAATTAAATTATTAAACTCGATTACAGTTATAACTTCAATTTGACTGCGCGCGTAAGAAATCGTTTAGCCTTTTCTTGAAAGTGGTTATTGTCTGGCAGCCCCTAATCTTGTGAGGTAGAGAATTCCATTTACGGGGGACTGAGACAGTAAAAGAGGATGAATAGTGGGATGTTCTATGGGCAGGAATTGCTAGGGTTTGGCTCTCCTTTGACCTGGTGTTTAGATTGTGATTGGAGGATAAGTAGTTAAACCGGGAACGAAGATAATTTGGAGTAGAAGTGTGGAAAACTCGAAACAGAAGAGAGAGTGAATGATGTGTTCTACGGTTGCTAAGTTGCAGCCAGGATAAAGATTTGAACGAGGGTTTAATGTGGTCAAATTTGTGAGCATTGCTGATGAATCTGACACATATTGTGCACACGCTGCAGCTTGTTCGAAAGGTCAGTTGTCAAGTCTGTAAGTATTACGTCGCAATAGTCAAACAGTAGTAGTACGAGGATTTGCACTAGAGTCTGTTTTAATTCTGAACAAATTATCGATCACTATCGATTAGCAGGAATCAGGTATCTTTGAACGCCAAAGATGTAAGATTTTCTGATCGTCAAGGGATAAGTCAGAATCAAAGATATAAAAAAATTTATATAAACTTTGAAGCAGTTCCACTAGTTCTCAATAGGTGACACTATTATTGAGATGGATAAAAAAATGTTGGAGAAATTACTGATGTAGATTAAGTATAAATATTATTCTCATAATTTACAATATCAACGGTTTCCCGCTAAATTTAGTGTTTTATAATCATTACAGGAGATGAAATTTTGAATTTTATAATGCTAATATATTTATTTGCTATTGGCGACATTGACTTATCTTCGCCATCTATTCATAGAAGTAATTTCTAAAGAAGCCGCACTTACACCAACAAATTATCGATCACTATCGATTAGCAGGAGTCAGGTATCTTTGAACGCCAAAGATGTAAGATTTTCTGATCGTCACGGGATAAGTTAGAATCAAAGATATAAAAAAAAATTGACAAACTTTGAAGTAGTTCCGCTGGTTCTCAATAGATAACACTGTTATTGGGACGGGTAAAAAGTGTTGGGGAAAATGGTGATGCATATTAAGTATAAATTATTCATATAATTGACAATATCAGCTGTCAATTGCATTCTGTAGCCTACTTATATGCATGAAGATGTTTGAAAACTTCTCTGAATGGACGAAGAATAGTATCTTTATTAAAGACTAGCCGTACCCGTGCGCTCCGCTGCACCTGTTAGAAATAAATATAAAGTAATTACATAATTAAAATAGGACATTTGATCCAGGGAACATTCGTGTTTGAATAAGGATAAATTGTTTATTATGTTACTTAATTTAAATTGTATTTGCATAATTAAAATGCGATCATTTTAATCCAGAGACCACTCATTTCGTCATAAAAATTATTTTAGGAAATACAGGAAACGAATGTACAGAATAGACTATCAAGTTTTCTGTGCATGAGGAGCTATTTTAATCTTACCTGTCCTCGATTCACTCAGAAGTTACTGTAATAACATTATAGCATTATGTCCATCTAGAGAAACTACACTTTCCAATGGTGAATTAATAATTAATTATACAAATCGGTTAATTTACTTCTGATATTACTTCATACAAACACAGAAACATTATCTGTAGGCTATCTTTCATAGCTTTCGATTGTTGCAGTCCAAGGCCCCTTATAGACGAAGTCATTTGTTTTTTAATTCATTACACGGCCTTAGATGGCAGTTATTTTAATTTTAAAACTCATTTATCTCATTAAATATCAGTCCTATCATACTTTTTCAAGGAATAAAACTTATCGGAAATTATTTTTAAAGAAACTTTTGTTATGTAACATTTTTCACAAAAATCAATAATAAGCGAGATATTTCGATTTATTTAATTCAGGCCCCCTTATAACCCCCCCTTTTAAATAATGTATTTTGAATGCCATATAGCCTAAAATCTAAGTTACAACGAACTTAATTTATATTCCAATTTTCATCGAAATCCGTTCAGCCATTATCGCGTGAAAAGGTAACAAACACACAGACAGACATAAACAAAAATTTCAAAAAAGCTATTTTCGGTTTCAGCGTGGTTAATTATATATGTTAGGACCAATTATTTTTGGAAAATCGAAAATTACCAGAAAAATTTCGGCTACAGATTTATTATTAGTATAGATTTGTAATATTTCGTTGTTTCCTTCCACGTTTGGGCAAAGATGTCTCACTAGTTACTGCGCAGAGAAGCCTCGCTGCTGTTTGTTGTCAGATTATTTGTTTACAAAGAATAACACAATCAGTGATGACAAATAAGACATTGATATGTAGAATATTTTGCAATAAGGTTTTCAGTAGACCCAACAAATATATTTTAGAATTAAAATTCAATAAGAAATTAAAAAAATTATAAGTATAAAAGAAGTGAGTATAATTACTTATCTTCTTTAATTTTCTTTTCTAGATGGGAAAATATGTAAGAAAAGGGGCTTCTGGTAGGGGTAGATTGAGCGAAGAATCTCTGGCACAGGCTATGGTTACAGTGCGAAACAAGAAAATGAGAGTAAATGAAGCCAGCAGAGAATACGGTATACCGTTGCGTACACTACGACGAAGAATAATAATTAAGAATTCTACAAAGAAACTGGGACTGTGTCCTCACGGAATTCTTGGGCATGAAAATGAACTTCGCCTTGTTAGACACATTAAAAGATTAGAAGAACCTGGGTTTGCTCTAACAATTAGGGATCTTCGTGCACTGGCCTTTTCTTTCAGTAAGAAGTTGGGACTTGACGGAAAATTCAGTCAGGAAAAACAAATTGCAGGCTACGCCTGGTTTAGGTCCTTCATGCAGCGTCATCGTCACCTCAGTGTTAGACAATCCGAAGGGCTATCTACATCAGCGCCCTAGCATTAAACAGAGAAACAGAGGATTTACGATTTACTGAAGAAAACTTTGATCGACAATGAATTAAGTGACAACTCTGGTCACATTGGTCTATAAAAATGGATGAATCAAGATTTCAGCTTATAAACAAAGTAGGCAAAATCATAGCAACAAAAGGGGCAAAAGAAATATTCCGACTAAGAGTGGGGAAAGGGGAGAAACTATCACAATTGTAGCTTGCAGTAACGCTGAAGGTAATTTTCTGCCACCTCTTTGCACCTTTAAAGGGGTTAACAAAAAAGCAGAATTCGAGGACGGTGTGCAGGCTGGATCCAGAGTCGTGATGAATAAAGATTCTGCCTATATAAATTCCATCATCTTAATGATTTGGCTGAAAGAATACTCCGTCCCTCGCAAACCTGCTGGCAAAGTATTGTTAATATTGGATGGTCATGCATCGCACAGCAACGATTTTGAAATGCTAGACAGACAGACAGACAGACAGACAGACAGACAGACAGACAGATAGATAGATAGATAGATAGATAGATAGATAGATAAGTTGGTAGGTTGGTAGGTAGGAGAGTGGGTAGGTGGGTACGTAGATTGATAGGAAGATAGGTAGATAGCTAGATTGGTAGCTAAGTAGTAAACTAGGTAGGTAACTAGGTAGAGAGCGGGGTAGGCAGGTGGGTAGATAGATGGATGGATGGATGGTTGGATGGGTGGGTGGGTGGGTGGACGGATGGATGGATGGATAGATAGATAGATATGCAGCAAGTTATCCAGGTACTAGGTAGGAGATAGGTGGGTAGGTACATAAATATGTAGACAGTTGGCAAGGTAGGCAGATAGGTAAGTAGGTAAATTTATATATATATATATAAGGTATCTAGGCTGGTAGCTAGGCGAGTATCTAAGCTGGTAGCTTCGAGTAGCTAGGGCTTGTAGCTGAAAGAGTAGCTAGGCTGGTAGCTAGGCGGGTAGCTAGACTGGTAGCTAGGCGGGTAGCTAGGCTTGTAGCTAGGCGGGTAGCTAGGCTTGTAGCTAGGCGAGTAGCTAGGCGAGTAGCTAGGCTTGTAGCTAGGCGAGTAGCTAGGCTTGTAGCTAGGCGAGTAGCTAGGCTTGTAGCTAGGCTTGTAGCTAGGCGAGTAGCTAGGCTGGTAGCTAGGCGGGTAGCTAGGCTGGTAGCTAGGCGGGTAGCTAGACTGGTAGCTAGGCGGGTAGCTAGGCTAGTAGCTAGGCTTGTAGCTAGGCGAGTAGCTAGGCTTGTAGCTAGGCGAGTAGCTAAGCTGGTAGCTAGGCGGGTAGGTAGGCTTGTAGCTAGGCGAGTAGCTAGGCTTGTAGCTAGGCGAGTAGCTGGGCTTGTAGCTAGGCTTGTAGCTAGGCGAGTAGCTAGGCTTGTAGCTAGGCGAGTAGCTAGGCTTGTAGCTAGGCGAGTAGCTAGGCTGGTAGCTAGGCGGGTAGCTAGACTGGTAGCTAGGCGGGTAGCTAGGCTAGTAGCTAGGCTTGTAGCTAGGCGAGTAGCTAGGCGAGTAGCTAGGCGAGTAGCTAGGCGAGTAGCTAGGCTTGTAGCTAGGCGAGTAGCTAGGCTTGTAGCTAGGCTTGTAGCTAGGCGAGTAGCTAGGCTTGTAGCTAGGCGAGTAGCTAGGCTTGTAGCTAGGCGGGTAGCTAGGCTTGTAGCTAGGCTGGTAGCTAGGCGGGTAGCTAGACTGGTAGCTAGGCGGGTAGCTAGGCTAGTAGCTAGGCTTGTAGCTAGGCGAGTAGCTAGGCTTGTAGCTAGGCGAGTAGCTAAGCTGGTAGCTAGGCGGGTAGGTAGGCAGCAACGTATGTAAATAGGTAGGTACCTAGGTAAGTAGCTAGGTAGGTGAGTAGGCAGATAGTTGGGTAGATGGGTGGGTGGGTGGCTAGATAGATAGATAGATAGATAGATAGATAGATAGATAGAATTGCAGTATTATATGTTGGTCACACGGCGCCTCATTGGGAGGATAATTCAAAACAATGTTTCTTCCTGCTACATTTTATCCCTTTCACTAAATTTAGCAAATATTTAACACCCCAAAATTTTGGCACACTTTTCTTTATGGGTTTTAGAAATAACGGTTTGATTGCTACCTACTAGACCTGCTTGTATAAAAAAAATCAGTAATGTAACTGAATTCATTTTCAAGTTATTTTTTTGTTAAATATAAATAAGTTTTAAATGTGTTATAAATTTATTATAAACAATACCTACCATAAATTTAGAATGGATAGAGATAGATACTCCTGGTTTATAGTAGAAAGTAGCATTTCTATTGTATTTTCAGATCCAACAGTAAAATATGTATGTTAGTACAAAGTTTAAGGCCTGTGGCTCATTACCTGTTTTTGATAGGTGTCTTTAAAGTTTTTTCCGACAGTGTAGTTTACTTTCGATTGAATAGAGTGGGTGGCATTGGTTATCTTTCATTGCGCATTGCGTTGTAGATAGAGAAACCACTCTAATCAACCGTCTTACTTTACCGTGTATTTTAGGACTAGATATATATATATACATAAAACTGCCATTTTAAAGTGGATAACACTTATTTTCGGTAGTTTTTACATATGTGGACACTGAAGGAAGGGGTATTGAAATTTTGGTGTACAAGAGATTAACTCACGGCTCTAGCTGGGAAACGTAAGCCAACATTATTAAGAAATGATTTGCAGTTAACATTGTCTGTAATAGTAATAATATTATTAACAATACATTTTCTTTACAGATTTGTTTGCAGTGTAAATACACAATTGGAAGGGCCATGACTCATAATGGCATTTTCTGATTTTCCACAACGTTCTGAGAAGAAACTGAACGAAAGTTTGCTGATGATGCTCACTTGCTCTGAGTGCGATTTGTACCTCTCGTCTCCAGTTTATCAATGTAGAAGAGGTCACAACATCTGCTCCACTTGCAAAGCGTCCTGTGAGAAGTGTATTAAGTGTGACGCGGACTTCATCAAGAGTAGGAATATCTCCCTCGAGATGATTTCTCGCAACTTTCTGTATCCTTGCAAAAATCATATAAAGGGTTGCACAGAAAAGTTTAAGCTACAGGAACTTTACCAACACCAGAACGCCTGTCCTTTCCAGAGAAAGTATGATTGTGTTGTGAGGAGATTTGAAGGCGCGAATAAGGAAGAGGTGTGTTCGTGGAAAGGATATCGTTCAGAGATCTTGTCACATGTCACACAATGCCATCCAGCAAAATTGTTACCTCTCGAGAACATCGAATGTATTATAAAGAACTACGATTCTGGTGATGGATACTGTTCTGCATTCTTGATCAGAGCTCTTGGGGAAGTGTTTTGGTATTATAACAAACAAAATAAAGAAAAGGGTAAGTTCTTGTGTGCGGTTCAACACATCGGATCCAGGAAGCGTGCTGCGAAATTCAGATACGAGATTGAGTTCAATTCTATCAACGATAGTAATTTCAGGTTGAGTTTCAGTAAGTTAACTCACCATGAGGACGAGGAAATGGATGCTGTATTCAGTTCTGAGCAATGCTTAAGTCTCAGTTGCAATATGGTGCAGAATTTCTTGTGGAAGGATAATTCACTGCATTTCAATTTAAGAGTTCGCGCTATATAACTGAATAATGTAATGACTAGACAGTGGATGCGGGATGACTTAAGGAAAAGTGAAGTTGTTTCGTATCGGAGTATATGGCACGTGCCGCGCCGTCGTCTTTTGTGCACCTGGCGAGCAGTGGTGGCTGATTGACTGAAGCAAGTGAGGCCGGGCCTCAGTCACTTGGCTTAACTGAAATCAAATTTTGTGTGTTTATATAATGTATTAGTTATTTGAATGAAGCATATATCGCTTTAGAAGCATTTGAAAACTTTGTGATGTATATAGACCTGTTTTGCAGTAAAATTTGCTCCTGAGGCCAGGATCGCTCGTGCAGGGTCTGGCTTGTGATGTATATAGATCTGTTTTGAAGTAAAATTTGTTTCTGAAGCCAGAATCGCTCGTGCCGGGTCTGGCTTCTGAATTTCCTGTATTTTCGCGGGCTTTGAGCTTGCGCTTAAAACGTTGTAGCTGAGGCACAATTCGTCTGGCCTTGTGGCCTGGTCAGGTTTCACTCCTCCAACCATAGGCCGGCCTCGAGGGTGGTGTGGGGTGGGAATAGCGATGGTGACTTGTGTTCCTAAATAGGCCATAAATAACAAAAATTCCAGCTCTTTGGCAAGCAGAGACCCACACTATTCCCTCCCCTTATGTCTTAGTTTATGACTTCAGCTAGGGTGTTATACTATTGTACTTCGTAGTACAGTAGTGAATCTGGGCCAATGTTGTTATGTATTTCGAGAAAATGTAAACAGAAACAAATGCGAGAAATAATGCTGGTGTAGTTAATTCATTGTTAGAGTGTCCTTTTTCGAGAAAAATATTATTGAAAGAAAGGAAGTTTTAAATAAAGAGAGAGTCTACCGAGATACCTACGACATCGCTGACAATTTTTCTGACAGATAATCTTAAAACGCGAGTTTCTATTGCATCCTGGTATGGGCAACATAAATGGTTAAGTGGTAATGTGGTGTAAAATATTCTCTGTTGGCCTTGTTCGTTGCTATCAAGGGAAAAGGAATAAAAAGAAAAGAAAGAAAGGGGATTTTCAACACATAATATGTGTTGCTTCATCACACTGAAACAATCACTGAAACTCACAGCATAACAGCTTATTTGGTGAGTGAAGTTATTATTTTCATTAATAGTAGGCTAATAATAATAATAGACTAATAATAATAATAATACGGTAATAATGATATTAATATAATACCAATAATAATTAATATCATAAATAAACATTTCCTATCGGAGGCACTTAAACTAGTTGCATCTGGCCTCACCGAGGATTTCGATCACCAGCCGCTACTGCTGGCGAGTACAGTAGAGTACAAAACGAATGAACCCCGATCTGTTCATAGTAACATTGCAACGCAATGTGTGCAGTTGTGTTATCCTGCTCAAGTATTTGTTACGCGTTGAATATGTTGTGCTGATCCATTCATAATGGCAAAACGTTAAATTCGCTCAGAGATACGAAATGCAATTAATAAGTATGAGAGTGACATTTTATGTATTAACGAAGACAATATCGTGTGTAATGTATGTAAAATTGAAATAAAAACCAGAACAACTCAGGCTATAGAGAAACATTGCAACAGTACATCGCACAGGAAATGCGTTGAAATGAAATCTCAGGAACCATCTACATCATTATCATCATCATCATTTAGTTGTGCGGGTCTAACGACACGTGCAACATGATGCTCAGTACAAATATTCCTCTAAAGAAATTGAGTGATCCCAATTTTAGAGGTTTTCTTCAGAAATTCACTCGATACAAAAACTGTTTAAGCGATAGGCGAAGACGATTCAGCTTCGACAACTTACGAGAATATATCGTCGTTTACTGCAACGCTGGTAATTGCATCAATGATGACGAGGACTGAACCTTGCAAGGTATGTACTACAGTATGTTATTTTTCTTTTCCTTCTGACTGTACGGAGATACAGTAGCATGTTGACGTCGTCTGTTTACGTTTAAAACCTGTTCTGCCAATGGTCTGAATGAAAAAAAACACACAGTAAATGTGCACTTACATTCAACGATAATCATCCCGCATCCACTGTCTAGTTATGACTGTACGTAAGTTCTGAACATCACTAAGTTCAAAAGAATGTTCTTTAACTTAAAGGCAAAACTGAAGTTTTTTGTTTTTATATTTGACCGATTATTGCGGCATAGTTAGGCTTTACAGCTTAAAATAGAGTATTTGTGACCCGTTGCGCAGAAAGGGACCTAAAGTCGTGAATGGAAATTTTGCAGGGGAACAAAATAAGGAATTTGCGGTGTAAAAACTGCATTTCTATGTTTTGACATCTTGCGCTACCTGTAGTCTTTTTTTACATACTAAACTAGGACTTAGTTTTTACCACAATCTAGTATATACAGTCACGAAGCTCAATATGTAATAAATATGCATCCATAGATAGTTGCTAACTACTAGGATCGCTACTATCGCCTCATTACAGACAATGCGAAATAGTACCGGCACAGGCTATTGTTCCTAGCAACCTCAACAACTCAAGCTTCGTGACTGTATATACTAGACTGTGGTTTTACACAGTGCTTCTTAAACACCTATATCTTTCTTATAGTTGCTAAGGAAACAAATGAAAACTTTAATTACATTTTTCTCTAAAAGTACATAATGTAATATCAACATTCAGTAAGTAATATATTAAAAACTATAGCACCTAGAATCATGAATTTTTTTAAATGCTCAGTATACCATCCTATTTTTCAAACCACAAAAAAGAAATCCGACTTTAGGTCCCATTTCCTGCAACTAATCAATTTTAAGGTTATGGGTCTGTGAAATTTATAATTTCTATATTTTTACACCAATTAATCTGAACAATTTATCGCATATTTCTTATAATATAGACACAAAGTTTCATTTTGATATTCCAATTAGTTTATTTATAATTAATTTTTGTTCAGCAATAAAGAACCTGTTAAGAAACAGATAATGGGAAGTACATGAGGAGATTCATTGTGTGTCTGAAGACGATTCTCATAGAAGAGTCGAACTAATTGTCATCAATAGAACCCAGAAAGCGATGGTCTTAGACCCTACGATTTGCTTTGAGCGAGACACGAATCAAGCACTGCAGATAAATGATGACAAGCGAGCTAAATATGTACCTTGTCTTCCATACCTCAGTGAAAAATATGGCATTTCGCTTTACAACTGGGATGTTGCAGGCTTACTATTTGGAGCGAGGAGTTGTTTACCAAAATTTACATGTAATATCCTTAAATCCTTTCAAATTCCCTTTTATGAGGTTCAGAAGATTGTAATGGAAATTCTGAAGGCCTCTCTTCAAATTCTACACTATCATCTCTATGTTAACACGTCAATTTTTGTTTTAATGTAGAAATCGAATCATTATTTTGCTCGTTTCATTTCCCTTTATCTTTTATGTCTGTCAATTCCGGATCCCAGTGGTCAACCTCACTTGAGGACGGATGATTTGAAATAAATCTTAGTAGTATAAATAATGAATTATAATTGTCCCAATTTTCAAAGTTTACATATTTTTTCTTTAAATTAATATTTAATTTATTCTTGATAGATATATGTAAAATAGTACATATGCTTTTCATATTTTTTCTATTACGTTTTGAGAAAAAACATATTTACCCTTTTAGTTGTTAATTTTTCAATTTTTTAAAACTTATCATATCCTCAACGCATGGCGATTTGAATACTTTCATTAGCAGAAGAAAACACTTACGCCAGTTTACTTCGCATGCGTCTATGGACCTCTGTGCAAAATTTCACTGAGATTGGAGAAAAACAGCATTCATTAGAGCATTTTGAATGTTACAAAATGTTGAAAATTAGAAAGTCGAGAAAACGAGTATCGAAGTACAGCATGTATATGATACATACTATCGATACACTTCCTTCCTATACAGGTCTACCACACACATTTTTCTTCTACATAACAGCGCGAAATATGAACTGAATGAAAAGGAGTTAGAATGAAGAACAAAGTCTGTCAGAATGACAGCTGAAAGGGCTGCATCTCCTCGCAAGCGCTGATTCCTTTAAATTCGTCCTGAGGAGCTTTAAATTGTCATAGGGGGAAAATAAGCAAAGATTTAGAAAACTGAAACATTATTTTACTTTTTTAGAGTTAAAAACAAAATTTCCATTTTTAATGCTTTTTTTTTTCGTTATTTTCACCGATCCATAGCCTTAAAAGATCTATGAGAGAAAAAGATTATATAAGTATTGAGAACTGTTTTAAATAAACAAAGAATTTAAAACACTGTTGCAGTAATTTTAGTTATTTACTCACCTACTTCATTATCCGACTTCCATCCAACGCCTTCCACGTACAGTACAGTACCTATCTTCTACCTATCAACTGTTGATTATAGGCTAGAACTTGAGAATCAATGAGGAACGAGAGAGGAATAATAACATAAAAGGTACACGAGTTCGCATCCTTGTAAGTGATCTTAAAATTTCTTTGAGCTCCTAGCCTAAAAGAGTATCTGTCTCACTTCTCACTATCCCATTAAGGGCCGATTGTATAAACCATTTAATCTTAGATCAGAGGTTAAATTGATCCTCGTTCTAGCTGAACTTGGAATTTTGTGTTGTGGAAAGTATAATCTGAGATTAATTTGTCTTAAACTAAAGTCAACTTTGACTGAAGAAGTTTCTCCGATTAAGTTAGATGATCCAAGTTCAGTTATTTCTTTCCTGTTTGAAATATACGAGTGGCAGATTGTGCAAAAAGAATAACCATTATTATTAATATTAATAGATATGGTAAGTACGTTATATATATTTTTCAATTTCTTGCCTTAATACACAAACATTCTCTTATTTTTTATAAGGCTTTATCGTGTTCAGCAGTATCAAATAACATAACCTATAATTATATTATGTTTATAACAACCATTATTATTAATGAATATGATAGGTAGATTCATAAATTTTCAATTAACTGTATTACTAAACGAAAATTGTCGTTTTATAAAGCTTTATTATGTTTAGCAGTATCAAACACCATGACATGATAACAATTTGGAGAACGGTCAACCTTCTTTTTATTGTCCGCCAAAACAAACCAGTGTCTCGAACAGAGTGTACGGAAAGTCGCCAAAAAGTAGTTGGAAAGTCGCTAGATTTCTCATTATCAACAAAGAAAGATTCAATTTTGGCACTATGGGGTGCTAAAAAGGTCGCTAAATCCCTATTTAAGCAATATTGTGACAGCGACGTGAGATTCGAACTCACGACCAGCGTCCCGCAAGAGAGAAGATCGCGCGGAACACTTTGGGATGGCGCGCGGGCTTCACGGGGAAAGGGGCCTACACGCGAGGGGAGGCTGCGCGCGCAGCTGCTACTTAACGCAGTGAATGTGGAACGACCTTCCCGACTATTCCAGAAGTCCGTCGAAGTGGAGATATCGAGATAATTCTCTACACACCTGTAGAAATTTCTCGCATCTATGATTTTGCTATAAAAGAAGAAGCGCCAGCGAACTCGAGCAGAGTTTTCAGTTATTCAGTCAGTGAGTAAGCCAGAGCAAGCAAGCCAGACTTGTGTGCCGGAGTTCGACTCGAGTGTGCGTCCGCATCTGCGTCAGCATCCGAAGGCCTGAGTTCGAGTGCGGTGGACCGCAGTTGGAGGGACCTGAGTTCGAGTGCAGTGGACCGCAGTTGGAGGGACCCGAGTTCGAGTACAGTGAACTGTCTCTGAAGGTCTGTGGTTCGAGATACTGTGAACTCAAGTGACTGAGATAGAAGAACTGTGAACTGAGAACTGGTAGTTCTGATTTGTAAATAGTACTGTGTAAATATTAGTTAAGATTAACAGTTCATTGTTGTGCGTAATAGTCCAAGTAAGTTGTCATTGTCGTCGGTGGAGTGCTATAACGAATACTGTGTTGAGTGAAGATCCAATTGTTGACGAGAGCGTTTAAGGTGGATTGTAGAAAGGAATTATTGTGGCGAATAAATTACATTGTTGTAACTAATCAAATTTACAATACACAAACATTCTCTTATTTTTTATAAGGCTTTATCGTGTTCAGCAGTATCAAATAACATAACCTATAATTATATTATGTATATAACAACCATTATTATTAATGGATATGATAGGCAGATTCATAAATTTTCAATTAACTGTATTACTAAACGAAAATTGTCGTTTTATAAAGCTTTATTATGTTTAGCAGTATCAAACACCATAACAATTTGGAGAACGGTCAACCTTCTTCTTATTGTCCGCCATTATTTACAGTGCACAAAACAAACCAGTGTCTCCAACAGAGTGTACGGAAAGTCGCCAAAAATAGTTGTAAAGTCGCTAGATTTCTCATTATCAACAAAGAAAGATTCAATTTTGTCACTATGGGGTGCTAAAAAGGTCGCTAAATCCCTATTTAAGCAATATAAAAGTTAAAAGAAATTGTCGTTGAAAAAGAATTAAAGTCGCTAAATTGGCAACACTGAACAAATCTGTACAACATGGCCCACGCATTACATACTTCACCTGTTTATGCGATGTTGCCAAATCTTTTTCACGTGAACTTAGATTGCATTTGAACCAAGGTAATTTGATCGCAGAAAAGTTTTACACAATAGAAGAAGTGTCTGAACTCGGTTCACTTTCCGATCTTCGATCAAAGTTGATCTTTAGTCAGGAGTTTTATACAATTGGGCCTAAATGTAATGCGCTTAAAAATATTTGCATGGGAATATGCCGAAAGGTGAAATCACAGTAGTACACGTTAAGAGGGGAAGAATCAGTCAAGCGCAGGAATTAGCAAGTATACAGGGTGTTCAGTTCAAAGTGTGTCATGGCTCGCTGTATGTCGTCATGTGGCTAGTCGATGAGCCTAGAGAATTCAATCTTCCTACACTTCCGCAGAGGTGTATTACTTACGTGCCAGAGAAGTTGCCTAGCAAGTACGGCGTTCGTTCTGAAGAATACTTACCGATACGATACCGATACCGATTGGCTAAGGCTAAGCGATCGACGAGCCCTGCATTCTCTTGTTCTCTTATTTCAAATCCTGCGCACCGCTACCCCAATCTTTTTGGCTTCTCGTTTTCAAAATTTATCCGCATATCATCAGCTAAGTACAAGATCTCATCATAACAATTTACTCATTATACCCTACCACAAGACATCTTTATATTCTTCATCCTATATAGTTTCAGTTGCTAGAAATTGGAACTTGCTACCGAGTGATATAAGGGGTTGTTGGACAATAACTTCATTTAGGTCAAAATTACATAAATTCTTACTTAACAGATGAATTGCTGATTAATATGTGTTACTTATAATGAAACTAACATCTGTCCATTCTTATTATTATTATCATTAATTTCTCTAAATAGATTTACAAAACCTCTAATGAATTACATTAATAGTCTATTATGGAAATAGAAATATATGTATTCTCCTGTAACATAGTCCTAGTAAGGTTATATTAAATTAAATTTTCATAATTTTACTAGCTATTTCAAATATTAAATTAATTATAATTCATTGAATTAAATTAGCTCACAAAACCTTATAGATTTATCTAAATTTAAATAAATGTGTACTTTTAAGTTAAATTTTGTAATTTAAATTTATGTATTGTATTGATTAAGGCTGGTTGAGTGGAAGAGAAGGCCATAACTCTCCCAGCGAAAATAAAACATTATTATTATTATTATTATTATTATTATTATTATTATTATTATTATTATTATTATACGTACGGTAACGTACAAAATTAGTGGCAGGAATGTGAACTGTTTCGAAACATATATAAGTTTTTTTTTACTGTCGGGATATGGGGAGAGGGTTAAGACGATTACTTACGTATTTGTTGACATTAACTTAGAAGGTCAACATGGACACGGAGCATTTGATTTGTGTTGTGGAATGTTGCCGTACGCAACCGATGATCCGCCTATCGTACTATCAGGGACTGGAATGCTTTACCTGCAGACTTACTAAAGGCTTTACCAACAACCAAACACGTATTTAAAAATAGGCTTAAGGACTTTACTAATAGACGATAATTATACACAGTATGTAAAGGATGTAAATGATATTTTGTTATTGAAGTGTTGTATCAGTGAAGAATTATGTTGTGTCAGTGAAACAGTGAAACGTCCTGTCAGGGAAGCTTTATAATTTATAGTGGCAGTGCAAAGTATTTGAACAGTGAAATGTTTTTGAAGTGTTAGTGAAATCAGGATAGAATCAGTGAAATGTGTCGTAGTTCCAGTGCAGTGAGTGAGTTGACAGCGAAATGAGTGTAATGTGGAAAGGTACTTGTGCAGATATGAACATATCATACTCGTGGGTTTTAGTTCGAACTTAGATTTAAGATACAAATTAGATTTATTTTAAATGTTATTTTAAGTGATAGTGCTTCATTTAATTTAGGATATTCTATTATTATTATTATTATTATTATTATTATTATTATTATTATTATTATTATTATTATTATTATTTATCATTATTATAAATTATTGTTAGTATTAATTATTTGTATTATTATTAAGTGTATGTTTAATTAACAAGTTTATTATTGTTATTATTGAGTGTAATTAGTTACCACTGCCACCGGGTATATACCCATTGCAGTGTGAATAAATACATACATACAAGATAACAAATACCCTGCGTACGACTTGGCCGCGCAAAACACAGTTCGAAAGAGGTTATGGTAGCACACAGACCGTACAGATCGCCATCTGTTGCTACGACGTTCAAGTTATACCGTACACGTTCTCAAGTTCAGATTGAACGCCTTGATTAATAGGCAACTTCTCTGACACAAAAGCTGAAACTCGCTTCAAATCGCTGACTCATTAACAGTGACGTCATGACACACTTTGAAATGAACACCCAGTATAGGGTGGAAGGGGACCAATGCGCCAAAATTTAAGAGGTGATACTACATGTTAATATAACAAAACTTTTATTACACATTTCTTTCGATCAAGCACTGTTAAGCAGGAGAAAAATAATCTTTGTCCAATGTCTGCAGCGCTCTATTTCGGTAATGGCCGAGAGAAATGACCGGTTGCTGTACAAGCAGATAGGTAAAAATAATCTGAACAGTTAATGTCTTTTACCTTTTCTGCAATTTAAACAGTTTAGCCAGGAATTTAAATTTACTATTTCGTTTATATGACGTCATTCCATTTTCGGCCAATGAAGTGTAATGAAATTTTGAATTCCAACAAATCACAGTCATACATCGCAATAATTTCTGCAGCTCGATTTATCGCTATCAATTTATCGCATGGTCGTTCTTTTGTTTAGTCAGTGTCGCCAATTGTTCTCATGTAGATCGATGAGTATGAATCCATTGTAGAGGAGAAGTGGGTACAGTGAGACAGGGAGAACAGTGAGACATTTTTTAATAGATGGTAAATTTTGATGTTGAAATGTTTGTAACAGTGGAGTTGTATGTTGCATGAATAAATTAACAGTATTTTCATACTCGATTTGATTCTAGTTATAAAGGTGAGTGATGAAAGAATAATTTGTAATTTTTCACTCTAGAAGTAAAGTTTTGGCTTGTGTTTAATGAAGGTTATATTGGATATACAAATGAAATAGAAATATGAATGTTTTGTTGCCTAATACTATGGTATTTGACGTTATGTTTGGCAAAGTTTCGTGTTTCTTGTTTTGATTTTGAAGTGATGTCGCCATTTTTAAACGAACTATGCGTAAAGGGAACAGTGAAACATGCCATTGAAGGGTACACTGAGACGTGTCACTGTTCCCATTTACCAATGATTTACAAAAATAAACTGTAACTATATTACATTTACCGGTAACTAACATTAAAAATGAACATACTAGTAACTAATTTAGGAACTATAGCTTAAATTAATGGATACATTACATTTTAAAGGTCCACACCTGTGGAGTAACGGTCAGCGTGTCTGGCCGCGAAACCAGGTGGCCCGGGTTCGAATCCCGGTTGCCTGGTTGAGGTTTTTTCCGGGTTTTCCCTCAACCCAATACGAGCAAATGCTGGGTAACTTTCGGTGCTGGACCCCGGACTCATTTCACCGGCATTATCACCTTAATTTCATTTAGACGCTAAATAACCTAGATGTTGATACAGCGTCGTAAAATAACCCAATAAAATAAATAAATAAACATTTTAATGGTTTCATAAATAAAAAATTATTCACAAAATTTAAGAAAATATTAAAAAATAATAAAGAATTAAATTAAATTCTTATAATTATAAGCTTTGTTATCACCAAAAATTCATTTTATTTTTTTTTTGCAATAGTTTGAAAAGTCATGGAAAATTCACTTTTCCAAATATTCCAGATGTTTCAATGGTTTCGAAGTCAGACATCAAAATGATTCTAAATAAGTCTACAGAACATGGCAAGATAAAGAGACAGCAAGCTTTCTTTTCTTTTGAAATAAATGTAATCATTTCAATGTCCGTACTCAATGTTTTGATGTATATTTCTATTGCACTTTATTTTTAAAATACTTGAAATTTCACTTGCACACATATGTCTTAATATTTTGTGTCTCACTGTACCCACTACTCCCCTACTATATAAAGTGGGAAATCCTACTTCTACATCTTCATCTTCATCTTCATCTTCATCTTCATCTTCATCTTCATCTTCATCTTCATCTTCATCTTCATCTTCATCTTCATCTTCATCTTCATCTTCTAATTCCATGTCCGTTGTATCTACCTAAAGAAAACGACATCCCTTCATAACGATTGTTCACTTAATAATTAATTCATTAATCAGATTATTTGTAATTATACTACAAAATGTTTAAATTAGATTAAGATTTCAGCAGATAATGAAAACGTATTTCTGTTATAATAACAAGAGAAAAGCGTCGTACATGTAATTAATATTTTAAACCTGTACTTCGCTTTTCTCAATTGGCATTACTGAATAACATTCAATTTCTTTATTGCAGTAATCGTTATTCATCTATTTCGACTTCACAATGTCTGAATAAGTTAAGTATTCATAAATATACAATTATTAACATTTTGTGAGCTAATTTTAGGGATATATTATATACATTTTTATTTTATTCACGAAGTAGTCCTAATAAATGTCTTGTGACATTACTATAGAATAATAATTGTGAAAATCGTTAAAATAAATCTTGCAACGTTTTCGCCTTATGGCATCATCAGGCTTGAATTACAATTACAATCTATACTAATAATAAATCTGTAGCCGAAATTTTTCTGGTAATTTTCGATTTTCCAAAAATAATTGGTCCTAACATATATAATTAACTACCCTGAAACCGAAAATCGCTTTTTTGAAATTTTTGTCTGTCTGTCTGTCTGGATGTTTGTTACCTTTTCACGTGATAATGGCTGAACGGATTTCGATGAAAATTGGAACATAAATTAGGTTCGTTGTAACTTAGATTTTAGGCTATATGGCATTCAAAATACTTTATTTAAAAGAGGGGTTATAAGGGGGCCTGAATTAAATAAACCGAAATATCTCGCTTATTATTGATATTTGTGAAAAATGTTACATAACAAAAGTTTCTTTAAAAATGATTTCCGATAAGTTTTATTCCAGGCAAAATTTTGATAGTACTGATATTTAAGAATATACAAAAGTTTTAAAATAACAATATAATACATTTCCACCGCCACCTCAGATTATAGTGTCGTTGTTCCGTAACTTCTATGTGCAAAATATTAATTTTTTTAGTAGTAAGAAATACAAATTTATTCATTCTTTGGCAGTAGTGCATAGAAGATCGTTAATTCTTACATTTTCGAAAGAAATAAATATAATTAAGTTATATATAGTAGATTGTATTATTTGTTGCATCACTATTTAAGTTATTTAATAAAGCAAATATCTGAAAATCGATATGTGACATAGGAGTTATTGCAGGAACGATGGCTACAATGATATCAAAACAAATGACTTCCGTCTATTTAAGGCGGCCTTGACGTTTATCAATATTAATAGAGAGAGAATATTTTGTGTGTTTGTATGAAGTAATCTCAGAAGCTAATTAACCTTCACTATTTGAAATTTGTAGTTTCTCTGGATGGATGTAATGCTACAAATGAGGACTGAGGTAAGATGAAAAAAAAATCTGTACGCACAGAAAACTTGATATTCTGAGAAATATTGTATAACTTGATTATTGCAACTTTATTTGGTCCACATAAAATAGTCTAATTTTATACACTCATTTTACCATAGAGATCACTGGAGCTGAGGTATTTTAAAAGGTGTCATGAAATGGCGTTCCTGCGCTCATAATTTACCCATATTCGTTTCCTGTGTTTCTTAAAATAATATTTATGTAGGGTACCTCATTTTTTTATTTGCATAAACAATGACATACAACCGAGCGATGGCTCAGACGGTAGCATTTGAGACACGCATTCGGGGTCCGGGTTCAAACCCGTGGCCGACCAATCTGACTGAGATTTTCATGATTTCCCTTACTCATAAAGGCAAATGCCGGATTGGAAAGATACATGCCATTATTCATCACCGCCTCAATTACCAATACCAAAAACATTAATCAAAGTCTATAATCAGTTACATGAACACAAGCCGTCTACAACACACAATAGAAACAGCCTACTGATATACCCACACATTCTAAACACGCAACATGACCACAGATGTTAAGGCGTGAATAAAATAAACTTAACAAATAAAAAAAGATGCACAGTAAGGTTAACATAAAAATGATCTTCGTACACAATCAACTCTATTAAGGGGAGTTGGTCATTATCGCATGCAAAATAATGGTAAAAATAGCCTATCTTCAAGCAGTCATAAATATAATACTATTTATCAGAGGTCTTTCATTTTTGTTAGCTATGTGTCTATGCATATTAAGCTTTAAAATGAAAAAGAATGGATACTCTAGAGTAAATCTTTATCCTTAAATTAATTTTTTTAATTAAGCACAATTTTTTTTTTATAAATTCACTATATGTCTGTGATTAGGTACACTCTATTCACTTATTATAGCACATATTGAATTGAAAATTTGACCACTTACTGTTAATAGATACTAAAACATACCCTACTAAAATTATTCATGTACCTGTAATATTATGGGCATAGGACTTATAGAAATCATCACCGTGAATAAATTAAAAAAATTGAAGATTAGTATAAGCCCTATGCCCATAGTATTACAGATATTTTAATAATTTTAGTAGGGTATGTTTTAGTATCTATTAGCAGTAAGTGGCCAAAATTTTAATTAAATGTGTGTTATGATAAGTGAATAGAGTGTACCTAATCACAGATATGTAGTGAATTTATATAAAAAATATGTTTAAATTTAACAATTAATTTAAGGGTAGGATTTACACTAGATTAACCATTCTTTTTTCATTTTAAAGCTTAATATGTATACATATATCACTAAAAAAAATGAAATAGCTGTGATAAATAGTATTACATTTATGACTGCTTGAAGATAGGCTATTTTTATCATTACTTTGCATGCGATAACGTCCAATTCCCCTTAACTTGGAATGATTTATTAAAGGATGCATTCAAGACTAATTTAGAAAAATGTTAAACGAATTATATTTGCACCAAATGAGTGGTCTCTGGACCAAAAAGATAGAATTTTAATTATTTAAATACAATTTAAATGAAGTAGCATATTAAACGATTTATTCTTCTATCAAATACGAATGTTTCCTGGACCCAATGTTCTATTTTAATTATGTAATTACTTTATATTTATTTCTAATAAGTGCAGCGGAGCGCACGGGTACGGCTAGTATCTAATATTATACTGCACGTGTTACAATATTTGATATACATAGTTAGTTATAGTTGAATATACATAAATTAAAAAAAAAGAAACACATTAAAATACATTTGTAACATTAGTATTACACCATTATATCACCAAACAACCATATTTGATATTACATTTGTGCTCAAAGTGTATTATAATCAGGAAATAGCAGTACGAGGGCCCATGATGCTACGCTTAAAAGCCTGCATGACCATGTTCATAGTCATGGTGGTCATTTTGAGGAATATCTGCAGAATTATGCATGGGCTTTGTAAACAAAGGTGTAAAAATAAAGTTGTAATAATCATACATATACAGGGTGTTTAAAAATAGAGGGCATAATTTCAGATATGTATTCCCCATATGTAGACAATACAAAAAGTTCATTACAACATGTGTCCGGAAATGCTTGGTTTCCGAGTTATGGCCTTCAAAACAGTGATATTCACCGGAACGTTTTTCTTCCCGCAGGTAGGTGTCGTGACAGAATATATAAACAGAGGACACTCTGACAGTTAATTCCGAGACGAAGGATACATTGAGTGTTGTGTTTGGCGTCGTACTGTGCGACATGTACTCAAATCAGGTGGCAGAAAGCACTTCATGTACGGTAAGGCGGACGCAATGCTGCGCTGGCTCATCGTTCGTACCAGGAGAAGTACCCTGATCGACGGATAGGTAGAGGTGGCCCAATTGCTTGGCCTCCACGCTCACCTGATTTGAACCCTATCGATTTATATTTGTGGGGCTATTTAAAATCATTGGTGTATTCGTCCGGTGCCTGACATGGAATCCCTTTGGAATCGAATTGTGGCAGATTGTGAGGAAATACGCAATACTTCTGGAATTTGGGATCGTGTTCGCAGGGCCATGAGACATCGATATGAGGCCTGTATTCAAGCAGGAGGTGGACATTTTGAACATCTGCTGTAAAGGCAACTAACTGCGGAAAGAAGACCTTTCCGGTGAATATCACTGTTTTGAAGGCCATAACTCGGAAACCAAACATTTTAGGACATATGTTGTAATGAACTTTTTGTATTGCCTTCATATGGGGAATACATACCTGAAATTATGCCCTCTATTTTTGAAACACTCTGTATAAACCAAAAAGTACCGGTAATTAAAAAAACGAAGCAAATTGACTGTAATATTTGCAAGAGCATTTTTGCATACTTCTAGGTTATTAACTTCAATTGTTGAATAAATAAAATTCAAAAGGATAAATAATCTATTAGGTTGTTTAAATACATATTTCATTATCTTTATAAAGTCTTATAACACTTTAAATATAGTTTGCTGACAATATCCGATCTTATAATAATAAATTCCTATAATAATGATGAAGATCATGATGATGATGATGATTAAGTTTCGTTAAACTTGGGACAATTACTAAATGAAATCGTGTGCTGCTTATCACAGTCACCCTACCCATGTGTACTCTTGCCAGAGCAAGTTAGCAAATTCAAACATTCGTATCACATTCCAAAAGGCACGACTCATATATGTAAACAACGCCACGCCACTCGGAAATCATTCATATCATGAACTAAAGAACTATTACAAACAAATCGACACATTTCAGATTATTTCTTGATGCGTGTCCATAAGCCATACATATTGAGATTGCGGACTTTCTTCCTTAGCAGAATTTTAACAGACGACATTTATATCCAATAACAAGCATAATAATCATTAGACTAAACTGGATAACAGTCAGTTCTTTATTAAAGGATCCTCATAAACTACAGATGTCGACGACGGTGAAGGTAAAGACAGAGGAGCAGCTTTAGCATTGCAAGGAATCCCGCATTTCCTACTTTGTTTCACTTTGTCGATATGGTATCCTACAATATGTTGTTTCGTGTTGAAACCACCCAGATTGGACTCTGAGAAAGCTGTTCAAATGCTGCGAACGCTTTGTATTATTATTATTATTATTATTATTATTATTATTATTATTATTATTATTATTATTATTATTATTATTAGTTCGTATAGGTCAGTTTCTGTCAGATGCGTTTCCAATTCACTGTGAGCTAAAGCAAGGAGATGCACTTTCACCTTTACTTTTTAACTTTGCTCTAGAGTATGCCATTAGGAAAGTCCAGGATAACGGAGAGGGCTTGACGGGTTACATCAGCTGCTTGTCTATGCGGATGACGTGAATATGTTAGGAGAAAATCCACAAACAATTAGGGAAAACACGGAAATTTTACTGGAAGCAAGTAAAGAGATACATTTGGAAGTAAATCCCGAAAAGATAAAGTATATGATTATGTCTCGTGACGAGAATATTGTACGAAATGGAAATATAAAAATTGGAAATTTATCTTTTGAAGAGGTGGAGAAGTTCAAATATCTTGGAGCAACAGTAACAAATATAAATGATACTCGGGAGGAAATTAAACGCAGAATAAATATGGGAAATGCCTGTTATTATTCGGTTGAGAAGCTTTTATCATCCAGTCTGCTGTGAAAAAATCTGAAAGTTAATATTTATAAAACAGTTATATTACCGGTTGTTCTTTATGGTTGTGAAACTTGGACTCTCACTTTGAGAGAGGAACATAGGTTAAGGGTGTTTGAGAATAAGGTGCTTAGGAAAATATTTGGGGCTAAGAGGGATGAAGTTACAGGAGAATGGAGAAAGTTACACAACACAGAACTGCACGCATTGTATTCTTCACCTGACATAATTAGGAACATTAAATCCAGACGTTTGAGATGGGCAGGGCATGTAGCACGTATGGGCGAATCCAGAAATGCATATAGAGTGTTAGTTGGGAGGCCGGAGGGAAAAAGACCTTTTGGAAGGCCGAGACGTAGATGGGAGAATAATATTAAAATGGATTTGAGGGAGGTGGGATATGATGATAGAGAATGGATTAATCTTGCTCAGGATAGGGACCAATGGCGGGCTTATGTGAGGGTGGCAATGAACCTCCGGGTTCCTTAAAAGCTAGTAAGTAAGTAAGTATTATTATTATTATTATTATTATTATTATTATTATTATTATTATCGTGAAAAATACTTAAAATGTGAGAGAAAAGAATAATGACAAGATGAACATGCTGCACTATGGAATAATGCCAACCATATTTTATTCAAATCTTTACTAATAGAAACTACAGTTATTTAGGCATATTTAAGTACTGTAAAATGCAGGATATAACTGCAAACAATGAGCAATAGATTGAATTTTATATTGCATTTATTATAAATTTTATTAACCACAGATTACTAATCATTGTTCCGACAGACTACCAGGGGCGGCCCGTCCTTACGTGCTACAGTGCTACAGCACAAAGATAATTTTTGCTCAAATAATGTATTTGCAATACCACCATAGTATCTGATCTGCCATTTGACAATTTCCCGTGGTTATGTTCATGACGCGTTAAAGAGTGTTTAGTCTTCGCTCTTCGCTCTTTGGTGCCTCAGGGGGTACGTTGTGCTACTCAAAACTCTACATGAGAATGTAGACAATTAATGCGCATGTGCGAAGCTGAAATCACTGCCCTGATTGGCTATTTTTACGCGGGGAAGTGCTGTAGTCAGCTTCAGCACAACACAGCTTGGAGATTGATAAAGTAAAGCGTAATGAAAGAATGCTTGTTTGTGGAAGAACTCGGAACCATGTACAATGTATTTTTTTTTTTTCAATGACTCTTTTTTCATAAGTACCAGGTCGAATTTGACCCTTTCCTTTTGAAAGAATTGTAGGAGATCATATGATAAGTTATAACCTAAAATATTTCAAGGCAACGTTATCTACCAATGGTAGAGTGAGCAAATTGATACGGTCATGTATGAGAAACCGGTATATTTTTACTTATTAGTGGATTTGGATGGTTGTGGAGGGATGCTAGAAATTTTGTACGAAGAGTTTTGATATAATCTGAAAAGTATAGTATCCCAAGATCATCATACAATTGGCTATTTCGGATGAGATAGTCCGCTCCAGTGATGGTTCTACAGATGGCTCGTTGAAGTCCGTCTAGTCGTTTAAGATGTCGTGTGTGTGCTTGAGCCCATATTTCACAGCAGTATGTCATGTAGGATCGAATTAATACTTTGTACAGCATTGTTTTGATATTTAAAGACGTATAACTCTTGAAAAATGAGTAGAGAAGCATATATCTTTACAATGTATTTGGTAATTCAAGTGTCCGACTGCTGCTGCCGTCTACCTGTTTTTTTGAGGTTCCTCCTGAATCAGTCGGCAAGAGACGGAAAATGGAATCCCAGAAAATTGGTGCCAAGGAAGTATATGACCGTATAATTCAGGAAACTGCTTATCGTTTCCAGTCTTTAAGCTACCTAGACGCAACAAAATTGTTAAACAGCAAATTTTTTGACAATTTTTCGCATAATTTTCCTGAACGCGAACTTGAAGTTGCTGTCAACTGCTATATTGTACTGAACAAAAGAGTGTTAAAGACACAACTTTGAGTTCTATACGGAAGACCAGACTTCCGGAATATAGATGGAGCTGTTCAATTGTTACAATACATAGTCTCCAACTATTCACAGGATCTATTCTGTGAAGTAACGAAGTTGTTAAATATTTTGGTTACAAAACCAATGACTACTGCTGAACCAGAAATAAGTTTTTCTTGCTTAAAACGCATAAAAACGTTTTTAAGGAACACTATCAATAGAAAATAGTATGATGTCCAAGATGGAGGGGTTTAACACCAGGGTAAATGACAAGTTCTACAGTAGGAAGGAACGTCGTATGGATTTCATATTTCGTCACTAGGCGAGTCTCAAATTAAGATAAATACATATAAATGTATACAGTAGGCCAATAAAGAGATTGTAGCACACTCATTATTTTGACCACCAGCCGCTACTGCAGACTACTCAAGTTGGCAACATTGCTAGTTTAAGGTATTTCTGTTTGCGCGTGACGTATGCCAGTATTAGTATCTTCATCAGCCCACATGAAAATGGCGTTGCTGTGATGATTGTTGAAAATTATTTAATTTTTAATAAGATATTAATGCGGCGTAGTCCGATAAACGAGTGTTCAGTAATAAAATGACGCAGTGTAATGTGTAAAAAAAAATTGTGACATCAGCAAATATGAGCAAATGATTATAAAATCAAAATCCTGAATATGAAGCAGGAATCTGAATCTTCACGGCCTACTGAAGAGGATCATAAACAATTTGCATATATATGCCATAGTTTTTTTGTATAAATATCAAGTTATTTTCTAGTCATTGCTGAAGAGCCACTGTTCAAAGAAAAGGTTACACATTTGAGGCGTTGACATGGGAAAGGTAGTATCTGCCAAAAACAAAATTTTTCAGGGGTAGCAAAAAACAAATTTATGAACACTTTCTCACTTACATTATTACAGAAACTGCTTTAAATGAAAGGCATACACTCATGTTTGTGTTACATATGAAATTTGAAAAGTCTGGCACAGATTTATCTGTGAAATCCTATTTTATGAAAATACAACATTGAAATTACTCCTTAGCCAAACTGAGAATTAACGTTATTTATACATTATGCACAAATTTTTCGGTAAAATGCGTGATACTTTTCATCGAGGAAGTCTAACATAGAGGAAGTCTCTCTTTTTGCCATCAGGGACGACTGGTCTTCTTTCAAGGCGTTGCAAGCACTGCAAGTTAGTGATTGACGTTAACGACTGTCCTTTCTTAACAATCCTGTGCTCTGTCCATATTTCAAGGTCATTAAATGACTGTCTTGCTTTTATTAGAGGAAAATCAGCTCTTGAGAGTCTAATCCAGTTGAGGGTGTTACTGATTTTGATATGAGTTGTATTAAAAAATTTGCCTTGTCACATTCTGCACAAAAGTCGAAGAAATCCTCATCCTTCATCATTATTACATTATTAGCCCTTACCTCTTCTGGAACCATGGTCTTGCATCTTCTTTTTTCTTTTCTCTATGATGCCAAATTCCCTATCACATGGCATGTAGGAATGTTCTGAAACCAGGAATTTTAAGTCCACTGAATCAAAATGTTTCTTGGCAATAATGTAAATCAGGACCATTAGAATCATCCGATTCTTATTCTGCCCTGAACAGTTATCAGCCCATATTTGTCTAGACACACTCTGATGTTGTAAAACCTTCTCCGCGCCAACAGCTGTGCACATACAACTTACAACATCTAGTGACTACGTTTCCAACTTCGTTTCATTACATACGGACATACTACCTTCTCTGTGCCATTGACATGGCCATTTACTACCTTCTCAATGAAAAACCTAAAAATTCGAATTTTTGGCAGTTACGACCTTTCCCATGTCAATGCCTCATTTGAAGAGATCTCGCTAGCGAGAAAGAGGCGAGGAGCCTTCCTCCACACACTTGGCGAGTTCTCGCTATCACAGATCACACCTCGCTATGATAGTCTATGCACTGCCTTCATGCAGAGAGAATTTTCTGATTGTAGTAATCACTCGTTGGGGGAAATATCACAGGTTATGTATTTACGTATAATGTCGTACTTAAATATATAACCTACTTTACAAATTATGTACGAACGCTACTATGTTGAATCTGAATCTTCAGACGATGAGGAAATGGAGTTGTATGAACATATTTTGTTAATGAAAAGAAGAAGTAGGCCTAAAATTAAAGACAGAAATATCTGGAAATCACATTGTATCTTACGAAAATAAGGGCGAGTTTTGGACACTGCTTTCGATTTGAATGATGATACGTTTAGGCGTTATTTCAGGTTGAATAGACCTCAGTTTTTTTCCATTCATAATATGATAGAGGATTCTTTGCTATATTCTGATTACAATATGTAAACTGTTAAGACGTGTAAGTAGGCCTACATTATTTCAGATGTTATAATTAATAGGCTACTATTAAATCTCATAAAAATAAAATATAGTCCTATTTATTTTCAGATCGTCTTATATTTGTCTCCAGATTTCTTCTTTAAGTTTCGTGTTTTTATAGTTTTCATCCCGTGTATCATATAAATAGGCCTACGGGTGACATCGTACAAGTTCGATAAGTTTCTGAGTGCAATTATCAGACATCTTTCTTCATTTTCAATAAAAACAATACTACTCATCGCCACCTGTGATATCTTTTTCTACATTCAATCTTCATAAAGAGTATAAATGTCAAACATCTTTGATAGTGTGTCAAGAAAATTCGCTGAGCTATCGATTTCAACGAGAAACTCGCTCGAGGTTTTTGCCTCGAACGAGAATCTCTTCCAGTGTGTGGATGTCAATCTTTTAATTTTCTCGCAACACATTTCTCACTAGCGAAATCTCTTCGAGTATGTAACGGCCCTTATGAATGGGAATAATTGTAGTAAGAAATGCAAACGTGTTAAAATGATTAATCATATGGCTTAGAATAACGTGCTCTTCTTTAAGTAAAGATAATTTCAATTAGTGAACAAACTACATTGCTAAGATTCAGAACGGGATACCTCAAGTCAATGTAAATCATTAATGAACTAAAAACTGTCTCTATCTGCACTGAAGGCTGTAATTTCGGCTGTTAATTTAGTCAGAGTATGTAATCAAACATAGCAATTTGATATTTTATGGAATTGTAAAGTTTTTTATGCTCGACCATGCCGAAATGTAGTAATTATACACCTGGTAGCAGACCTTTAATGCATATCATTAAAGTACACCTACTCATTAAAGGTCAGTTCTTTCAGCCAATAACGAATCAGGTTACAACTGTTCAGCCAATGACAAGTCAGCTTTCTACTGTTATAAAACCGCAAGTATCGATTATTCTCGGATATGCAATCGAAAGAGAATTAGCGATAAGTCACGGCGGCTGGAAATCCAATACTGTCGCAGAAGGTTATGTTCTGTTACTATAATAATTAGCGTTAATTGTAAATAATATTCAAATAAATTCAATTTATCATCTCGTTTTTCAATGTCTATTTTAATTTCAATGTTATCTCTGTAGGTTCTTATGGCTTAGCAAGGTCAATGTGAACATCTGTTCCTCGGAAAAAATCAATACTTTCGCGTCTGCGCACATCTCACAACATACGGGACATTGGTCAAGGTCAGATACAAAGAACATTATAATATCAAGTTAGAAATATGGTCGAGCATAAAAAGTCGTATGAAACTCGCCTATAATGGTAATTAAGAAGCTCGTATGAAAATTATGAAACTCGCTTGCGCTCGTTTCATGAATATCCATACTCGCTTCTTAATTACCTTCATTATAGGCTCGTTGCTTAATGTACTATATTAATCTCTTCCGTTAAAGTTAATAGGGAATGCTATGAATTGCATACATTTTATTAAATTAAATCAATGTTGTGTGTGTTAAGGCGTAATATTTCTTGTAATACATTGTTTTAGTGAATGTTACAACTTGATAGAAAAGTATTCATATGTGGAATTGACAAGTACAGCTTGATTCAAGGATTTCGGCCCCTGCATGAGTAAGTAGATAGGAGCGAGTTACTCATCACAACTGGAGGGCTGGGTCACAGAGGTCAGGCTGCGCAGTTATAACACCTAACACTTCCTTCTTATCACGTTGCGATACACTCCGTCTTGAAAAACAATATTTTCCCACACGTCCCGTTACTAACCTCTACGTCTGTTGACTAAACAATGTCATGATGACTTATATTTTTTTGACATGAGTGTCCCTCAGCTACGAGCATAGATATTATTTTCATTCTTCCTCTTCCCTCTTCCCCTCCTATGCACGTTTGTGATTAAATTCCTTTCTTATGACGTAACACACAGCTCGCTCACTAGCCAATCAACCAAGGACAGGGGCCATTAACGCTGAATCGAGCTGTAAGTTACAATATGGTTCTGAAAAGTGTTGCCGCTATAATAAGAGTTAAAACAGTTCTATTTTTTTTCGGCAACAGTTACAGTTTTTGAAGAATTGTAATATTAGCGGCAGTAGTAGAAGTACAGGTAGTAGTAGCCATAATGGTAATATTCTGAATTGAATAAATTAAATAAGAGAAAGACTAAAAATAAAATTGTACAGAAAACTGGACTTCTTCAAAAAAACTCAACACAAAATAACATGAACTACAAGTGATTAAACAACAGTATCTTTGATGAGAATTGTTTACTTACTTACTTACACATGGCTTTTAAGGAACCCGCAGGTTCATTGCCGCTCTCACATAAGCCCGCCATCGATCCCTATCCTGTGCAAGATTAATCCAGTCTCTACCATCATATCTCACCTCCGTCATATCCATTTTATTATTATCCTCTCATCTACGTCTCGGCCTCCCCAAAGGTCTTTTTCCCTCCGCTCTCCCAACTAACACTCTATATGCATTTATGGATTCACCCATACGTGCTACATGCCCTGCCCATCTCAAAGGTCTGGATTTAATGTTCCTAATTATGTCAGGTGAGAATACAATGCGTGCAGTTCTGTGTTGTGTAACTTTCTCCATTCTCCTGTAACTTCATCCCGCTTAGCCCCAAATATTGTCCTAAGAACCTTATTCTCAAACACCCTTAATCTCTTTTCCTCTCTCAAAGTGAGAGTCCAAGTTTCACAACCATACAGAGCAACCGGTAATATAACGGTTTTTTTAAATTCTAACTTTCAGATCTTTTGACAGCAGACTAGATGACAAAAGCTTCTCAACCGAATAATAACAGGCATTTCCCATATTTATTCTGCGTTTAATTTCCTCCCTAGTGTCATTTATATTTGTTACTGTTGTTCCAAGATATTTGAATTTTTTCACCTCTTCGAAGAATAAATCTCCAATTTTTATGTTTCCATTTCGTACAATATTCTGGTCACGAGACATAATGATATACTTTATCTTTTCGGTCTTTACTTCCAAACTAATCGCTTTACTTGCTTCAAGTAAAATTTCAGTGTTTTCCCTAATCGTTTGTGGATTTTGTCCTAACATATTCACTTCATCCGCATAGACAAGCAGCTGATGTAACCCGTTCAATTCCAAACCCTGTCTGTTATCCTGAACTTTCCTAATGGCGTATTCTAGATCGAAGTTAAGAAGTAAAGGTGGTAGTGCATCTCCTTGCTTTAGCCCTCAATGAATTGGAAAAGCATAAGATAGGAACTGGTCTATACGAACTCTGCTGTTAGTTTCACTGAGACACATTTTAATTAATCGCACTAGTTTCTTGGGAATACCAAATTCAATAACAGTATATAAAACTTCTCTCTTAACCGAGTCATATGCCTTTTTGAAATCTATAACTGAAATTAGGATACATTCACTTAAAAGAAAGCCAACCATGAATTTATAATACCCATCCCATCTGCCCAGATAAGAGACTGTTTTGACGAAGTCTATTTGCCAAGTGCGTGCCAGATAAGAACTTCGCTGCTTCCTTGTATTATAATGAATTAGATATCGGCTATAATGCGTAAAAGGGGGGAAAGGGGAGTGAAGGAAAACTGGCTGAGATAACGGGAAGTTACAGTATACTATTTGCGAGAGATGCACACCCATTGGTGAGTAACCCATGATACACAAAGGATTTCCGTCTGGAGTTACAGCTCTGTGGTTTCAGTTGAAGCACGCCATTCTCTGCCTGCGGGTTAGTTTTGTATGTAGTACGCTGAAACTTATAATGTCGGTGAAACAAGGGCATTTTTAAATTGGCGTACAGACACAGAATTTTGTTTACTGAAAAGTGATAAGAGTGATATTGTAATGAATGTATTGCGGAAGGTAAGAAATACTTTTTTTTCATTTGATTAGGTTTCCCTTATTTATCGGGCGTCATTCTGCAGATATAGTGAACCAGCTGATGTCCAAATTTTGTGTGGTCGTCCGGGAGTATTCTCCCTGATAGTAATATATATATATATATATATATGTAACTTGGTAGAGATAAGGCCATCAGGCCTTCTCTTCTCTTTACCAGGGGATTACAACTACAATACTAAGAATACAATTAAAATTATAATTACAATTAATATTAAATTTACAAATGCAATAAAAATCAAAATACTAAAAGATTAACTGATTAATAAAGGCTAGACAGTTTATTGTAAAAGTTAAGAACAAAGAAAGAATTATTTTTACTTAAGTAAAAATTAAACCTAGATTAACATTAACATTATATATTGATTAAATTTTGGACCCTCACTTTGAGAGAGGAACATAGGTTAAGGGTGTTTAAGAATAAGGTGCTTAGGAAAATATTTGGGGCTAAGAGGGATGAAATTACAGGAGAATGGAGAAAGTTACACAACACAGAACTGCACGCATTGTATTCTTCATCTGACATAATTAGGAACATTAAATCCAGACGTTTGAGATGGGCGGGGCATGTAGCACGTATGGGCGAATCCAGAAATGCATTTAATAATAATAATAATAATAATAATAATAATAATAATAATAATGTAATCCATGTATTGTGGGTCCCTATCACCACGGCATGGCGCGTCCTCAGGTTGCGGATAGAGGAGACGGCCTCCAGATATGGAGGGTAGCTGCGAATATATTGAATAAGCAGTCGTGGACAGCCGATAAGGGGTGGTCCTCCAGCTTGGGGTTGGGCGAAGGGCTAACAACCCATCACCGTAAAAAAACAGCTTGTTACGTATCCCTATAATAAGCCTCGGAATAGGACTGATTCTCTGGCACGACCACAGCAAAGGAATAAGGTTTTGAGATTTGGCACTTGGAACGTAACTAGTCTTTATAGAACAGGAGGGGTAACATTAGTAGCAAAAGAACTAGCTAGATATAGAATAGACTTCGTGGGAGTACAAGAGGTTAGGTTAGATGGGAATGACATATCACAAATAGGAGATTACTTGTTGTATTATGGGGAAGGAAACAATAATCACCAATTAGGAACAGGATTCTTTGTTCATAAAAGAATAAAATCAGCAGTAAAAAAGTCGAATTTATCAGTGACAGGTTATCATATTTAGTACTTAAGGGTAGATGGTGCGACATCATAGTTATAAATGCTCACGCCCCTACAGAAGAGAAAGACGACCATATAAAGAATAGCTTCTATGAGGAATTGGAACATACTTTTGATCAGTTCCCTAGATATCACATGAAAATTTTATTGGGGGATTTCAATGCTAAAGTAGGACGGGAGGATATTTTTAGACCAACTATTGGAAAAGAGAGCCTACACGCAATTAGTAGTGACAATGGAGTTAGATTAGTCAACTTTGTCACATCGAAAATTTAATTGTCAAAAGTAC
This sequence comes from Periplaneta americana, assembly GCA_025594305.2. Lineage (NCBI taxonomy): Eukaryota > Metazoa > Arthropoda > Insecta > Blattodea > Blattidae > Periplaneta > Periplaneta americana. The sequence continues at coordinate 20,888,419 of JAJSOF020000036.1, forward strand.
AACATTCCCCCATAAGGATATACATAAATATACTTGGACTTCTCCAGATGGATTGACACACAACCAAACAGATCACATCTTGATAGATAAACGGAGACATACTAGTATAGTAGATATTCGAACTTTCAGGGGTGCAGACTGTAATTCTGACCATTATTTGGTGATTGGAGAATTAAGAGAAAGATTATCAGTAGCCAAGCGGTAGAGCAACAAGTTAATATTCCTAAATTCAATATTTTGAAATTAAAGGACGAGGAAGCTAAGCAAAATTAGCAGGTCGAAATTTCGAATAGGTTTGCCACTTTAGAAATTTCTGACGAAGTTGAGAAAGAATTAGATGTTAATAGCGTGTGGGAAAATATCAGAGATAGTATCAAAATTGCAGCTGAGCAGAGCATAGGTTATTATGAAACTAAGAAAAAGAAACCGTGGTTTGATGAAGATTGTTGCATGGTAGTAGAAAGAAGGAAACAGGCAAAATTGAAATTCTTACAGGATCCAGTTGAGGAGAAGAGAGATAATTATTTCAATGAAAGACGGGAAGCAAGTCGTACACTTAGGAATAAAAGAGAGGTTACTTGAAGGAAAAACTGAATGAGGTAGAAACAAATAGTAAGAATAAAAACATTCGAGATTTATATAAGGGTATAAAAGAATTTAAGAACGGATATCAGTCAAGGGTAAACGTGATCAAGGATGAGAATGGTGACTTGCTTGCAGACTCTCCATCAATCCTAAACAGATGGAAAAACTATTTTGCGCAACTACTAAATGTACATAGGCCAAATAGAAATGATCGGGACGAAATTGAAATACAAACTGCTGATCCATTTATACCCGAACCCACGCTTTCAGAAGTCGAAATTGCGATATAAAATCTGAAAAAGTACAAGTCTCCAGGTATCGATCAAATTCCAGCAGAATTAATATAAGAGGGTGGAAGTGCATTATATAGCGAAATTTATAAACTTGTACTTGCTATTTGGGAAAAGGAAATTGTACCAGAACAATGGAAGGAGTCCATAATTGTACCTATTTTTAAAAAGGGGGACAAAACCAACTGTGGTAACTTTCGAGGAATATCACTTTTGTTGACGTCGTACAAAATTTTGTCCAATATTCTTTTGAGAAGATTAACTCCGTACGTAGATGAAATTATTGGGGATTATCAGTGCGGTTTTCGGCGTAATAGATCGACTATTGATCAGATTTTTTGTATTCGACAGATAACGGAGAAAAAATGGGAGTATAAGGGTACAGTACATCAGTTATTCATAGATTTCAAAAAGGCATATGACTCGGTTAAGAGGGAAGTATTATATGATATTCTTATTGAATTTGGTATTCCCAAGAAACTAGTTCGATTAATTAAAATGTGTCTCAGTGAAACATACAGCAGAGTCCGTATAGGTCAGTTTCTATCTGATGCTTTTCCAATTCACTGCGGGCTAAAGCAGGGAGATGCACTATCACCTTTACTTTTAACTTCGCGCTAGAATATGCCATTAGGAAAGTTCAGGATAACAGGCAGGGTTTGGAATTGAACGGGTTACATCAGCTTCTTGTCTATGCGGATGACGTGAATATGTTAGGAGAAAATACACAAACGATTAGGAAAATACGGAAATTTTACTTGAAGCAAGTAGAGCGATCGGTTTGGAAGTAAATCCCGAAAAGACAAAGTATATGATTATGTCTCGTGACCAGAATATTGTACGAAATGGAAATATAAAAATTGGAGATTTATCCTTCGAAGAGGTGGAAAAATTCAAATATCTTGGAGCAACAGTAACAAATCTAAATGACACTCGGGAGGAAATTAAACGCAGAATAAATATGGGAAATGCGTGTTATTATTCGGTTGAGAAGCTCTTATCATCTAGTCTGCTGTCCAAAAATCTGCAAGTTAGAATTTATAAAACAGTTATATTACCGGTTGTTCTGTATGGTTGTGAAACTTGGACTCTCACTCTGAGAGAGGAACATAGGTTAAGGGTGTTTGAGAATAAGGTGCTTAGGAAAATATTTGGGGCTAAGAGGGATGAAGTTACAGGAGAATGGAGAAAGTTACACAACACAGAACTGCACGCATTGTATTCTTCACCTGACATAATTAGGAACATTAAATCCAGACGTTTGAGATGGGCAGGGCATGTAGCACGTATGGGCGAATCCAGAAATGCATATAGAGTGTTAGTTGGGAGACCGGAGGGAAAAAGACCTTTAGGGAGGCCGAGACGTAGATGGGAGGATATTATTAAAATGGATTTGAGGGAGGTGGGATATGATGATAGAGACTGGATTAATCTTGCACAGGAGAGGGACCGATGGCGGGCTTATGTGAGGGCGGCAATGAACCTTCGGGTTCCTTAAAAGCCATTTGTAAGTAAGTAATTAATAATAATAATAATAATAATAATAATAATAATAATAATAATAATAATTCATTATTTATATTTATACTGGCAGAGTTAAGGCCATAGGGCCTTCTCTTACACTCTACCAGGTCACAAAGTAGGCTATACAAGCAGTTAAAATTTAACAAAAAGTAAAGAACAGAGCACTATCATATTACAAAAAAAAACTAATAATAATAATAATAATAATAATAATAATAATAATAATAATAATAATAATAATAATAGTAATAATAATAATAATAGCATAATAAAATCGACACTAAACAACATGAAAATAATACCATAATAAAAAAGAAAGTAAAATACATTGGAATATAGTGAAAGCAACTCATTTAGTACAAAGGAAAAATGTAAGGAAGAATATATCAAAATGTAATGTAATAAAATAATAATAAAAAAGAAAATAAATACGAAAATTAAATAAAATTCACGATAAAAAGGCTATGATAAAAATTCATCGGCTGATAAAGAGAACAAAAAGGGGAAAAGAAGGAAAAAGAAATATATAGCCTATATTTTTACAAAACCATGGCAGAGAAAAGGGCTTATAACTGAAAGGAATCTAATTCAAAAAGTGCAATTTTAATTTATTTTTGAAACTAGACAATAAGTGTTAGTAGGAAGGCCGGAGGGAATAAAACCTTTAGAGAGGCCGAGACGTAGATGGAAGGATAATATTAAAATGGATCTGAGGGAGGTGGGATATGATGATAGAGAATGGATTAATCTTGCTCAGGATAGGGATCAATGGCGGGCTTATGTGAGGGCGGCAATGAACCTCCGGGTTCCTTAAAAGCCAGTAAGTAAGTGATGAAATTACCGGATATTGAAATATTTCGTGCTAGAATAAGAGAACTATTTACAAGAAGCCATGTTTGAACTAGTCTCAATTACTGACCAAGTGCCTAGTAATTTGGCGTTTGAATTCAATTGTATATCGACAGTCCCTGATGCTAGCAGGTAGCGAATTCCAGAGGCTTGGCAGGGCTATTGTGAAAGAGGATGAGTATGAGGAAGTGCGATGGGATTGTGTGTTGTTTCATGGCGATAGCGTGTGTTCAGATTATGGTTGGAAGAAAGGTGAGTGAAGCGAGACGATAGGAGTAGAAGAGTTCAATATTTCGAAGAAAAAGAGAAGTGAATGTAAATTTATTTTCTTATCTAGTTTAAGCCAACCTATTGCTTCCAGGGATGAGGTAATATGATCATATTTACGAACATTGCTTACAAAACGTACACACAAATTATGAGCACGATGAAGTTTCGTTTTGTTGGCGTGGGAAAGGTCAGTCGGTAATATGTCGGCATAGTCAAAATAGAGAAATACAAGCGTCTGCACAAGGGACTTTTTTTAAGCAAGAGGGAAGATGACCATTTATCCTTTTTAGCGCATGGATAATAGAATATACTTTTGTGCGAGATCGTGCGTATTTGCTTGGTTTCCCCACAAAACCAATCCGCGGTAAGTCTAAAATTCCACATTGAGTATTCCCAACCGAACACACATAACAATTTCCATCTTCTTACCGCTTAAGTGACATATTGATTTTACTGCTTTAGGCTTTTAACATATTATTTTTAGAGACGTTCAATACAGTAATAATTATAAATTGGAAACTTACCACTGCAATTTCACCTAAATTCACTGTTAATTATTGTTTTTAAATATTTGCAAAAATTAAGTAAACTCTACAACTCCACTAAAGTTACTGCATTCGTGATGCATGTAACATTAAGGAAGCCGTTTGTTTTTCAGTTCGCATTTATAGACTGGGGTAAAAAAAAAAGACAGACGTATATCACGGCCTGCTGGAGAATAGTAAACACAGAAAACATTTTAAAGCAACAATGTTGAAGATAGATATTTTTGTTTTGCAAATTTTCCGTCATTGAACAGAAACCAAGATGGAGATTTCATTGCAACTAATTAGAAATTCCTCTTTCAGGTATGTAGTAAACGATCTTCGCACAAAATAATGTACGATACACGAGCGGTATGTTTTCTTTCAATTCTCGGAAATTAAAAAAGCTCAACTACGTTTCGCTTTTTCAAACTTTTCCTCGAACATGAAAACTTCAACATACCGCTCTTGTAACGCATATTACTATTTCTGATCTAGTTTAAGCCAACCTATTGCTTCCAGGGATGGGGTAATATGATCATATTTATGAACATTGCTTACAAAACGTACACACAAATTATGAGCACGTTGAAGTTTCGTTTTGTTGTCGCTGGAGAGGTCAGTCGGTAAAATGTCGGCATAGTCAAAATAGGGTAATACAAGCGTCTGCACAAGGGAATTTTTTAAACAAGAGGGGAGATGAACATTTATCCTTTTTAACACATTGATAATAGAATATACTTTTCTGTAGGTTTCTGTGATTTGCATGTCCCGGTTTAGATTATTATCCATGTGAATGCCAAGATTTTTTACTGAAGAACTGAAAGGAATATGCACTGTACTTATTTTAAGGGGAGAGGGTGGTATTTTTTTAACCTTTTTCCTATTTGATGTAAAATATTATTTTTTTGTATGTAGAGAGCTCATAGCTGTGGCAACTCAACCAAATAAGAATATTTTGAAAAAAAAAATTGTTTGGGGGCCCAAATTTGAAAAAAATATACCCAATGCAAATTGTGCTAAAACCAATATCTAAACCGTTTTTAAAGATAGATTCAAACAGTTTTTTGCAATGTATTTTCAAAAGCATGTTCTACAAACTGTCTGTAACAGAATTTTGATATTAGTCCCTACGTTTGTAAAATAAACAATTAAAATTTAATAATAATTTTCTGATTTCCTTTCTTGCAAACAAACGGACGTATTTTTAATATGAAATCAATTAACAAAATTCTGTTACAGAGAAAGGTTTCCTAATTGTCGAAAGAATGTGTGTTCTAAATTTCATGCATGTATCTTTAACAGTTCAGAAATTATATCCTTTTTTGTCTGGCAATGTAGCAAAAAAATGAAGTTACTGGAAACCGATAAAAGCGGGCGTGTGATTTAAAAATCCATAGCGCAGGAAGTTTAAAAATGACGTCTCAACATCCGACAAGAGCATAAATACCCACAAAATGTTATGCAATGCATTCCACACTTATCAAAGGGTATTTTAAAGACTTTTTTTAATTTAATTAACCGGAAGCAACAATAAAAGTGGGCGAGTGATTTAAAAATCCATAACGCAGGAAGTTTAAAAATGGCGACTCAACATCCGATAAGGGCACAAATACCCACAAAATGTTATGCTATGCAATCCACACATATCACAGAGTATTTTAAAGATTTTTTTTTTAAATCTACTCATTTTTTCACCAAAAATACCATCCTCTCCCCTTAACGGGGGAAATTTCAAGTTGTTTTACAGCGTCAGTTTGCCGTTTGTGTCCTGATATTCGTCCTTGTTTACAAATTCGCACAAGTCTTCCTGGGTCAGGGTGGCCAGATATGAAAATATCTTTGGAGGACAAAATGTTGCAAAAAGGAGGAAATTTTATTCAGAAGAAGGACAATGGGTATTTTCACAGTATTCTCATGTAATGACATTGTTTTGTAGACTTAAAGTGTTACTTCTGTATCTATGATTGCTTCCATAGGCCTACTGTTCATCTAATAATACTGTATAATATATTAATTCTTAACGTAAACGGAAACAATAATACAAAATAATGTCCTGGTTAGACCTATTAATATTACATGTGATAAATTTAATTTAGGGATAAAATTACGGACGGAAATAAAAAGCCATTTTTTAAGTTACTATCTGAAGCCAAATAGATGAGAAAAAAATACTTTTTCCGTAAAGGACAAGAAATAACAAGTATTATGAAGACTTAAATTTTCAATAGTCATATGGCCGGTTTTTCCAAGTATTGTTAGAAAATTTAACGACTGTTAAACTCTAAACAGTTTACGATGAAAGAGTAATGGAACGGAGAAAAATTCTCTCCGGCACCGGGATTTGAACCCGGGTTTTCAGCTGTACGTGCTGATGCTTTATCCACTAAGCCACACCGGATACCCATCCCGGTGGCGAACAGAATCGTCTCAGTTTAAGTTCCAACTCTTGGGTTCCCTCTAGTGGCCGCCCTCTGCACTACGTCATAGATGTCTTGAACGTAGGACTGAAGTCCACATACGTGCTGAGGTGCACTCGTTATGAGTGACTAGTTGGCCGGGATCCGACGGAATAAGCGCCGTCATATCATCCGGTATCCGGTGTGGCTTAGTGGATAAAGCATCAGCACGTAGAGCTGAATATCCGGGTTCAAATCCCGGTGCCGGAGAGAATTTTCTCCGTTCCATTACTCTTTCATCGTATGATGACGCAGAATATCTGCATGGAAATATCATATGTATTTCGGTACATTAAAATAATATATATGATATGTGTAAATCACTTCGTGATTTAAGACGGCGCTTATTCCGTCGGATCCCGGCCAACTAGTCACTCATAACATGTGCACCTCAGCACATGTGTGGACTTCGGTCCTATATTCATAGACATCTATGACGTAGTGCAGAGGGCGGCCACTAGGGGAACCCAAGAGTTGGAACTTAAACTGAGACGATTCTGTCCGACACCGGGATGGGTATCCGGTGTGGCTTAGTGGATAAAGCATCAGCCCGTAGAGCTGAAAACCCGGGTTCAAATCCCGGTGCCGGAGAGAATTTTTCTCCGTTCCATTACTCTTTCATCGTATGATGACGCATAATATCTGCATGGAAATATCATATGTACTTCGGTACATTAAAATTATATATATATATATATATATATATATATATATATATATAAAAACAGTTTGTTAATTAATAAAATTGTATTTTTCAATACCAGTTTGGTTTAACAGATTGTTAACAGTTTGTTAATTTTAAATTAGGATTTCGGGCAGTTAACTCGTTTAACAGTTAGTTAAATATGGCCGATGTCTCCACAGCTGTTCGAACAGAAGTTGCAAAATTAATATTTTGTGTCTCTCTGTAGGGAATGTTTAGCATATGACGGGTAATATAACATTTAAAAATACTTTGGATTCTTTAAATACATCAGTGTTATTTTATTTCTTTCGTATTTCATATCCATAATAGCAATGAGGAAACATAACCTTACTTTGTAATTATTATTCAGCACGTCACCTACAACTTTCATTTGTCAACTGTTTGTTACTATAACAGGTTGTCATTTTATACAAGTTTCATGACTCACTCTATAACAGACGTCTCCAAAAGCGTACTCGCGAGTAAGCCCCTGAACGGAACCGAAGCCAGTACGTAATGAGCGCGCTCCGCCTCACCCATCCCCACCTGTCCTGTACTCAATGCTTATGCGCAAACGAAGAGCAGTGGCGGACTGCCATTATCATTGTGTTAGTCGGAGTGTTCCACCGTTTCACAATGTCTTCTAATCATGGACGTAGTACATTCAAGGATGAATAGGAAGAGATTTTTTTGTGTTAGTGGGGAGAATGTGAAATGTTTAATTTGTTCGAAAATTCTTAAGCATGTGTTAAAATTCAATATGCGACGACAATATTAGACTCTTCACAACAAATATCATACAATTATAGACATGTTTGACATGTGAAAATAATTTATTTTGGGGCTATCTGTATAACTGTTGGTTATACATAATAATCAGTATATTACAATACGTTTGTGTGAAATGCGTAGGCCCACAAATATTTTGATAAATATAAAACAAGAAAATACAAACACAAATCACACACATGTCCTCAGTCTTAAACAGAAAAAGCTTCCTGCTAGCTATGTTCTAGCTTGGAATATTGAAAAATCAATTAAGCCCTTTACAGAAGCATCATTTATAAAATCGTGCATACAGGACGTTACTAAAATACTGTGTCCAGAACAAAGTCAAAGTTTAAGAAAACTAAATTGTTTCCAATTACAGTTCAGAGAAGGAATTTCAAGATTGTAAATGTAATTGAATCTGAAGTCGAAACCACAATTAACCAGTTTGTAGCTTACTCACTTGCATTGGACGAAAGCACTGATAGAAATGATAAAGCTCACCTAGTCATTTTCATCCGCGGAGTTAATGAACATTTTACTGCGTCTGAATGTCTTCTAGATGTAATTACAAAATATCACTGGAGAAGATATTTTCCAGGCACTGAAAGGCACCATAGAACAGAAGAGGTTAAATTTGCAATGACTTGTGTCTATAGCAACAGACGGGGCTCTAGCTTCATAGTATGTCAAAATAATATATTTCTTATTCCTTTGATGTTATTATTTGTAAACATAAGCAGACCGTTGCCGCGATCCCCCACTGATCGCTCCCATCTGTTGAGGTACGAGTCTCTCTCCCTTCTCTAGTCCTACAGCACACTGTGTTCGGCGGGCATCATCGAGAGCACGAATGATGATACGCTCTTTGGAGACCTCTGCTCTATAATATAGAATTTAAAGATTAATTTTAGCCAATCAAAAATTGTCTTACATGTGTAGAATCATTACCAACTGCTGTTGAGTAGTTAAAATAGTGCTAACACACGTTATAGTTGTGTTGGTTATCTTAAACAAAATTATGTTGAACAAATGGAAAATACATTAACAAAGCGTTAAAAATAAACAGACTGTTAATTTAACATTCGTTAAGCAAAATTAAACATTACTTTGGACAAACTGGCCAATAGACTTAAAAAAATGCCGGACATTTTGTTATATTTTTTAATTCTTGGAGAACATGAGAACAAAGCTTAAAAAGGAGTGGATATCATCCAAAAGACTAACGCCTGGTCACCCTGACCTAGGTCCATTCGTTTCACATGTGCTTTCCACTCTTTTTTCCTTATTTGCACCCAATTAGTCACGTCTTGTATTATATAACAAAACTGTCTTATTGACCCATTTGTTCTTCTGTCCCACGTGGTAACCCCACAGTCTAGTATGTACTTCCGGGTTCCTTAAAAGACATAATACTAATTCCATTAATATGTTGTGTGAGGAAACAAATGTTATTTAGCAAATTGAGACATTTTGTGTAATGTCACCTATTTTTAAAGTAGGTACACTTTGTATTTCTTCTGAGTTGGTAATTTCGTTGCGGACTATCACGGCGATTTTCCCCCGCTTTCATTTTATAGGTGATGTCAATATAAAATTGTGGAGGAATAGCAGGGGAGACGGGAGTGTGCATAGAAATTCTGTCCTAACATCATTTCTGTCCATCAAAAACTCCACTTTTAATCGCTGACTTTTGAGCACTTATCTTACTTACTTACAAATGGCTTTTAAGAAACCCGGAGGTTCATAACCGCCCTCACATAAGCCCGCCATTGGTCCCTATCCTGAGCAAGGTTAATCCAGTCTCTACCGTCATAATCCATCTCCCTCAAATCTATTATTATATTATCCTCCCATCTACGCTTCAGCCTCCCCAAAGGTCTTTTTCCCTCAACTAACACTCTATATACATTTCTGGATTCGCCCATACGTGCTACATGTCCTGTCATTCCCAAACGTCTGGATTTTATATTCATAATTATGTCAGGTGAAGAATACAATGTATGCAGTTCTGCGTTGTGTAAATTTTTCCATTCACCTGCAACTTCATCCTTCTTAGCCCCAAATATTTTTCTAAGCATCTTATTTTCGAATACCTTTAGCCTCTGTTCTTCTCTCAAAGTGAGAGTCCAAGTTTCACAACCATACAGAACAACCGGTAATATATCTGTTTTATAAATTCTAACTTTCAGGTTTTCTGAGTGCAGATTGGATGACAAAACTTCTCAGCTGAATAATAACAGGCATTTCCCATATTTATTCTGCGTTTAATTTCCTCCCGAGTGTCCATGTCTTTGTAGGTGAAAATTTTACGTCCTAGCCGTTTGGTTACCCTCGATAATCTAGTGGTTCGCGATGTCAAACCTGGTCGAAGTCGATAATATTATTGGTATGGCTCCCTTCGAAAGAGTAGTAAAGCTATGGGTCACATACCTTAGAATTGGACACGAAAATAAAAACCTGTTCCTAATAGAGGATTCCAAGCAAAATTTTCCAGTCATTTCTTGCCCACGTCAAAATTATAAGGTAGCACAATGGGCCTGAAATCAGTGTCCTAAGTTTTGTAGTAGTAATGTTAAAACTCGTGCTTTAGGGAGTGTCTTCATTTTTTTATACATCAAAATATTTTACTCATAATTACTGTGAAACAGAAACAATATTTTGGTTCATCGTTGCACACAAACTCTTTACGATAAAAACACAACGCAAGGACAACACAATGACACTGAAATCTAATTTTTTGTCATAAATCAGACTTTGGTCCAATATTTGTTGCTACAATTTGAGCCACAGGACGTAATATACCTCTACTAGAAACATCAACAACCAAATTTCTTGGTTTGCATTTAATAATACAATAAATTGGAAAAATCATATCAAAGAAATAACCCCCAAACTTTGCTCAGCATGCTTCGCAATTAGGTCGTTACAACAATTTCTAAACAGTAGTATCTTAAAGACAATATATTTTGCCTATTTTCATTCCATTATGTCCTACGGAATAATATTTTGGGGAAATTCTGCAGATAGTAAAAATATAATCTTATTACAAAAAAGAGCCATTAGAATAATAGTTGGAGCAAAGGCTAGAGAATCATGTAGATTATTTAAAAAAAAATGAGAGATTTTAACCTTAACAAATCAATACATATACTCTACAATAAATTCCCTCTTATGTAATAAAGAAAATTTTCGAACTAACTCAGCCATACATAGTATAAATACCCGCAGAAGGAATGATTTTCATACGCCATCATCAAATTTATCATGCTTTCAAAGGGGAGTACGTTACATGGCGATAAAAATGTTCAATAGTCTTCCTGAAGACATTAAGAATCATAGCAAAACCCTGCATTATTTAAGGTAAAACTAAAAAAAATTACTTAATATGTCACACTTTCTATTCTGTAGATGAATTCTTGACATTTCACAGTACTGTGTAAATATTATAATACTACTAAATGGTAAACATACTACATTGTATAAAATATTACTGTTATTAAGGTATTAATTCTGTACGTATTTCATATTTGCATTTTATATGTATTGCATCTTATTGTTAAACGTAAGAATTGGACATGTTCTTTATTCTTTGCTATAAAGCAAATGTAAGAATATTATGGAACGAATAAATCTATCTATCTATCTAGTAATTTTATAAATAACATTTTCTTCACAGTGGACGGAAAACAAATATCTACCAGGGAGAAGACAAACAAAAATCTTGAGGATGGCGGACAGCGGACTGAACTGTAGGGCACTCAAAAGCACAACAAGCATTGAGGATGGCTTGAACCAATGTCTGCCCAACCTACTGGAGTGTCCGGTGTGTCTCGAGAAGATGTCGGCTCCGATCCGACTATGCAGAAACGGGCACAACACGTGCTCCAAGTGCAGGCCACGTCTCGACAACTGCCCCACTTGCAGACAGTCCTTCCTACTGACGCGGAACGTCGCTCTGGAGACCCTGGCAGAGCAGTTCATGATGGAGAGCTGCGGGAACCGTGACGTGGGCTGCGAGGTCAAGAAGTTCTGCGTGCAGGATGTCGTGGACCACATGAGGGAGTGCTCCTACAGGCAAGTATGCATGTATTAGCTTATTCGATAAGCCTTGGAATACTAACTAGGAAATTTTCCATAATAAGCAGATCAAAATCTAGTGGATTAAAATCTATCCCCAACTAGGTAACCTTCCCAAACTAGCAAATCAAAATCTCTTCCTAACTAGGTAACCTCCCCAAACTAGCAAATCAAAATCTCGTCCTAACTAGGTAACCTTCCCAAACTAGCAAATCAAAATCCATTCCTAACTAGGTAACCTCCCAAACTAGCAAATCAAAATCTCTTCCTAACTAGGTAACCTCCCAAACTAGCAAATCAAAATCTCGTCCTAACTAGGTAACCTCCCCAAACTAGCAAATCAAGATCTCTTCCTAACTAGGTAACCTCCCCAAACTAGCAAATCAAAATCTCGTCCTAACTAGGTAACCTCCCAAACTAGCAAATCAAAATCTCTTCCTAACTAGGTAACCTCCCCAAACTAGCAAATCAAAATCCATTCCTTACTAGGTAACCTTCCCAAACTAGCAAATCAAAATCTCGTCCTAACTAGGTAACCTTCCCAAACTAGCAAATCAAAATCTCGTCCTAACTAGGTAACCTTCCCAAACTAGCAAATCAAAATCTCTTCCTAACTAGGTAACCTCCCAAACTAGCAAATCAAAATCTCTTCCTAACTAGGTAACCTTCCCAAACTAGCAAATCAAAATCTCTTCCTAACTAGGTAACCTCCCCAAACTAGCAAATCAAAATCCATTCCTTACTAGGTAACCTTCCCAAACTAGCAAATCAAAATCTCGTCCTAACTAGGTAACCTTCCCAAACTAGCAAATCAAAATCTCGTCCTAACTAGGTAACCTTCCCAAACTAGCAAATCAAAATCTCTTCCTAACTAGGTAACCTCCCCAAACTAGCAAATCAAAATCCATTCCTTACTAGGTAACCTTCCCAAACTAGGAAATCAAAATCTCGTCCTAACTAGGTAACCTTCCCAAACTAGCAAATCAAAATCTCGTCCTAACTAGGTAACCTCCCCAAACTAGCAAATCAAAATCTCGTCCTAACTATGTAACCTTCCCAAACTAGCAAATCAAAATCTCTTCCTAACTAGGTAACCTTCCCAAACTAGCAAATCAAAATCTCGTCCTAACTAGGTAACCTTCCCAAACTAGCAAATCAAAATCCATTCCTAACTAGGTAACCTTCCGAAACTAGTTAAATCAAAATCTACATTTCCTTGAAAACTCGTACACTTGTTGGTACTGTATAGCAGGTTGTCAAGAAGTTCTGAGTGCAGGATATCATGCATCATATGAGAGAGTCCTACAGACCAACATGCGTAAAAAAGGTAAAGGTATCCCCGTAACATGCCATGAAGGCATTTGGGGGGCATGGAAGTAGAGCCCCATGCTTTCCATGACCTCGGCACTAGAATGAGGTGGTGCGTACATTAAGTTATTCAATAAATCTTGGAATACTAACTAGAGAACCTTTCCAAACCAAAAATCAAATCTAACTCTAATTAGGATACTTTCCAAACTAATAGACGAAAATATATCTCTGACTTCAGACCCTTACCAAAATAGTAGATCAAAATTTAATCATAACTAGGGAACATTCCCAAATTAGTAGATCAAAACATGAGCTTAACTAGGGAACCTTCACAAATTAGGTGATCAAAATTTAATCGTAACTAGTGAACATTCCCAAACTAGTAGATCAAAACATGATCTTAACTAGGGAACCTTCCCAAACTAGGTGATGAAAATTTAATCGTAACTAGGGAACATACCGAAACTAGTAGATCAAAACATGATACTAACTAGGGAACCTTCCCAAACTAGGAGATCATAATTTAATCATAACTAGGGAACATTTCCAAACTAGTAGATCAAAACATGATTTTAACTAGGGAACCTTCCCAAACTAGATGATCAAAATTTAATCATAGCTAGTGAAAATTCCGAAACTAGTAGATCAAAACATGATCCTAACTAGGGAACCTTCCCAAACTATTTGATCAAAATTTAATCATAACTAGAAAACATTTCCAAACTAGTAGATCAAAACATGATCGTAACTAGGGAACCTTCCCAAACTAGGAGATCAAAATTTAATCATAACTAGGGAACATTTCCAAACTAGTAGATCAAAACATGATCCTAACTAGGGAACCTTCCCAAACTAGGTGATCAAAATTTAATCATAACTAGGGAACATTTCCAAACTAGTAGATAAAAACATGATCTTAACTATGAAACGTTCCCAAACTAGGAGATCAAAATTTAATCATAACTAGGGAACATTTCAAAACTAGTAGATCAAAACATGATCTTAACTAGAAAACCTTCCCAAACTAGGAGATCAAAATTTAGTCATAACTAGGAAACATTTCCGAACTAGTAGATAAAAACATGATCTTAACTAGGACACCTTCCCAAACTAGGAGATCAAAATTTAATCATAACTAGGGAACATTTCCAAACTAGTAGGTCAATACATGATCCTAACTAGGGAACCTTTCCAAACTAGGTAATCAATATTTTATCCTAACTAGGGAACATTTGCAAATTAGTAGATCAAAACATGATCTTAACTAGGAAACCTTCCCAAGCTAGGAGATCAAAATTTAATCGTAACTAGGGAAAAGTTCCAAACTAGTAGATCAAAATATGATCCTAACTAGGGAACCTTCCCAAACGAGGTGATCAAAATTTAATAAAACTAGGAAACATTTCCAAACTAGTAGATCAAAACATTATCGTAAGTAGGGAATCTTGCCAAACTAGGTGATCAAAATTTGATCATAACTAGGGAACATTTCCAAACTAGTAGATCAAAACATGATTGTAACTAGGGAATCTTCCCAAACTAGGTGATCAAAATTTAATCGTAACTAGGGAACATTCCCAAACTAATAGATCAAAACATCATCCCAACTAGGGAACCTTCCCAAACTAGGAGATCAAAATTTAATCATAACTAGGGAACATTCCCAAACTAGTAGATGAAAACATGATCTTAACTAGGAAACCTTCCCAAACTAGGTGATCAAAATTTAATCATAACTAGGGAACATTCCGAAACTAGTTGATCAAAACATGATCCTAACTAGGGAACCTTCTTAAACTAGGTGATCAAAATCTATCCCTAGCTATGGAATCTTCCCAAACTAGGAGATAAAAATCTATCCCTAACTAGGGAGCTTTGCCAAACTAGTAACAAAACATAAATTCCTGGGTATCTAAAGGTGAAAATGCATATTTCCGACAAGACACTGTGATCGACTGTTTGCGATATTATAAATAATTCTCTTAACTTCCATATAGTCAGAAATAAATAAAATGTGAATTGTCTGTTTGAAAATCGAACTTCGGATGTTCCTAATATGAAATCAGTATTTTACTAACTAGATAACGTGTTAATGACCTCTTTCTATCGTAGGATTTTATAAAAATAAAAAATAAACGCTAACACATACAACACTTGGATATAAAATCAATCTAGAACTTCCTAACTTCCGGCCTGGGTTTGAACCAGCGGTTTCGGAAGTGACGAGGCTTGTGATTGAAACGTCATCTGTCTGCACGTATACAAGCTGCTCTTTGCCCAACGTGTTGTCAATCAATTGCTGTGACATGTGGGGGTACAGAACCTGTAATTTGTTATTGATTATGGTACACAGTTCACCAAATTCAAAAGGAACTTTCATGTTTAAATAAATGGTTGTTTCCCCAATTTTTATTATTCATTCAAAATTTCCTCCCATGTTTTTTAAATTGGTTCCATTGTTGACTTTATTACTGTTCTTTATATCGGTATTACTCGTAGATGGAGAACTAATAATTATAATAAAGGGAATGAAATTTTAAAAGGTATAAAGTAAAACATTTAATTATATTCGGTATAATCTCCTTTGTCGAACCAACAGTTCGCGTAAAACTTCTAGATATGGAGAAAAATGTTCCTCTAGAATAATAACTCAGAATATCCATCCAAAAACTTAATTAATTATTAAATATGCCATTATTATAATTCTAAATATTAATGATTGTTTTAAGTAAAATCGTTTGTTTCATATAATTTATGAATTATTAAAGAGTAAGTATTTTTTTTGCATATTGTGAGTTATGATTCTAGAGCATATAATTGATCTTACAATGGAATGTATATTATATCTTCTTCTTCTTCTTCTTCTTCTTCTTCTTCAGTCCCTTCTGCTGCTAAGCGTGGGGTTCGCCTCTCTCCGTCCATTTCATCCATTTTCCCGGTCTCTACACATTCTCTTCATCTCTACCATTGTTTTTCCTTTCTGTTGGCCTATTCTTTCTATTGTATCCTCCCATTTAATCCTTGGTCTTCCTCTTCTCTTTCTTCCTTCCACTCTCATTTCCATCACCTGTTTAACCTTCCTTTCTTCTCCCATACGATATACATGCCCAAAATGTATATTATATAATAAAATAATTGCAAAATGTCAAACAAATTGTTTCCCATTGATATTTTAAAAATCAACTTCGCTATGGTTGTGAAGGTGATGATATTAATGATAATGATGATGACGACGATTGTTGCGATGATGACGACGATGGTGTTAATAATGATAATGTTATTGGTGATGGCAATGATGGTGTTGATGACAATGATGGTGTTTATAACGATAATAATGTCGATGGTGACGACGATGGTGTTAATATTGATGTTATTGACGATGGCAATGATGGTGTTGATGACAATGATGATGTTGATAACAATAATAATGTTGTTGATGGTGAC
Source organism: Periplaneta americana (assembly GCA_025594305.2). Lineage (NCBI taxonomy): Eukaryota > Metazoa > Arthropoda > Insecta > Blattodea > Blattidae > Periplaneta > Periplaneta americana. The sequence goes on from JAJSOF020000036.1 coordinate 20,905,208, forward strand.
GATGATTGTATTAATAATGATAATGATATTGATGATGGCAATGATGGTGATGATAACGATAATAATGCTGTTGATGGTGACAAAGGTGGTGTTAATAATGATAATGTTATTGATTATGGTAATAATGGTGTTGATGACGATGATGTTGGTAACGATAATAATATTATCGATGATAATGATGGTTTAATAATGATAATGTTATTGTTTATGGCAATGATGGTGTTGATAACGGTAATAATATTGTTGATGGTGACGATGACAGCGTTAATAATGATAATTATGTCAATGATGACAATTGTGATGATACAGTATTTGACAATATCAGAAATGGGAAGCGTGATTCAGAGTTCTCGGTGCATTCTCAGTAAATCATTTTATCATGTTTCGTAAGAGAATCTTGACATTTCTCTGAAAATATTATTTTAAAAATACTGTATGTAGCTGATTAAATAATAAATATGTTTAAGGCATTTCAGTGCATTAGTATATATATACATAAATGTTGAACAGGACATTCTCATTTGTACCGACACCTTCCTCTTTTGCTTTATCTTGTAAACTGCCACTATTGGATCACACACAATCTAAATCCTTGGTTTAATTTCGGCGAACGAAATGTATAGTATGAACTGCATAAATTTCAACATATTTTAATGTGAAACATTTACATTCGACCTACACGAGAGAAAAATTGTAAAATTTTGATACGAAGAGTTTACTTTGATGTCACTCGAGGTATCATGGAATCAGAATTTTAAGATGAAATTTGTGCCTCTTAGTTTTCCACGGAAATCGTCTCTTTTTATTCCATGATGCCTCTCTTCATTATCTAATTGTTGGGTAGAGCGTGCTTATCCTGCTTGTGGTAGTATTTATTTATTTATCAAATTAAACTTCATCTGAGCTAAAAACTATATACCAAGAATGAAAACGTTTCACGTGATCCGAGGTATTTCATGAATTCCTTATCACTTTTTTGTACATATTGGGATTGTAATACATGTGTGGGTACCTGAATATTTTAAGTAAACATAGGAGTTTGTCTTCAAATTTACTAATCACAACAGAATTTTGGAATTTCTGTTAACTGGTCAACAAGTACATTATAATGTACTTTTAGAGAAGACAACTTTCTGCAATATTCATAATTTGCAAAGATTTTCACAGAAGTGTACTTATCTGCTTAATAGCTGCACATATATAAATGTACTTTTTAGAGACAACTTTCTGCAATCTTCATAGTTAGGAAAGATTTTCACAGAAGTGTACTTATTTACTTAACAGCTACACGAATATAAAGATGCTTTTTAGAGGAAAGAACTTTCTGCAGTCTTCATAGTTTGCAACTTTTTTATTCACGAGTGCGCCTATTGTGTTAACAGCTCCGCGAATATATAGGTACATTTTAGACAAGACAACTTTCTGCAGCCTTCATACTTCGCAGTTTTTCACAGAAGTGCTCCTAACATTTATGTACCCTTTTCTGTACATCTAGTACACTGTTGTTCAAAGATACCTGATCCCTACTAATCGATAGAGATCGATAATTTGTTCTTTTTTTTTTAGTTTTAAGATGTTTTTATTAAAAGTACCAGGTCTCTTGGACCCTTGCCTTTTACAAAAATATGATTTTATAAATTGAAATGTTCTTGTAAGTGCGTCTTGTTTAGTTATTATTTCTATAAATAGATGGCGAAGGTAACAGTCAGTGTCGCCAATAGTAAAGTAATATACAATATAATTATAGAATTAAAAATTTCATTTCCCTCACCAAATGATTGTAAAAAGTATTAGGTTTAGCGTAAAATCGCTTACAATATTGTCAATTATGAGAATAATGTATACTTAATCTCCATCACCATTTTCCCCAACACTTTTTGGCAGTCCCAATAATAGTGCCATCTATTGACAAGTAGCCGAACTACTCCAAAGTTTGTCAATTTGTTATAGCCTTTTAGAAGAATGGTTCCAACATTGGCGCTTAACTGTAAATACAATGAAGAGTCAAGTCATAGCCTTCAGTAGAACTCGAAGTGTACCACAAACTAAACTCACACTGTATGGTACTGCCCTTGAATTTCAGGATTCTGTTAAGTATCTTGGAATCCATTTGGACAGTCGTCTGTTATGGCATACCAACATTGCAAATATACGAGCAAAAACAATAGCAAGAATGGTACAACTGTATCCCCTTTTAAAAACACGTGCATTGTCAACATCTAAAAAAGTAACAATTTATAAATTGCTGATTAGATCAGTGCTTTTGTATGGTTCTACAGTATGGGGATACGCACCTAAGACAACATTAGATCCCATTCGAGTTGTACAAAATAAAGTATTACGTGTAATTCATAACAGCGGGTGGTACACAAGAAACGAAGAGATACATCAAGATCTAAAAGTGGAAAGTATCCCAGTTATCATTAGGAGATTCGCTGAAACATTTTATAAACAGGCACATTCCCACCAAAATGTGTATGTATCAAAACTAGGAACTTATAACCCTCAGTACGACACAAGACATCGTACACCTTTGTTCCTCTTCTCATAGTTATCTGTCAAATTTGTTTTCATGCTGTTCATCCTGGTTATGACGGGAGTGCAGCATCATAAATGAACTACCTCTCAGCAATAAGTAAAAGTAATTAGGAACAGTCGGGAGATCACCCAAGATTTCGATACTGTATCCAAAAGTTGACGAATTTAAAAAAAAAAAAAAAAAAAAATGTTATAGCCTATCTTTGGGTCTTTGGATCAGATATCTTTTAACGTCAATGTACACGGGATAAGTAAGAACCAAAGATATAAAAAAATTGACAAACTCTGAAAGAGTTCCGCTAATTCTCAACAGGTGACACCATCATTGGGGCGTTACAAAGTGGCAGGGAAAATGATATGTAGATTAAGCATAAATTATTTTCGTAATTGACAATATCAGCGGTTTCCAGCTAAACTCAGTGTTGTTTTACAATCAGTAGAGTGGTATGAAAAATTGAATTCTATAATGCTGGCATGTTTTTATACGATTGACAATACTGACTAATACCTTCGCCATCTATTTATAAAAGTAACAACTAAAGAAGACACACTTATAGCAAAAAATTGTCGATAACTATGGATTAGTAAAGTGAGATATCTTTAAACGTCATTGTACACTGACGTTCAAAGTTATGCGACCTACGATTTTATGATCGTGTAAGCGAACTTTCCAGCCACGGGATAAGTCAGAACCAAAGATATGAAAAATTGACAAAATTTGAAAGAGTTCCGCTAGTTCTCAATAGGTGGCACCGTTATTGGGAGCCGTTAAAAAATATAAGGAAAAATGATTATGTAGATTAAGCATAAATTATTCTTCTAATATACAGGGACATCATTTTATTTTTACTTCAATTTTTATTGTACCTGAGTTTTTGAATGTACTTCACTCCCACCCCTTCTACTAATGAAGTTCCAACTCCACACAGAACCAAGACCGCAGATAGTAAGCAGTACTGAGTTACTGAGTATAGTACGTTCCAGAAATATGTTCGCGTTTTCCAGTGACGAAAGAGCTTTCAATATTGAATCATATTTTCGCACAGGTACTGTCAGTTTGCCTACGTCGCATCCCGATTTCCCCCACCTGCTTCTGCTCGCCCCTCTGTAAAAGCTGGGCAGTTTTAGCTCTTTTCTGAAAACATTAATTTCTGTTAGGAATTGGAAGTTTACGTAATATTATACAGCTGTTTAATTTAATTTAAATAAAAGGGCCTCGTTACGTAATTAACTGTCACATGATTTCCTCCCTTTCTACAATCCTGCGGCATAACCACTTGGACGGACAGTAGATAGCATGTCTGAGTAATTTTATATTTTCGGGTCGGGCAGAAGTGAAGATTAAATTTACAGTACGTAGAGTAGGTACAGAATTATTTCAACATGAGTTACTAATACGAAGGACGAAACTGGCAATTGGAATTAGATGCAATAGTCTATAGTGCGATAATATGCACAAAAGAACTGAAGCCTGTATCGAAATGAACGGCCACCATTTTCAAAATTGTGTTTAAATATTCATATTATGATTATTTTTCAATTTAACTTCTTTCTCTATATTGTACGCTAATGTGCTGTAGACAGTATAATATACATTGCATAATGAATACGTTCGCTTGGATAACTCACTTCGTGAGTAAAAACACTTATTCTTAATACAGTACTGTACTTTGATTAAAGAAAAACCTAATGAAAATTATCAAACTCAAAATCGCGATATTTCCTAGTTTACGTAAATGGATGAACTACTTTTCTTCCTTCCTATATCTAGTAGAGTGATTTGTGTTTTACGCCAGTATCATCGAACTCCAGTCTTGGAGGGGGGAGCAAGCGGTGTTTCCGGTTCTCTAAAGGTATAGACAGGTTAATATTAAAAATGTTAGTAAAAATAAAATGATGTCCCTGTACAACATCAGAGGTTTCCACCCAAACTCAGTGTTGTTTTACAATCGGTAGGATGAGATGAAAAATTGAATTCTATAACACGGGTATATTTATCTATGATTGGCAACAGTGACTATTATCTTCGCCATCTATTCATAGAAGCAATAACTAAAGAAGCCACACTTACACCATCAAATTATCAATCACTGTCGATTAGTAGAGTCAGATATTTTTGAACGTCAGTGTACCTTATAAGTCAATAATTTTTGATAACTTGTTGGATCAATTGCTATGTAGATCGTTGATGAAATATGCGGTTAGTATATTTTGAACTGTTTTCATATACTAACTTTATTCCACTAAAACTATTATCAAACCACAGATTGCAATGTATTAAGTAACAAAAAGTATAATGTAGCAAGTGGTATAGCCTTCAGACGCAGACTAACTCTCTCTTATTACTATTTAAAATCATCCACACCTCCACATCCTCTTACCTAGCATCTCGTTTTGTTTATCTTTCACTATCCTCGAACCCGGAACATGTACCTTCTCTCTATTCCTCTGCACAGTACATCCTTCTACTCATTATCTTGCAACATATTTATTCCATACCTCTGGAATTCTCTCCCTGACCATGTCAGAGACTGTCGGACAATATCAAAATTCAAATTTAAATTAAAACATCACATTCTAGTTCGTGGAATTGCTTGTTGAACACATGTCAGGTTGCGCAACTTCTGCTTAACCCATGACATATAGTAAATATTGTAACTATGCTGTTGTAAAATTGGCAATTGATATGTAATGTATTTATTATTATTATTATTATTATTATTATTATTATTATTATTATTATTATTATTATTATTATTATTATCAGTTATCACTATCATCATTGCTATCTGTCCTTATACTGCTGTACTCTAACATTAAATACCTTACTCTATGCCGATGATCAAGTCATAATTTCCAATTCAGAGGATAATTTACAAAGAGGATTGTATACATTAAATAAAATATTAAAAGAATTTGGGATGGAAATTTCAGCACAAAAATCAAAAGTAATGGCATTTTTAGGACAAGACCCAGTCAGAAGTAAGATAATACACAATAACCAAAGCCTCGAACAAGTACAAAATTTCAATTATCTGGGTTGTGAAACATCTTATCAAAATGAAAAAGATGTGAACAAGAAAATTACCAAATTTACACAAATTCTAGGAATAATAAACAATACATTAAAAGCTAAATTAGTACAAAAATCTACAAGAATAAAAATATATAATACACTAGCATTACCCTCCCTTTTATACGGAAGCGAGATTTGGACATTAAAGAAAAAAGATATGAACAGAATCAAAGCAACGGAAATGAAATTTTTCAGGAGAACAGCAGGATATACTCTTTTAGACCGAAAAAGGAATGAAGAAATTTTAGAACAATTAGAAGTAGAGTCAGTAGAAGAAAAAATTAGCAGATACAAATTCAATTGGCTAGATCATGTAAGAAGAATGGAAAATTCAAGAATCCCAAAAATTATGATGCAATATAAACCTAGAGGACATCGTCGACCAGGAAGACCTTTAAGAAGACTGCTAGATGGGGCCGAAACAGGTCTCCAGAGGCCTAATTCGTGAAGGATGATGATGATGATGATGATCATTGCTATCTCTGTTTTTCTTTCTTTTTTTTTTTCTTGTATTAGCTCGATGAGAGCTCTATAGTGTTTTTTTGATCCTGTTGACCCTCTATAGGGCTTTAATTTAATTTGTATTATTTTCATCAGCGTCTGTATTTCTTTTTTGTATTTATATGTGCTATCTGGTAGGATGGAAGATAAGGCCTTATGGCCTTAATCCTGTCAGATTAAATAAATAAATAATAAAGACAGGAAGGGCTTCGAGCTCCGGGCCCTGGGGCTTATCAAGCTACTCGTCTGCCAATGGGACCTGGCTCTATCAGGGGTTCAGGCTGGATGTCCCACCTGCCAGCGTCGGATTCACGAATGCCATCCAGGCTGCCTAAGGAAAATGTAATTTTGTATATACATCTTGATTACACAACTTTTAACACTGTATCACTTCGGAATATGTATGATAAGAACTTTCTTGTGTTAAATTTTAACGTTAAACTTTACAAAGAACACATCATAGCCATAACAAAATTACAAAACACCTCCACATATGCAGAACACATCACAAATGCCAACCACACCTACAGAGACATCATCACAGACATGGAAATACTGCACATCCAACCAAAAAGCCAGAAACTCAACACACTAGAACAGCCGTGGCGAAAATGCGACTCACGAGCACATTGTGGCTCGCAGTGCTTTTCTCTCGCTTCCTACTTACAACCCCCACCCTCTCACTCACTGGAGTCAAACTCCGTTCTATTTGTATTTGTCTCGGACCTGCGAGTGGCGTATCGTCGCAATATCTCTCTCGAAACCATGCACCTCTATAAAAACGAAAGTTTCAAGTAGGATGGGAGGATGCATTCTTTTGCTTACAATATGATGAAAATATTAAATGTATGATTTGTTCACAAATATTACTAGGAAAACGGTTGTATAACATAAAACGGCATTATAAGTTACTACATGTTACTGATGAAACATTAAAAGGTTAAGTGTTATTATTATTATTATTATTATTATTATTATTATTATCATCATCATCATCTCTGTACGTCGATTCTTTTACAGCAGATGTACGAATAATGCGGTTAGATTTTCAATTTAAACTCACAGATTTACAATGTGACGTTAAATGAAAGCTAGATGTAAGGACTTGACAGATATTGAACTTTTCAAATCTTTGGAAAAAAATAAATATTTAAAGCTTCGTTCTTTCGCTTGCTCTGTTGAAGCCATGTTTGCTGTAACTTACGTTTGTGAAAAATTATTTTCAACAATGAAAATAGTAAAAATCAAATTTAGATCACGACTGACAGACAAATACCTTCGTGATCAACTACGATTGGCAGTAAGTGACATAATTCCTGATTTTGAAACTCTGTCGCAGAGAGATTCTGAAGACAGTTAATTTTAGGTTGTGATAATGTGTCCTATGTTTTCTTGTTCATTTCTTTCTTCGTTACACGTCCTAAACATAAACTTCCACTTCGGTTGTCCGCCTCCCTCCATGGGTGCTATGCACGTTGCAGCTTACACAGTGGCTCGGCGCACCATGGCCTTTTCGCCACGGCTGCTCTAGAACAATACGAAATATACAGACACACGAAAACACACCCCAACGATATTCTCAACACAAACTCAATTTCAAAACACATACACTCTTTGACTCTACACTACGAACGCACCTTCACAGGAAACGAGGCGCCAAGACCAACAACGACCAGTTCTGAAGATGACCCAAAATAGGTCGAAACATGTTAACAAGGTACGTTAAAATTTAACACAAGAAAGTACTTATCATACATATTTCAAAGTAATTTTGTAGTTAAAAATGAAAAAAAAATCTGTACGAAGCAGATATGGAATTAAGAACATTTTTAGCTACAGAATACTAGCTAATTAAAGAAATTACACTAAATGGTTCCATAATTGTGCCTATTTTTAAGAAAGGGGACAAAACCAACTGTGGTAACTTTCGAGGAATATCACTTTTGTTGACTGTCAAAATTTTGTCCAATATTCTTTTGAGAAGATTAGCTCCGTAAATGAAATTATTGATCATCAGTGGTTTTAGGCGTAATAGATCGACTATTGATAAGATTTTTGCATTCGACAGGTAATGGAGAAAAATGGGAGTATAAGGGTACAGTACATCAGTTATTCATAGATTTAAAAAAGGCATATGACTCAAAGTAAGAGGGAAGTATTATATGATATTCTTATTGAATTTGGTATTCCCAAGAAACTAGTTCGATTAATTAAAATGTGTCTCAGTGAAACATACAGCAGAGTCCGAATAGGTTTTCTATCTGATGCTTTTCCAATTCACTGCGGGCTAAAGAGGAGATGCACTATCACCTTTACTTTTTAACTTTGCTCCAGAGTATGCCATTAGGAAAGTTCAGGATAATAGAGAGGGTTTGGAGTTGAATGGGTTACATCAGCTTCTTGTCTATGCGGATGACGTGAATATGTTAGGAGAAAATCCACAAACGATTAGGGAAAACACGGAAATTTTACTTGAAGCAAGTAAAGCGATCGGTTTGAAGTAAATCCCGAAAAGACAAAGTATATGATTATGTCTCGTGACCAGAATATTGTAAAATGGAAATATAAAAATTGGAGATTTATCCTTCGAAGGGGTGGAAAAATTCAAATATCTTGGAGCAACAGTAACAAATATAAATGACACTCGGGAGGAAATTAAACGCAAAATAAATATGGGAAATGCCTGTTATTATTCGGTTGAGAAGCTTTTATGATCTAGTCTGCTGTCAAAAAATCTGAAAGTTAGAATTTATAAAACAGTTATATTACCGGTTGTTCTGTATGGTTGTGAAACTTGGACTCTCACTCTGAGAGAGGAACATAGGTTAAGGGTGTTTGAGAATAAGGTTTAGGAAAATATTTGGGGCTAAGCTGAAGTTCCAATGGAGAAAGTTACACAACGCAGAACTGCACACATTGTATTCTTCACCTGACATAATTAGGAACATTAAATCCAGACGTTTGAGATAGGCAGGGCATGTAGCACGTATGGGCGAATCCAAAAATGCATATAGGGTGTTAGTTGGGAGGGAAAAAACCTTTTGGGAGGCCGAGACATAGATGGGAGGATAATATTAAAATGGATTTGAGGGAGTTGGGATATGATGATAGAGACTGGATTAATCTTGCTCAGGATAGGGACCGATGGCGGGCTTATGTGAGGGCGGCAATGAACCTTCGGGTTCCTTAAAAGCCATTTGTAAGTAAGTAAGTACACTAAATGGTTAGTTCTCTCTCTTTCTAATTTTTTCTCAAAAAAAAAAAAAAAAACTAGACAGTGGTCTACGAATACACGATGTTGCCAGAGTATATTACTGAAACTTCCAAAGTGAGTCTAGAGTTTTGCTTTCTCTCCTACTGACTATGGAATTAATAAAAATACTTTAACGAACATTTCTGCGTGTTTTCCAGACTATACGACTGTGAACCTGGGAAACCAGTCGGTTGCTCTTGGCTCGGAAGGCGCTGGCAGATACTGAACCACGTGCAAGACACGCACAAGAACACGTTAGTGCTTATAGAAGAAAACTCCTGCAAAATCAAGAATTTCCATACCTACGACCACGGTCTCACTACTCAGCTCGTGGTGGCATTTGGAGAACTCTTCTGGTTCCATCATGAGAAAGATAGTTCCAAGTCCAAGTTCTATGCAGCAGTACAGTATATCGGTCCGATGGAAGAAGCAGAAAAATACAAATACATTTTTAGATTTAGTTGTGCAAATTCCAGCGGTAGTGAACTTTCCTTCAGCAGAAATACTCACATGGACACGGAAATTATCGATGAAGTGTTTAAGAATGAGGACTGTTTGTGTGTTTCTCTTCGTGTGTTGAAGCACTTTGTAGGCGACGATGAGATCCTACGATTTAATTTCAGCGTTGCACTCACTGATGGGAAGACATCCGATTCCTAACACCGTGATCAACTGTCTTATTACCCAGACTGTGTACAGCTTTCCAGTTGTATCCTCTAAACTACTCTTTGTTTTATTTCTTTTGCCCGTGTATGCTGTTGTCCACTGAGTGATGTTAAGGGGAGAGGATGGTATTTTTAAAAACTTTTTTCCTATTTGGTGCAAAATTTTAATTTTTTGTATGTAGAGAGCTCATAGCTGTGGCAACTCAACCAAATAAAAATATTTTGAAAAAAAAAAATTATTTGGGGGCCCAAATTTGAAAAAAAAAATACCCAATGCAGGTTTGTACTAAAACCGATATATCTAAACCGTTTTTAAAGATAGATTCAAACATTTTTTACAATGTATTTGCAAAAGCATGTTCTACAAACTGTCTGTAACAGAATTTTGATATTAGTTCCTACGTCCTCAAACTCACCCTCTTTCACAATAGCCCTGCCAAGACTCTGGAATTCGTTACCTGCTAGCATCAGGGACTGTCGAAATAAAATTCAATTCAAACGCAAACTTACTAGGCACTTGGTCAGTAATTGAGACTCGTTCAGACATGGTTTCTTGTAAATAGTTCTCTTAATCTATCACAAAATATTTCAATATCCGGTAATTTCATTACTATAGATTTTTGTTATTGTAGGTTTAATTTGTAATTCAGTAAATGCAAAAATATTCTTTGTTCTTAACTTCTATGATAAAATGTCTAGCTTTCATTAATCAGGTAATCTTGTCGTACTTTAATTTTTATTGTAATTGTAAATTTAATGTTAATCGTAATTTTATTGTTCATATTATAGTTGTAATCCCATGGTAGAGGGGCAGAGAAGGCCTGACGGCCTTACTCTACCAGGTTAAATAAATAAATACTAAATACGTTTGTAAAATAAACAATTAAATTTAATAACAATTTTCTGATTTCCTTTTTTGCAAACAAACGGATGTATTTTTAAAATGAAGTCAATTTACAAAATTCTGTCACAGAGAAAAATTTCATAATAGCCTAAAGAATGTTAGTTCTACATTTCATGTATGTATCTTTAATAGTCCAGAAATTATATCCATTTTTGTCCGGTAATGTAGCAAAAAAAATGAAGTTACTGGAAACCGATAAAAGCGGGCGTGTGATTTAAAAATCTATAGCGCAGGAAGTTTAAAAATGACGTCTCAACATCTGATAAGGGCACAAATACCCACAAAATGTTATGTTATGCATTCCACACATATCAAAGGGTATTTTAAAGAAATTTTTTTTTTTGAAAATTTAATTTACCGGAAACAACAATAAAAGTGGCCGAGTGAATTAAAAATCCATAACGCAGGACTCAACATCCGATAAGGGCACAAATACCCACAAAATGTTATGTTATGCATTCCACACATATCAAAGGGTATTTTAAAGAAAAAAATTTTTTGAAAATTTAATTTACCGGAAACAACAATAAAAGTGGCCGAGTGATTTAAAATCCATAGCGCAGGAAGTTTAAAAACGTTTCAACATCCGATAAGGACACAAATACCCACAAAGTGTTATGCAATGCATTCCACACATATCAAAGATTTTAAAGAAAAAATTTTTTTGAAAATTTAATTTACCGGAAACAACAAAAAAGTGGGCGAGTGATTTAAAATCCATAGCGCTGGAAGTTTAAAAATGATGTTTCAACATCCGATAAGGACACAAATACCCACAAAGTGTTATGCAATGCATTCCACACATATCAAAGGGTATTTTAAAGAAAAAAATTTTTTTGAAAATTTAATTTACCGGAAACAACAATAAAAGTGGGCGAGTGATTTAAAAATCCATAACGCAGGACGTTTTAAAATAGCGACTCAACATCTGATAAGGGCACAAATACCCACAAAATGTTATGTTATGCATTCCACACATATCAAAGGGTATTTTAAAGAATTTTTTTTTAAATTTAATTTACCGGAAACAACAATAAAAGTGGCCGAGTGAATTAAAAATCCATAACGCAGGACGTTTTAAAATAGCGACTCAACATCCGATAAGGGCACAAATACCCACAAAATGTTATGTTATGCATTCCACACATATCACAGAGTATTTTAAGGAATTTGTTTTTGAAAATTTACTAATTTTTCACCAAAAAATACCATCCTCTCCCCTTAATCACGGCAGATTGTCCACAGTTTCTCATTTGCACTGATTATTGCAATTTATCGCCTATGATATATTGTTGTAGGCCTATATTTTACAATCTTTCCCAAAGATAAACATTTTTGTAATGTCTAATGAGTATAATTTATCACTGAAACTATTGTCTAATGGGTGTAGTTTATTACTGCTTGTTATTGCCTAATAAACTATTTTCTATTGCACACTGATACAAATGATTACAATTTCCAACTCTACACTCTTATTCAGTGAGCTAGAATAATTTTTCATTGCGTGCTGTTGTCTGGTGACCGTCATTTTTAACGGCGAACATTGTTTCTGACTGTACTATAATGTAACATAATGAGTGTAATTTCGAATTGCAGACTCTATTTCTCATTGTATAATCTTGTTTCATTAGCGTTATTCAGAATCATGAGCGCAATTTCTTACTGCATAATGTTACAATGTGAGTATAACTTCGAATTGAACAATATAGTCAAATTAAATCGTGTGGTATATTTTGATATTGAGAATCTGAGTACAGAACGGCAAGAAAAAAAATCCGAATACAGTATTAGTTACTTTTAAGTGTCTCGTCAAAAAACCTAATACTCTGCATTCTAGAATGCCTTCCCATACTTTAACTCTTTAGTGAAACTGTGTGTGTTTGTCTCTGTCTAAAAACTAGTGTGGGTTTCTCATCTGAGCAATATCTGCAGTTTTGTCTGCTCACCTGTCCACTGATACACTGATTCATCTAAACATCAATGTTTAAATCTTAAATTCTTAAAACTTTAAATTGTTAAAATACTGTTAAAATGGTAATATATGTTGTTTTTAAGTTTTAAACTTTTGTGATACTTAAATATTTAAAAGCGCTATAAAATGAACCGATATCAAGAGAAATGTAGATTCATCAATTCAACAGGAGAAAAGCATATGAAGAGTCCACTGCAAGAATGATGGATGTCACTTTCTTGTCGAAAATGGACCAAGACTGTCAATGCATAGCTTAAGACATATAGAATGTACATAGAGAGTTATATGGCATTAACATTGATAGTCATTGTCCAGTAATGATCGGAAAATCACAGTTAAGCTTTGAGAGCTAAGCATTTCAAACTTTCAATTGCGTCTCCTGCAAAATGTGTTCCAAATGACAACCATCATTCTTGCAGTGGACTCCTCATATTTGATATTGGATTTAATGAGCAATATTATACATACAGATGTACTATATTATCAGAATTTTCTCTTATATTCAATGCACGGGTCTTCTGACCGTACGTGCTGTGTAAAACAAGTCCTACTTTGTAGGTTTCACCCCCTCACCTACGATTAGATCCAACCACTATCCAAAAGAACACACAGATTAATAATATGAAAATGGCACAAAAACACATTATATAATAATATCCTAACCTAAAACATTCATAAAAGTGTATAATTGGGTAGATACCATTATCCCTTCGTCAGTTCGTATCACAAACTTCAACAGCTGAAATTCTAATCTGTCTCGCCTTCAAGAGGAACAATTCAATCTTTTGTTGGTATTCTCTATTCCCTATGAGGTCAAGACATGCAAGCGAACTCCTATTCTGCCTTAGCATCGAGGGATATTTGATATAAAGCTTTGATCTGTCACAGAGAGGAGTTATTTTCTCAGAGAATTACAATTTTGTAACATTCATCTTCCAGTAACTCCTGCAAGGATTGGAGTTGGTACTCGTACAGTAAGTAGGGTAAAATAACTAATTTTTTGCTGATTAAGTAATTAATAATGTAGTTTATGAGTATGAGATACCAGGTCGTGGTTGTAACAGTACGACACAGAGGAATTTTTAATTGTCATGTGTCAACTAGTGACATGCCTTTTTATTGTGCAATAACAATTTTATTGTTTTATCCAAAAATTCCTGTTGTAACTTGAAGTGCCCGAGCTTTTGGCAGTGTTTTCTTTCAGCGGGGATATTTATGCATCATCTACAGCAGGCATGTCAATTGATGCCCGCAGGAGCAAGCGCGCGCTTTAGAGCCCAGGACAGCCTGAGCGCTTTACAGCGGAAAGGAAAGAGACAGATGAAAGAGGTGGTATATGCCGCTTGGTCGAGCTATATTCAGGGATGGCCAGCACTGATTCAATAGATAAAGGGAAGAGAACTTATTAAAACTGTATCCATGTTAATTTTTAGATTTGCCTGAGAAGTATAAGTGCATTATAAGAATGTAAGTTTTAATTTTAATGCTCATTTTTCACAAGTTTGATTTTTTTATTCAAAAGAAATATTTTCTCAACTTTTCGTATAGAAAAGTGAAATTTTCAGGTATAGGACTATTTATTTAGTAGCCTTACAGAATGTTTTCGTAAATCTAATATACAGTATATACGTATTACTGAAGATAGTGCATTGAAAATTTTTAAAATCCTATTCGCATGGAAATTGTTTGTAAGGAAATGAATTAACAAAGCAACTGCTGTTTATATCATAAGCAAAAGATACATGCCCATGTGTTGTAAAAATGTCAGCTCTATAGCTTCAGCAGATTTCGAGAAAATAATTTAATATTCTGATGATAGGAAGTTGCTCACAAATATCACCTTAAAAGCATAATGCGATAAGAGTTTTGTTATGTAATATTAGTTACACTTAAAACAGATACAGCGTCGTAAAATAACCCAATAAAATAAAAAAATAAAATAAAACAGATACAGTACCTGGGTAACTTTGCTTTGTACTGTAATATTGTTTTGATTAGTTTATTGATCACTTTTGTAAGGCTAAAGATACCATCAATATAAATTCCAACTTATCATGTCATCTCAATCTCTTTCTTTGGAATATCACTTTCTTTATGAATGATGTGTTTCATCCACTTAATACAGTATAATATTATACTACTATGGAATTTAAGTGAATATTCCTCCTTAACTCTCTATTATGTTATTAAGATTTAAAACACAAGTGTTAGTACTTTTGTTTTACAGACAATATAGATAATATTAAACAGAAAGAAGCCATATAAAAATAACGACATAAAATTTCACGTTCCGTTTGAAGTTTGTGCACCACTGTTTTCTTAATCCAACAGGTTGCTTATTCATATACCCAACCCTTCCTCTTTCCATACTTAGCGCTTGCTGCCCGTGCACGACGTCGAGGTCAGAAAAATATGCTTGCTTTGACATCACTGATCTACAGTCTACACCAGACCTGGGCGTTATTACCTCAATTGAATCACTACAGACTACCCCTTAACTCTCCATTCCACATTCCCCGCCTGAGACAGTCGGTAATGTTTTGATGCTGTACGAGGAAGCAGAAAGGTCAGTGACGGATTGTATCAGGTGGACATCATAGCTTATACGAATTTTCGGCTCTCACTGGTCGCCTAAAATTCACCACTGATGCATTGGGCGCTTGTTTATAGAGCGTGTAAGCAAAAAAGACACGAGCAAGGCTTTTTTCATCCCTTTCACTTCCCTTCTTATTCCCAGGGCTGGTCTACACTGTTTGATGCTCATAGATTGGCAATTGTTTCCTGATTTGTTTTATTGCTGGCGTTTAAGATGTTATGTTTTATTTAACGACGCTTGCAACTGCCGAGGTTATATCAGCTTCGCCAGTATGCCGAAATTTTGTCCCGCAGGAGATTTTTACATGTCGCATTTAAGCACACTTAAATGCCATCGACCTGGCCCGGGATCGAACCCGCAACCTCGGGCATAGAAGGCCAGCGCTATACCAACTGAGCGAACCAGGTCGACCCGGATTTTAAGGTGACGAGGAAAAAATCATTTGTTCAAAAAGCGTAAAATAATTTATTTATTTAATCTGGCAGAGCTAAGGCTAGTAGGCCTTCTCTTCCGCCCAGCCAGACTCTAATTCTAATTGAATACAATTGCTTACATAGTTATTACCAAGGAACGGATTTATATGGACTAAAAATATATGAAATATTAAATATATATGTAGTTATTTTTAAAAATATGGAATTAAATATGGATTTTTACCAAAATATGGAATTAAATATGGACTTAAAATTATAAAAAAATGACTATGTACGTTAAATATTGGTACATTTTAATCAAACTAAACAAAAATATAATGGACGTACCTTATCTTCCAATGTAGTTTCAACAAAACACAATTTTTATTGTCTGTTACCATAACAATAGGTTACAAACATTTCTTTCAAGTGCTGAAAAGTGAATCTTCTTCTATTGTCTCTGAGGATAGATTTATACTGACTAAAAGAGCGTTCGACGTCACAAGAAGTAACTGGTACATAATTCAATTTCACAATGTCTGCTGGGGATAAGTCCAAGTTAATCTTCACTGTTGATTCACCACTCATCACAGCAACAACCTTTTGTAGTTCTTCATATCCAGGGTTTTTGAAAGTACAGTGTCCACCTTTTAGCTCTTACTGCATCTGCAACTTTACCTCTACCACGATTCAGTTGTTCCACAGTACTATTTATAATTTCAAAACTTTCAGATAGTGAAAGGTGCCTATTTTGGAGACTTTTGAGCGTTTTTATGATGCATGAAAATGTATGCTGAATGTGAGCTAAGTCATTCTTCACACTTATGTCACAGGTAACTGTTTTCGCAGTATCAATTGAGACTGCATCTTCAGAGTCCAATGCAAGGAGAACATTGTTAATAGAGTCTATATGTTCGGCATAATATTCAACTGCTTCTAGCCATGTACTCCATCTAGTTAAAATTGGCTTTGGTGGCAATGGAATTTCAGGGTACATTTCTTTCAACACGTTAACTCTACTGGGAGCTTTGAGAAATACTTTTTTCACTGATGAAATCAACAAATCTACTTTAGGAAATTGTCTCTGACCACTTCTGCCACACGATGAAATGCATGCGCCACACAAGTAAAATGAGTCAATTTAGGATATACAACAGATAATGCTTGTCCAGCTTTGACCATATAAGGGGCAGCATCGCTAATAAAGAATAACACATTATCGTACATAATACCCTTTGGCCACAGGATACCCATAGCTTCGTTGAACAGTTTAACTATTTTTGTTATTGCACTTTTCTAGAACATCACAATGTAAAAGAATTCGTTCAGAATATTGTTCACTTAACAAACCGATAACTACATTACCAACAAGTCTACCTTCTTTGTCGGGAGTCTCATCAATGGAAACCCAAATTGAACTATCTTTAATTTCATCTCTTATCTTCTGTATTGTCTCATCGTAGATGGATGGAGCATATCTTCCTAAGTGTTGACTCATCCGGGATTGTTGTTGAGTATATTTTTCAAGGAATTTAAGACCTTATTCTTTAGTTTGTAGAGAGGAATATCAGCAGAGATGAGAGAACGGCACAGGTCGATGTTAAACTCAGATCTTTGTCGATGTTGTTGGTTGTGTTAAAAACAATTGTCTCTGCTTGGAATTTAGTTGTTTGTTGGCCTGATGTTTACTAGTTGTAATGTGTTGTTGCACCAGGAACTTTTGTGTAGATGATACTGCACAATGACACAAATTACAAAATAATATTTTATTGTCAGTTGATAAAATCTTCTTTAAATTCTGAAATGTAACTTGTTAGTTTTGATTTTAAATTGACTGAATGACGGTATTTTGGCATATTTACCGTCTTTATAGTATGATTTACAAAACTGAACCTATGTGTACTCTGACTCGTGTATCTGGCATTTAACTGTTGAGCTGCACAACTGAAGTCTGTTAAAAATTTTAAATTAAATTAATACAGTTTTGTAACTTACTTTCCCATTGTTGATAGGACTGCTAATTTTCAAATAACTCTGATGTTAAAGGGATTACTGAACATGTGTTTAAATCTCTATTGTTGAAATGTATTTTTAAAAAATGGAATTTTGTTTTGTTTTATTGTTAAACCTAATATAATATGGACTGTTTTATATGAAATATGGAAAATATATGGAAATTAACGAAAATATGTACTAAACTCTAAAATATGGAAAAATATGGAAAATAAAAGTAGGATTTTTAACCCTAACACATTGTGAAACATAAAGATAATGCAAAATATAAATTATATTAGCTTTATAAGTAAATATGTATATACATATAAATCCTTTCCTGGTTATTACATTAATATCTAGACCATAAAACAACATGAAAGTAAATAATGAAAGTTGGATAAGTAATGTTAGTGTGACAATAATAAACATTGGTAAGAAATAGTGATGATGATGATGATAATAATAATAATAATAATAATAATAATAATAGTAATAATATGAGATAATTTAAATATTTATTCTGTGATATATATAATGTATATATATATACTTACTTACAAATGGCTTTTAAGTAACCCGAAGGTTCATTGCCGCCCTCACATAAAATAATTTATCGGTCCCTATCCTGTGCAAGATTAATTCAGTCCCTATCATCATATCCCACCTCCCTCAAATCCATATAGGGAGAGTCGGGTAGTATCGGACAGTGCGTTTCTTTCATCTACCACCATATGGTAGTAAATGAATGACATGGTTACGTTTCTCTATGTTACATCACAAAACGTAACCATGTCAATCAGGTAATCATCGTGTGGTAATGAAAGAAACTACTAATATATTACCCGATGTCCGATACTACCCGACTTTATCCTATATATATATATATATATATATATATATATATATATATATATATATATATATATATATAAACCATTAAACATTGAGAAATCTGAAACAGCTATTATTGTTAACAAGAATTGTTAGAAAAATATTTCGTTAGTCTATTCTTAAATTGGTTTGATGTCTGACAGTCCCTGACATTACTCGGTAGGGAATTCCAAAGTCGAGGAACAGCCACAGTGAAAGAAGATGAATATGAGGATGTTCGGTGGGAGGGAATGGATAATATTGAGGAGTGTTGTGATCGTGTGTCTAGGTTATGATGGGTGGATAAATTTTGAAAACGAGACGCAAGATAGACAGGAGTGGAGAAATTCAATATGTGAAAGAGAAGGGAAAGACAGTGGATTTTTCTACGATCTTCTAGACGGAGCCAGGACAACATTTCGGGGATGGTGTTACGTGATCAGCCCGGGTCTGGCACAGGAAAAATAAGTTCTGTAAATCTTTTACGTACATCATTAGATACTGGTAATGTTAGTTTTACTACTGAAAAATAGTGTAAATAGTGAATTTAATGATATGTTAGATTACGCTCCTGTCGCAGCAGACAGGGAGCATTTCACTGAAAATTAGCCTAATTCTGAAAGGAAGCTGGTGTATTCTTCTAAGGTGTTAAGTCTGGAAACAAGTGATCCTGAAGAGGAGTAATAAGAGGGAATCATAATATAATAGATTTAGATTTATTCGCAACAATTTTGTAAAATGCAACTTTGAGACGCAGGGGCTTGTACAGTTTATTATGAACATTCAAAGAAGAGAGTAACACCGCTATGCAATGGAAATGATAACTGAATTAGTATGCAGTGAGAAATTTTACTCATTACAAAACAATATGCAGTAAGAAATTATGCTCATTAGATCACAGCAGAGACCTGCAAGAGAGCGATGCTTAACGATATCTGAGATCGGTTTTACCGAATGCTCTTCGTGTGTAATCGCTCGAGCTCGGGTTTGGCCTGCGCTCGCTCGAGATCGCCCGGGGGATCGCTCCCCTGTCAGAACGAGCGCTCGCTTCAACCACTATGCAGTATGCTACAGTACTAGTACAGTATTGGTAAAAATCGAATGAATTCATTCGAATTATTTGATTATCAAAACCATTCGAAATAATAGAAATATTCACATATCACTCGATTATTCATTGACTTTGCTTACCACCACAACAAGCCGTATGAAGTTATACAAAATATGTACTTGCATAACAGAATATGTTCCATTTTATGATAATGATAAGAGCTTCGAGTTCAGAATCATATGACGCAACAATAGAATGATAAGCTTCGAATGTTCTGTGTGGGTGTTGCAATACTGACTCTTCTAACAGCCCCAGAATCTGACCCTGATCTTCATTAAATGAAACACCTGACCTACATGGCGATAAGAAAAAAGAGCGCTGCTCTCAGACCTACGTATAGAATGAGTAATCAACATACTGAAATTTTATTGAACAATTCATTCATGCATTCGAATGATTTAATCCTACAATGAAATAATCATTATAGAAATCATTCGATTGTTCTCAACAATTATATATTTAGTGGAAATTTAATCAATTAAAATTTTTCTTTGTTTAGATTGAAACAGCCTGAAATGATTTTCTGTATAAATATATTTCATTCCTACTTAGTTTAACAATTAATCGTGATAATTACTGTAAATGCAAATGAAATGTTTGGTTATATTACTATAAAACGTATATAAAACAGACAAATTACATTTAATACGTGATAACTAAAAATGTCTATCGATGTATGAAATGCAAATAATAAATTAGTAGCGATATATTTTGTGTCATCTCGGACGGAATATGAACTTTACTCATACTAACTTGGAAATATTTTTATTTTTTATCTTAGTAGGTTATTTTACGACGCTTAGTTTATTTAGCGTCTGAATGAAATGGAGGTGATAATGCCAGTGAAATGAGTCCGGGGTCCAGCACCGAAAGTTACCCAGCATTTGCTCGTATTGGGTTGAGGGAAAACCCCGGAAAAAACGTCAACCAGGTAACTTGCCCCGACCAGGATTCGAACCCGGGCCACCTGGTTTCTCGCTGACCGTTACTCCACAGGTGTGGACAATACTATGTACTTTGAGGTATTCTTATCCCTTACTTCTCGAATTTATTCCAAGCAGAGCTAGTAACTGCTTTCCTTTTTTCCACTACTCTGACTCTGCTGATTTAATTTTATTTTCGGTATATACTTTTGACATCGTGTCTTGTAATCTCTTACCATCAACAGAGACGGTGTCCGAGCCTCTGCTTGAGATCGGCGTCGATACTATTGAATCATCTTCAACATTCGTTTTGATGAAACGTACTGATTAGACAAGCCTACAATTCACCTACTGCTTACTGCTACCGGAAGAGCACTCATGAACACCGAGCGCTCGTCCTCAGACCCGATCGCTCGGTATGTTTCTTTACTTCGTGATTTATCGGAAATATTCGTAGATGATCGCTATTCATTCCGTCAGTGCCTTCCTGGACTGATAACGATATCCCGCGCTCGCTCTCATGCAGGTCTCTGGATCACAGTGTGAAGTTCGAATTGTACTGAATAGAAAACGAGATGCGATTTGAATTTATAGTCAGACCACAGTGTGTAGATCGCATTATACTCAGTACACAACAGAATTTATTCTCATCTAATAGTAATATACCATTATTTGATTATTAAATCATAATAATAAAAATAATTAGACTTCCTATAAAGAGTAGGAATAGTGTTTCTTATATTTCTAAAAAAAAATAGGATATTTTGTAATTAAATTATCAAAATGCGATACCCAACAGAGCAGATTGTCTATATAAAAACCCAAACGCTTTACTCATCTATGATTATTTAGCTGTAAATCAATTTGTAAGAGTTTCAGACTGAAAATCATAGAAACTATCTTATGTTCATTTATCCAAAACCGTTTGCTCTAAACCGTTCCATGGCTTTATTAGATTGTACAGTTCGAAAAGATACTCATCAAAGTGGGCAATTCAAAATGATACTCGTTAAAGTGTTCATTTCGAAATGATACTCAGAGTGTGTAGTTCGAAATGATACCTATTAGAGTATGTAGTCGAAATGATGCTCGCTTGAATATGCAGTTGGAAATGATTTCCCCAATAAGTACCAGGTCGAATTTGACCCTTTCCTTTTAAAAGAAGTGTAGGAGATCATATGACAAGTTAGAAATTAAAATATTTCAAGGCACCGTAACATTACCAATAGCAGAGTGAGCATGTTGATAATGTCATGTAAAAGGAACCGGTATATTTTTACTTATTAGTGGGTTTGGATGTTTATGGAGGGATGTTAGAAATTTTGTACGAAGAGTTTTGATATAAGCTGAGAAGTACAGTATGCCAAGATCGTCGTACAGTTGGCTATTTCGAATGAGATAGTCCACTCCGGTGATGGTTCGGCAGATGGCTCGTTGAAGTCCGTCCAGTCGTTGAAGATTGGAAATGATTCTCATTACAATATGCAGTTCGAAGTGATATTCGCTAGAGTGTGCAATTCGAAATGATACTTATTACAGTATGTAGTTCGAAATATACTCGCTAGAGTGTCGAGTTCGAAGCTTATTACAGTATGTAGTCGAAATTATACTCGCTAGAGTGTGCTGTTCGAAATGATACTTATTTTAGTATGTAGTTCGAAATGATACTCGCTAGAGTGTGCAGTTTGAAATGATGCTAATTATTATAGTATGCAGTTCGAAATGACACTCGTTGCAGTGTGAAGTTATAAATTTAATGATGTTCATTACAATATCCAGTTCGAAATGATACTTGTTATAATGTAAAGTTCGGAATGATACTCGTTAGTGTGTTCAGTTCGAAATAATACTCGTTTGAGTGTGAAGTTCGAAATGATACTTGTTTTTAGCCTATGTAATGTTCGTAACGGTACACGTTAGAGTTGTAAAGTTCGGATTGGTAGTCATTAAAATGTAAAGTTCGAAATGATAATCGTTAAGAGTGTAAAGTACGAAATTATGTTCATTAGAATGTGCAGTTCGTGATTGTTTTTATTGAACAATAGTCTACAATAAAACAGTCTAAAATTTCACTTTTTCAATTCAGATTTTTTTCAATTATAAGCCCTTTTCTCTGCGATAGTTTCCTAAAAATATTAATATATTTTTATTCCTCTTTTTTTTTTGTTTTCTTGATCACCAGATGAATTTATTATCATAACCCTTTTTATTGTGGATTTTATTTAAATTTCGTATTTTTTTCTTTTTATTATTATTCTATTGCATTCCATTTCTTGTATTCTTCCTTACATTTTCCTGTTAACTATTTTTACTAATTGAAGTGCTTTTATTATATTCAGTCTTTATATCTTTATTTTACTTTTTTTCTATTATGGTATTATTTTCATATTGTTTAGTGCATATTTTGTTATGCTATTATTTTTTTGTAATATGTTAGTATTCTGTTCCTTAACTTTTTGTTAAATTTCACTGCTTGTATACTTTGTGATCTGGTAGAGTGTAAGAGAAGGTCCTATGAATACTGGTCACATCACTCATGCACTGGAAGGAATGGTAAACGGGAGAAGAGCTCGGGACAGAAGAAGATATCGGATGATAGAGGATATTAAGATATAAAATATGGATCGTATGCGGAGACAAAGAGGAAGGCAGAAAATAGAAAAGATTGGAGAAAGGTGGGTTTGCAGTGAAAGACCTGCCCTTGGGCAGAACACTATGGATGTATGAACAAAATTGCCATTATTGCATATAGTTAATAGCGTGTAACTTTACTTTATCCTGAAAGACCCTCATTATAGTACTTGTCCTTAATTTGTAATCATTCAGTTTATCTCAGGACTGATACGTCAGTAATTTAAATGTCTCTCAAATAGCTTATGTTATTGTTAACGTGCAAGCACAGTTTAGTATATACAGTTGCGAAGCTTGGGATGTTTTTTTTTTTTTTTTTTGCATTTCTCGCGATAGTTGCTAGCCGCTTGGCGCGCTGTGAGTACTAGGAACAATAGACTGTGTCACCAGCGAATAGGGATTATAAAGAATGGACACTTCGCGTCGGTACCTTTGATGTAGCCGGACCGATTTCAATGACCTTCAAGCCAGCTAGAGCGTCAGATTCAGCTTTCTCCCTGGAGTTGGCGCTGACATCAAACCAGCTAGCAGTCGACACAGCGGAAATATAACACATATAATTAATACATCTAGGTACATTATGTACTCAAATAAAATAAATTGGATCCATAAAATAAAAAATCCTTCATTAACTGTAATATCTAGACTCTAGAGTTCCTTTATAATGAGAGTTGAGACGTTGACCCCAACAACAATTAAAATATGTAATGATTTGATAACGAAGAAAATGGAAAAACAAAACTCTTACGAGAAGTAAAACCATATACCTATATAATATTATATACAAATATTAAACGAATTCGATACTTAATTTTATAATGTATTATATTATTTTATAATATAATTTATGATATCTGAAATATAAAATATTATTATTACAACTAGTTTGTCACTGAGAAATAAGGAAAAGCTGTTAACTTGAATTTATTTGAAGCAAAGCGTTACTGGATTATGCAATAAGGTAGGCGATGTTTGGATCCTGTGTCTCAACTCTATTCTCAATTATTATCTTAGCGTATGCTCGATTACACTACCTCTAGCGCTTGAAAGTGGAACTAGCCGCTGGCGCACAGAGAAACAAAACACAGGAAAATTCGTTCAGTGTCCATTCTTTATAATCCCTATTCGCTGGTGTCACTGCCATCGTGATCTAATACAGGCCGTAAGGCAGACCATGTAACTCGCTTAACCTGATCACGAAGGGCGGCGTTTCAACCATATAAATTAGTTGGAATTCATAAAGAGTAACATATATTTCTCTAGAATGTAGTGTAATTGCATTAATAAAATTTAAAACAATGATTATGAGACATTTCAGACATAAATCACTCGCGAGTTAAGATGAAATATTATTTTTGGTGTGAAATTTACGCTGTTCGTATGTGTAATACTTGCCTTTATTTCGATTAAATATTGCGAATTTCTTGTACATTCATTTACGCACGATTCAATAATTTTCAGTTGCACCGCACGGATATTTAGATATTTTGAAATTATAGGTTATGTTTACTGACCCAGTTGCCCCTTTCTGTCTAATTTTAGTGGTCTCCAATGCCCTGCCATTCATATGGAAATATTATAGGTTATGTTTACTATATCTTATATTCCTAAAGGGAACTTATGGACACATTACACTAAATAAAACCTAGCTATGATACGCAATAGAGTTATAATATAATAATTCACTGAGCTCCATACACTGAAATAGAAACCTGAACATATATTACGGCCTAGTCTAACTGTGCCGTATTTCGTATTGTTGTGAAAAGTTGTGTAAACTGTGAAATGTTCGTTATCGGTTGTAATAACTGTAAATGGCTAAAATACAATAATTTGAATAATAGTATGGGACAAGGAGACGTTTGTAGCACTATAAATTTTAAGAAAAAGAGGTCATAGTTATCCTTCTTCCGAAAGATCCAGGAAGGTGAGTTTATAAAATATAATATATACTTTATGAAAATAATATATAAACGTTATGTATTTCGTATTTCAATAGTGGAAGGATGGTGTTATTTTTTCAAAAGAACACGATATGAAAAGTACAATACATTATCGTCTGCTAGGGAAAGAGTCTGTGATAAGGCGATAGTAGCGATCCTGGTGGCTAGCAACTATCTATGGATGCGTATTTCAACTGTCTATGTTTGCATAGTAAGTATTGAGCTTCGCAACTGTATATACTAAACTGTGGTGCAAGTAACTGAATTTTCATAATTTCTCTCCACACGCACCACGTGCTGAAACCGAAATAACAATCGAATTATTTATCTTTCCCCTTTTTTGTCTATGTTTAAGTCCCTCCCTTCATACCCACTTACAATCCAATGCGATGAAAGGGAGTATATTCTTGTTGATTTTATGAAACGTCCTATGTGCCAGTACAGAGCATAATTTTTCAGGAGGAACAAAACATTAATTAAACATCAATACGTCTACACCGATCCTCAATGACGTCATGATATTCATCAACGATTTCTATCGAATTATCTAACATTCTTCTGTAGGTCTATTGATATTTAATTACTTTTATGCTCGACCATCCCGAAATGTAGTAATTATACACCTGGTAGCAATCCTTTAATGCATGTCATTAAAGTACACCTATTCATTAAAGTTCAGGTTTTCGATTATTCTCGGATATGCAATCGAAAGACAACGAGGGAAACGTCACGGAGGCTGGAAATCCAATACTGTCGCAGAAGGTTATGTTCTGTTACTATAATAATTAGCGTTAATTGTAAATAATATTCAAATAAATTCATTTTGTCATCTCGTTTTTCAATGTCTAATTTAATTTCAATGTTATAATCATGATTCATATTTAGTTTACTCTGTAGATTCTATCGAGGTCAATGTGGACATCTGTTCCTCGGAAAAAATCAATACTTTCGCGTCTGAGCACATCTCACAATTTACGAGCTATGCACAAGGTCACTTCCGATCTTCAATCAGATACGAATAAAATGAAACTTCTGAATAATTTTAAGTTAGAAATATGGTTGAGCATAAAACGTCATATGGAACTTGCCTATAATGGTAATTAAGACGCTCGTATGAAAATTATGAAACTCGCTTGCGCTCGTTTCATAAACAAACATACTCGCGTCTTAATTACTATCATTATAGGCTCGTTGCATAATGTACTATTTTCCTTCCTCTTGAGCAAATTATACTCTGTACTGTCATACAGGAGGTCTCATAAAATCAACGATGATATATCCTTTTGACCAGTAGGGTGGGTTGGGGTAATATGGGTATAAAACAGCCTTTTTAAAGTTTAGAGACTCATAGACCTTTACCACAGTCTAATACATACAGTCACGAAGCTTGAGGTGATTTTTTGCATTTCTCGCGATACAATGCTCCAAGTGGTTAGCAACTGAGAGTACTAGGAACAATAGACTGTGCGATAGTAGCGATCCTAGTGGGTAGCAACTAAAGTTCAACTGTCATTGGATGCTTATTCCCTACGTATTGAGCTTCGTGACGGTATGTTCCACTAGACTGTGCTGTTACTATGATAAAATTTTCCAATGCTGTTAATTTTTATGTTAGCACTGTGACCTTCTAGAATCTATTGTATTCTCAAGTTCCTGTTTGGTCTCTTCTTATCAAATAATAATAATCTCAATCTTAATAATAATAATAATAATAATAATAATAATAATAATAATAATAATAATAATAATAATAACAACCCTACGTTTAACTAACTATACTCAAATTGCCCCAAGGATGGGGAAATTTAGGCATAATGTGTATTATTGAAATAAAACATGCTTTAAAGTCCTTATAAAATCGAATTTCAAAAGAAGAATAGCAATGGCAAAGGAAGCTTTTAATAAAAAAAGGAGCATCTTCTGCGGATCTCTGGAGAAAGAATTAAAGAAGAGACTAGTGAAGTGCTTTGTGTGGAGTGTAGCACTGTATCGGGCAGAAACATGGACATTTAGAAGAAGTGAAGAAAAGCGAATAGAAGCATTTGAAATGTGGATTTGGAGAATGATGGAGTGTGTGAAATGGACAGAGTAAGAAATGAAGCTCAGTTGGAAAGAGTGGGTGAAGAAAAAATGATGCTGAAACTGATCAGAAAGAGGAAAAGGAATTGACTGCGTCACTGGCTGAGTAGAAATTGCCTACTGAAGGATGCACTGGAAGGCATGGTGAACGGGAGAAGAGTTCGGGGCAGAAGAAGATATCAGATTGTAGACAATACTAAGATATAGTATGGATCATATGGGAGGAGACAAACAGTAGGGCATAAAATAGGAATGACTGGAGAATGCTGGGTTTCCAGTGATAGACCTGCCCTTGGACAGAACACTATGAACGAATGAAAATCAAATTATCCCAACTATATGTTAGTGTATGTATCATAGAACTGAATGCATAAGTTAGGTAGGCACTAAACAATTTTAATTAGAATAATTTCAAGGAAATATTGTTCCGGGGCCGGGTATCGATCCCGAGACCCTTCGCTTAGCGCGCGAACGCTCTACCGACTGAGCTACCCCAGGAACCATACACGATACCGTCACAATTTTTCGTTTTATATCCACACAACTCACATGAGCTGACAAGACGCCAGAACTCAACTATGAGTGCACACAAATACTGTGTGACTTAAATTGTGGCTTTCTGTTAACGTAACTCCAGTAACGAATGTATTATGCAAATCGGGCTTTCAGGTAGTAGCTCCCTGTAAAGCAGGTTTGAATGATTTCAAGGAAAAATTGTTCCGGGGCCGGGTATCGATCGAGCGAAGGGTCCCGGTATCGATACCCGGCCCCGGAACAATTTTTCCTTGAAATTATTCAAACCTGCTTTACAGGGAGCTTCTACCTGAAAGCCAGATTTGCATAATTTTAATTAGACCTAACAAATAATCCTGTGGGTCTGGGTTCCATTTCCGGCGTACCCCCGATTTATAACTTGTGTTGAGCAAGCTAGGTAACACAGGGATTTTCTCCGTCGTCGTCGTCGTCATCATCATCATCATCATCATCATCATCATCATCATCATCATCATATCTCACTGCGGGTGTAATGTAGACCAGCCTTCTATGGCACACCCTGGGTAACGACTCTATCGGTAAATTGGTCTACACCACTGGCATCATATGGGTGAATGACAAGAAGTCAAGTACCCGCCATTAGTTAAAAAACAAAAGATTTTAAAATGTCAGCTTAAGTTCTTGATAAGGCTTATTTTGTAAATTTTAAAATATCTCCCATTAAAATCAGGGACAGAAAACACTTCGGGTATTTATTTGTCTTTCACCAATCCATAATTTGTGTAAATGGCATTATCTGTAATGAAAACTAGGTTAGTTACAAATTAACCTAGAATTATATCCGAATTATCCCATATTTGTAAATTATAATTAATTAACAAACTATTTAATGGTACGGTATATTATTAAATGTATTAAAAACATGTTCTAAACATGTGTAAACACATATAAATGGATTTGGTTACTGTAGGCCCTATCTCAGTTGGTTCCCCAACAATATTACTTCGAATGTAATCATTCTTGGTCTTTCGCTACTTTGCCTATTTCATTTGGTGGTCTTGGCATTCGCAATGTTAGCGATATTTGTGTGCCTGCGTTTTTAGCCTCGGCTCATGGGGCTCTGAATTTCGTCAAATCTACTCTCTCTAGTCACAGTGATGAAATCATAAACCTTTATATGTCTGAGGCTTTTGAACAGTAGTCCTCCGTTACTCACATTGTGGATCTTCCAAACAGTCCAGAGTCTCAAAAATGCTGGGATCTTGGTCTTGCTTCCAAAACTTTTGACAGCCTTTTTGCGTCTTCCTCCTCAGATTTTGACAGAGCCCGTTTTCTTGCTTTAAGAGAAAAAGAATCAGGATGCTGGCTTCAAGCCTTACCTTCTTCCAACATAGGCACCTTAATGGATAATACGTCCTTTAAGATTGCTATTGCCTTAAGGCTTGGTGTTAAAATTTGTTTTCCACAAAATGTATTTGTGGTGCAGATGTCGATTCTTCTGGCCTCCATGGATTAAGTTGCCTCAAAAAATTCTGGACGATTTTCCAGACACGTCATGATTAACGACATCATTAAAAGGGCCCTAATTTCCGCTGGTTTTCCTACCATTCTAGAACCCATTGGCATAAATCGTTCCGATGGCAAACTTTAACACCATGGTCCAAAGGCAAATCACTTGTTATAACACCTTCGCTTCTTCTTATTTGCCCAAAACTTCCAAACTCGCTGGGTCAGCCGCTGCATCTGCTGTGACAATTAAACGGAATAAGTATCTCGATCTTCTGGATCGATATAATTTTGTCGTTTTCGCCGTAGAATCTATGGGCCCATGGTGTTCCGAGGCGAAGACGTTAATTCTGATATCGGCAAGTATTTATCAGCACTTCACGGTGACACTCGCTCTACGGCTTTCCGCCGCCAAAGAATTAGTAGTCTATTGCCATTCAACGAGGGAACGCTATAAGTGTTATGGGGACTTTTCCACAATCTAAATCGTTGGAAGAAATATTTTATTTCGTGTAGAGCTGTAGAGAGTATTTCGCATCATTTATTTTTGTTGCTAATTTCTCGTAATGTAGTATATTAAAAACATATTCAGGTATCACATTAGAAATCTATGAGCAATGCATAAAATGACGATCATAAATGATCAGCTGAAACATTACTGTGCCCCATTCTCACGCGTCAAAAAGTTTGTTCTTTACAGTTGTTCGTAACATTACAGCGACTCTACAGGTTGTCTTTATTAATTACTGGAAATTGAAAATAGTTGAAATGCGATTCTTATGACCACTGGAAGGCCTAACAAAATTAGAGACACAGAAGGTACTCAAGGAAAATTAAACGTAAATAACAAAGAAGAAGAAAATATATAGACATGATAGAAATGGCGACATCATTTGCTGTTGCGAAATATATATATATATATATTATATATATATATATAATTATAACATATAAATCCAGACATCATCGAGTATGGGTAGGGAAAATATTCTCTCAAGTTTGTAAATTCTTAAATTTATTATACTTTCTTAATTGAAACTTGCTTCGAATGTGATGTGTCATTTCATTGTTGGTAAACAAGAAAGTTTTTTTTACCGGGCGTTACCAGTGTGATCAACACAAATTCTTAACACTCCATGATAGGCAATTGTAAAATAGACACTATATTTTAAATTGACATGTGTTTGAAGATTAGATAAATTTTTGTTCATTAAATTGTAATTTATACCAAAATTACCCCACTATACCCAAATTACTCCGACCCCCCCTACTAGACAGACACACATTGCGGTCCTTCCTAATTGTGTTGTCAGCAAGGCACAAGATCTCCGCTGAGAAAACATAGAACAACACATGGCAAGGCACAAACATTCAGTCCTGTGGAAGGAAGACAAATCTCTTCCATTGCCAACGAAGGAATCAAACCACTCACCGCTTGGATAGAAAGCGCAAACCATATGGCCGCCTCGGTTGTCATAAATCATTTATTTGTTCTATTTTTTATGTTTTTATGTTCAATTTTCTCCTCAAAAATAGTTCTGTGTTACATTCATTATTAGGTTTTGTGCTCAGAAATGCAAAATTATCCTAAATAATTTATTGCTGTAACGGTACTATACTAGAGTATGCCATTAGGAAAGTCCAGGATAACAGAGATGGTTTGGAATTGAACGGGTTACACCAGCTGCTTGTCTATGCGGATGACGTGAATATATTAGGAGAAAATCCATAAACGATTAGGGAAAACACGGGAATTTTACTACAAGCAAGTAAAGAGATAGGTTTGGAAGTAAATCCCGAAAAGACAAAGTATATGATTATGTCTCGTGACGAGAATATTGTACGAAATGGAAATATAAAAATTGGAAATTTATCTTTTGAAGAGGTGGAGAAGTTCAAATATCTTGGAGCAACAGTAACATATATAAATGATACTGGGGAGGAAATTAAACACAGAATAAATATGGGAAATGCCTGTTATTATTCTTGACAAGCTTTTATCATCCAGTCTGCTGTCAAAAAATCTGAAAGTTAGAATTTATAAAACAGTTATATTACCGGTTGTTCTTTATGGTTGTGAAACTTGAACTCTCACTTTGAGAAGGAACTTAGGTTAAGGGTGTTTGAGAATAAGGTACTTAGGAAAATATATGGTCTTTAAGAGGGATGAATTTACAGAATGGAGAAAGTTACAAACACAGAACTGCACTCATTGTATTATTCACCTGACATAATTAGGAACATTAAATCCAGACGTTTGAGATGGGCAGGGCATGTAGCACGTAAAATCCAGAAATGCATATAGAGTGTTAGCTGGGAGGCCGGAGGGAAAAGACCTTTAGGGAGGCCTGACGTAGATGGGAAAATAATATTAAAATGTATTTGAGGGAGGTGGGATATGATGATAGAGAAGGGATTAACCTTGCTCAGGATAGGGACCGATGGCGGGCTTTTCAGGGCGGCAATGAACCTCCGGGTTCCTCTTTCCACTAAGTAAGTAAGTAAGTAAACGATCTTCGCAAAAAGTAAGTAAGATAAGAGAAACGGTACTATAAATGCAACACAATTTTATTGTAAATGGAATTAACTTGGCTCCAGTGAGCTATAAGCTTATGAGCGTAGGAATGTCACGTTGATGAATTCCACTGATAACGTTATCTGATGTGGAGCTGATAACAAGGATTGTGAATCAATTTGACTGCTTCGTAATCTCCTCATTGATAAATTGCGACTTCTTTATCAGAAACAAGGGAGAGCCATTTTCGTATAGTTACCATCCTTACGAGTTTTATGGAATAAAAATTAAAATACAGTACAAACTCCAATTGCGTATAAAATCCTTCACAGTAAAAGCCCACCTCTTTTGGTTCACTAAAATCGCAGCAATGCAAGAGCGCTAAGACTCATAGTCACGATAGTACCACAAATAAGTACGTAATGTTATTTTGTGCGAGATCGTGCGTATTTGCTTGCTTTCCTCACACAACCAATACGCGGTAAGTGTGAAATACCACATTCAGTATTCCCAACGTAACACACATAACAATTTCCCTATTCTTACCGCTTAAGCGTCATATTCATTTTACTGCTTTAGGCTTTTAACATATTATTTTTAAAGACGTTCAATATAGTAATAATTATAAATTGGAAACTTACCACTGCAATTTCACCTAAATTGCACTGTTAATTATTGTTTTTAAATATTTGCAAAAATTAAGTAAACTCTACAACTCCACTAAAGTTACTGCATTTGTAATGCAAGTAACATTAAGGAAGCCGTTTCAAAATCAACACGATTCCAGACTCATTTTAGGCTGGGGTAAAAAACAGACGTATATCACGGCCTCCTGGAGTCATAGTAAACACAGAAAACATTTTATAGGAACAATGTTGAAGATAGATATATTTGTTTTCCAAATTTGCCGTCATTGAACAGAAACCAAGATGGAGATTTCATTGCAACTAATTAGAAATTCCTCTTTCAGGTATGTAATAAACGATCTTCGCACAAAATAATGTACGATACACGAGCGGTATGTTTTCTTCAACTTCTCAAATTTTAAAAAGCTCAACTACGTTTCGCTTTTTCAAACTTTTCTCGAACATGAAAACTTCCAACAT
Source organism: Periplaneta americana (assembly GCA_025594305.2). Taxonomy (NCBI): domain Eukaryota; kingdom Metazoa; phylum Arthropoda; class Insecta; order Blattodea; family Blattidae; genus Periplaneta; species Periplaneta americana. The sequence goes on from JAJSOF020000036.1 coordinate 20,938,300, forward strand.
ACCGCTCTTGTAACGGATATTACTTTTGTAGTTAGATTTATTTTGCATTTAAACTTTTACTTATGACAGTTGCTCACAAAAATAAACACATTGTTGTATTATTCCAACTCAGGATTGCCAGATTTTAGATATTGCAAAGAGGGGCATCTTTTTTTCCATCATATAATACAGGACTTACTTTTGTCTTAAAAAAGAAAAATTATCCCTCTACGTATATGAAGTTAGTGGCCAATATGAATCTCAAAATTGCAATTTTAATTAAAAGTCAAATTATTGTAACAGGTTTCCAAGTACAAAACAATATTTATCTGGCTGTAAGTTACATCATGTTTCTCTGGCGTCTTTCTGAAGGGCTTGTGGCAATAATATGTTCATGCTCGACCATGCCGAAATGTAATAATTATACACCTGATAGCAGCCCTTTAATGGACCTCATTAAAGTACACCTATTCATTAAAGTACAGGTGTTCCACCAATCCGAAAATACCATTGTAGCAATATGAAAGCGCAAGTATCGATTATTCTCGGATATGCAATCGAAAGACAACTAGCGCGAGATTAGACAATATTAAACTCAGTCGAAAAAAACAACACACAAAAAGAACATCAATTCACAATCATCTTCCAGCCTTTCATAAAGCACATTCCGAAAATTCATTTCACCAATTGCCGGAAAAAATCAATATGGTCGAGCATAAAAAGTCGTATGAAACTTGACTATAATGGTAATTAAGACGCCCGTTTGAAAATTATTAATCTCGCTTGCGCTCGTTTCATAAACATACTTCTCTTAATTACTTTTAAGGGCTGGTTGCATAATGTACTATTATGCAAAATTATTAACTTAAAGACTTAATAGTAGTTCTGTCTCATAATTTTCCCCAGCTGTTTATTATTAACAGTAAAGCACATCCAAAAGATGCATCACGTGTGACAAAATATTTAAATTTCAATGTTTATTAATTGATTACAATGACAAAATTTATTGATACCTAAATTCACATTTAGTGACTTAGCGTATTAGTCTCAAACCCATCTTTTAACATACAGTATACATTTATCACTGGGCTTTAGCATTTTCAACAAGGTTTTTTTTTTTCATTTTCTGTACTAATCATTTCTGATGAACGTCTCTTTTTAAATGTTTAGAAATATCATATTCACCACTGAATTCGCTGTTACAAACTTTAACACTTGCCTAAATATTCGTTTTTTTTTTCAATGTGTAAACCTACATCGTTAAAAAAATAATTTTAAATGTAATGTAATTTCGGAATATGTATGATAAGACTTTCTTGTGTTAAATTCTAACGTACCTTTTTACATGTTTCGACCTTTTATGGGTCATCCTCAGAACTGGTCGTTGTTGGTCTTGGCGCCTCTTGTTTTGTTTCCTGTGAGGGTGCGTTCGTGTGGTATAATGTAGAGTCAAAGAGTGTGTGTGTTCTGAAATTGAGTTGTGTGTTGAGAATTTCGTTGGTGTGTGTTTTAGTGTGTCTGTATATTTCATATTTTTCTAGTGTGTTGAGTTTCTGGCTTTTTGGTTGGATGTGTAGTATTTCCATGTCTGTGTTGATGTCTCTGTGGGTGTGGTTAGCATTTGTGATGTGTTCTGCATATATGGAGGCGTTTTGTAATTTTGTTATTGCTGTGATGTGTTCTTTGTAACGTGTTTGAAATGATCTGCCTGTCTGTCCTTTGTAGAAGTTGTTGCAGATGTTACATTTGAGTTTGTATACGCCTGTGTGGTTGTATTCCTTTGTTTGTGTTGTTTGTTTGTGTTGTAGAGTGTTATTTGTTCTGTATGCGATGTTGTAATTTAATTTCTTGAATGAGGTTGCAATTTTGTGTGTTTTTGTTTTCGTATGTTAGTGTGATGTATTTTTTTGTGTTCTTGTGTTTGTGTTGTGTTCTTGTTTTTTGTGATTATGTTTTGTCTTACGTATTATGTTGTCAAATCGGGACATCTGACAACCCTGCTCCAACTGAAATGTACGCTGTGACATTGTCATAACATAATGTAATTTTTGAAATACAAATATTCAGTTACGAGCAAAGAGTTAATAAAGCAGTACACAATTTCATTCATCATGGATAATTTTGTAAGATTGGAAGAGGGATAAAGTCTGGAAGAAGCGCTACAGGATATTGCCAACAGTGGTCACGATAAAAGTATCTTCCATAGTCATGGGAGCGATGCAGAAGTCGACAATACTGAATAAGGTGTTCAGGTTGACTGTAACGTTAACGATTCTGAAACACAATTTAGACAGAGAATCTACAGCTCAACTTCTAGAAATGGAGAGTTGAAATATGATAAGTGATAACTTATTACACAAAAGCCCTTCTTCTTCTTTTTTATTATTTATTTATTTATTGGTCGACCAGCAAACTTGCTATACAGACCACTGTCAAATTATGGAATATCACATGCAGAATATCATGCTGAGGTTGGCTCTAAAGGTTCCTCTAATTAATTTAAATTAGTTAATTAATCATTTTTGTGAATTATGATAATAAAAATATGATAATGATTTTCTGTGTTAAATTTATGAAGAGTCGTCAGTATCGCTAAGAAAGATGTCTTGAGGGAGTTTCCTTTTAAGTCTAGATGGCTGACAAGATCTTGCTCCAGTGTTATATGTCACAGCTCCAGGAACGTCAGGAAGTTTGTTGAAGAAAGATTTTGACATTGAATGGATGTACTGTTCCAGTGGAAGAATTCCCAATTCTTGATGCAGTTGTTGATTTCTTACAAACCAGGGGGCATTTGTTGCTGTTCGCAGGAACTTGTTCTGGAGAACTTGTAGGCGATGCATGTGAGTCTTATTTGCAGTCCCCCACACTGGCGCTGCATAAGTTAAAAGAGGTCGTACAAGCGAGGTGTAGAGTAGCATTGAACAGTCCAATCCAATTTGTGAACGTCTATTAACCAAATTCGAATTCTGGAAGAGGTTAGTGTAACAATGCGAGTTATATGGGCATTCAATATAAGTTTCGTGTCTAATAATATTCCCAAATATTTGACAGCTTCTTGACTAGACAGCCATGTAACTTGTTCATTTAGAAGAATCAAAGGAGGTGGATTATGAATAGGCCTTAAAGAGAAGATTTTGGCTTCTGTCTTGGTAATGTTGAGTAGTAATCTCCTGTCAGAGAACCATTTAGACAGCTCCTGTAAGGATGTCTGAAGAGAAAAGCCCTTCTAGACATAGTTCTCGATATCGATACTGTCATGTATTTAGTTTTCCCCTGATTTCTGAATAGACCAACTTTATTGGCTTCTTCTATTAATTCTTCCACTAAGATTCGGACCCCCTTCTTTGTTCTGCTTATTGGTAAAATGTAATCAGCGTAGGCTAAAAGCGAAAAGAAATTCGTCCCCAATTGTACACCATGTGTGCTACAGCTAACTCTTTTCAAGATGTTTTTCCAAGAAAAAATTGAAAAGAAGTGTTGGTAATCCATCACACTGTCGTATACCAGTGTTAATACTAAAATTCTCTGATAATTGTCTTGAAATTCTGACTTTACATTGGGAATTTTCTATGCACAATTTTATTAATCTGTTACATTTTGTTGTGCAAAGTCAGTACTAATGACTTCGTTCTGATTTGTATTTTTTTGTTTCTTTTTTTAGGATAATTCAGTTTACTCTATGTGCAATAAAACACACGTAGCCTACTTATTTATATTGTTTATCGGATTTCGGGCTCCACCATAGCACAAACTTTTAAAATATCACGAAATGCTTGTTCATTCACATCAAAGACAAGTAATATAATCTTGACATTTCCAACGTCAAGACTCGATTGATATCATTTCTCTTCCACGTCAATTTTGACAGTGGATGTTGACGCGTGCTCTTCGTTAAACTCTAGTCACTTCATGATAATTCATATTATGTATGTACAGTGCATCGCACTCTCTGCAAAAAAGTCTCAGATTTTTGTTAAAGAAAACAACTGTGCCTATTTTAAAGATAAGCGTGTAACATCGGTAAAAAAACATGGTGGGGTAATTTAAGCGAACTAGATTTAATTTCGAATTAGGCTACTCATTAATGAAGATCATGGCGGTAATGAAGGCAACAATAGTAATTATCTTATAGTTATGACACAGAATGATCCAGACTTACGTAACCTTTTAATTGGTAATGAAACCTGTTTTTATTCTGTGAGATTAGGTTAACAAACAGAATCACATATCGATGGCAAAGAAGTGATACCTCGTATCTACAAAAATGGTCATTTAGTTTAACTACATTATTAATATTATTATTATTATTATTATTATTATTATTAATTATTAATATTAATATTTGGAGAACCTACCATAAACAATAATGGAGAAAAACGTAAGAGATTTTGTATTATACAATGAAATGAAAATCATGAATTCATTTTACAACCATAAAGATATTCATATGTATACATGGTCAGCGCGTGGCTCAAAATCTATCATAGATTATTTTATAGCAAATAGAAAATTATCCGAATTGGTTTTAGATGTCAAGGTCTTCAGAGGAAGTGACATTGGATCAGATCATTACCTTGTATTAGCAAAAGTGAGATATACACCAAGATGGCTACATTTAACAAAGATAAATTCCCCCAAAAAAGAATTAATGCGTTACAAAATTAGATTAATCCATGACGACAGTGTACGCTGGCTTTATCAAAAAGACTTGAACAAAAATGTTAGAAATACCTGAAGATGAAGACATTCACAAAGAATGGGAAAAATATTAAAACTCAAATATCACAGGCAGCCACGGAGAGCGAGTACAGTGAACTGTCTCTGATCGGAAAATATAAGGCTTTCACATAAAAGAAAAAACTAAGATCATGGGATGATGAAATTAAGGAGATCATAAAAATAAAAAGTATAGCTTATAGAAAATACCTTCAAACAAAATCCGTTAATGATGAAATAGATTATAAACATAAAAGGGCGATAGCTAACAGAGAAATTAGAAAACGACACAGGCAATCATGGAAAGAGTTTATATCTTTTTAGAAACTGACATTTATAAAATGAAACCCAATACATATAAAATTTTAAAATACATGAACAGAGACATAAAGGAATCCGCCAAGATAAACCCTTGCCCCAAAATAGAAACATTCCTAGACTTTTACAAAAACTTATGGAACAATCCTACTTTTGATTCAAAATTCTGGGACACAAAAACCCAGATGAACAATGCATTACCAAAGAAGAACTACAAGAAGCATTAAAGAAGACGAAAAATAGTAAATCACCTGGAGAAGATAACCTAAATTCAGAATTGTATAAATATGCAGGAGATCTATTTCAAGAAAGATTATAAGATTTCTAAACAGAATATATCTGACTGCCACTTTACGGAAGAATGGAAAAATAGGATGTAATTATTCCCATATATAAAACAGGAGATAAACAGAATGTTGAAAACTATAGAGGGATTAGTATCCTCAACACATGTTATAAGATATTTAGTAGGATTTTAAATGAAAAATTAAAAAAACATGCTGAAACTTTCCTTCTGGAGTGTCAAAATGGCTTTAGAAAAGGAAGATCATGTGTAGATCCATTATTTAGTATGAAACTAGTGTTAGAAAAAGAAGAGAATTTAATTTAGAAACCCATATAGCTTTTATTGATTTTGTGAAAGCTTTTGATAAAGTCCGAAGAGACCTTTTATTCGACATATTACAAGAAAAAATATTCCAAATTTGCTATTGCAAAATATAATAGAAATCTACACAGACAGCAAAATAAGTGTCAAAATAAATAACTGTATATCTGAAAGAAAATTAGTTAATAATGGAGTTCGACAAGGTTGTCCACTATCACCAACTTTATTTAATATTTATATAAATGAAATTATTTTAAAATGGAACCAAATCTACACATCAGGAATCAAAATAACCAGTGCTCTAACATTAAATACCTTACTCTATGCCGATGATCAAGTCATAATTTCCAATTCAGAGGATAATTTACAAAGACGATTGTATACATTAAATAAAATATTAGAAGATTTTGGGATGGAAATTTCAGCGCAAAAATCAAAAGTAATGGCATTTTTAGGACAAGACCCAGTCAGAAGTAAGATAATACACAATAACCAATGCCTCGAACAAGTGCAAAATTTCAATTATCTGGGTTGTGAAATATCTTATCAAAATGAAAAAGATGTGAACAAGAAAATTACCAAATTCACACAAATTCTAGGAATAATAAACAACGCATTAAAAGCTAAATTAGTACAAAAATCTGCAAGAATAAAAATATATAATACACTAGCATTACCCACCCTTTTATACGGAAGCGAGATTTGGTCATTAAAGAAAAAAGACGTGAACAGAATCAAAGCAACGGAAATGAAATTTTTGAGGAGGACAGCAGGATATACTCTTTTAGACCGAGAAAGGAATGAAGAAATTTTAGAACAATTAGAAGTAGAGTCAGTAGAAGAAAAAATCAGCAGATACAAATTCAATTGGCTAGATCATGTAAGAAGAATGGAAAATTCAAGAATCCCAAAAATTATGATGCAATATAAACCTAGAGGACATCGTCGACCAGGAAGACCTTTAAGAAGACTGCTAGATGGGGCCGAAACAGGTCTACAGAGGCCTAATTCGTGAAGGATGATGATGATGATGGTTAATATTATGTTCACAAATTTGGAAAATTAACTAATATTTTGTCATCGAGTAGCCTAGAAGATTTTGCAAAGCAGAAACATATATACAGAATGATTCACGAGAAGTTACTGTCAGTTACGAAGCATATTCCTGAAGACAGTTTGAGCAAAAAAGCTATATAAACATGGGTCCTATTCTCAATAATTTGAGGGTTACACTAATTTAAAGTTGTTAAAAATACCTTTTAAGGGTAAAAGAATATTACAATTAGAGAATGAACTGTTCAAAAATATACTTTCTTTAATTAGCTAGTATTCTGAAGCTAAAAATGTATTGTGAATTCCATAGTTGCTTCGTACAGAATTTTTTTTTTCAATTTTTAATTACAAAGTTACATTTTTCTTACGGATTTATCACAACAATTGTTACAAATCACGTCATTCTTGTGCTCTCTTTAAGACTGTAGATTATGATGCAATATTGAACTATAAATAATCAAGTTGCTAGCAGTCGAGGTATCATTTCTTAGACATCTATATAATAATAATAATAATAATAATAATAATAATAATAATAATAATAATAATAATAATGATTTATTTTAGCTGGCAGAGTTAAGGACGTGAGGCCTTCTCTTCCACTCAACCAGCAAAAAGTGTATATACATATGCATGAACTTACAAAGAATTCAACAATTTGATTTAGATGAGAGTTACATGTATACAAGAGTTATTTACTGGAATTAAACAACAAAATACTATGAACTATTAATTAAACACTGAAATAAACTGTGTAGCAGAATTAAACTAAAATACATAGAATGTTGTTAATATATTTCAAATAATTTCAGATAATAGAAAGAGATTATTATGAGACAATTTTGAAAATGCAGCACAATCAGGATGATGTCTAAAGAAAAAGCAACAGTGTAGTCAGTAATATTTTAAATCAGTATGATTGCAGTGAAATGGTAATAAGGTTATCTTTGAACTGTTCTTGAAGGTGTTTGTTGTCTTGAGATACCGTAATACTTTGTGACAAGGAATTCCATTGACGAGAGGTGGATATTGTAAAAGATGAGGAATAACAAGATGTTCTATTAAGAGGTATATTTAGCGTGCCACAGATAAGTGATCTGTATTTACGTCGTGGTTAGAGTATAGATAAGAGAAACGAGACGAAAGGTAATTTGGTGTTGACAAGAGCGTTTATTCGAAAGAGTAAAGACAAAGAGTGTAAAGTTCTGCGTTCTTTAAGACGGAGCCATACAGAATGATTTGCACGAAGGACGGTGATATGTGATCATATCGTCGGATGTTGCACAGTTTGACGCAAATATTCTGAGCTCCTGTAACTTGACTAACAGTTCAGAACTTAGATAATTAACAAAACGTCACAATAATCGAAGTGCGGCAATTACTAGGGTTTGTACAAAAATAAGTTTTTTGCTGGGCAAGAAGTTTCTGAAGCTAAAAAGTGAAAGGAGGAACAGATTTTTTTATCGTTTCTTTAACTTTTAAAATTCCAACTTAGATTATTATCAAAAAAGAAGCCAAGATTTTTCACAACAGATGAGTAAAATTAGCGTGTTGTTAAGGGTAACAACTGAAAGATTACTGTTATTAAAAGTTAACTAAAATAATGTCAATTTATGGCAGTTGAGTCTTACTTGGACATCTAGTCCGACAGGGTGTCCCATTTATCTTGTGCACCTATTATAACTTTTTTATTTGGATAGGTATTGGAATTTTTGTTTTGTTATGTTAAACGAGGGGCTAACATGAGTGCATGTAACTACATTATTGTACAAGATACACGTGACGTCATCAATTTTCCAAATAGCACTACATACTTTAATCATGTTACATTGATTACACACATTAAGATGAGTTCAAAAATGTATCACAATGTCACCTTCCTAATCAATAACAACAATTTAAATATTTCGAACCACATAAACTTTGATAAATAAGAAATTATGTGTCAATTCAGATTATCAATATTTTCACTGTGGATGAAAGTAAATCTCACAATTACTGATATAATAAATAAATACATAAACATCAACATTTTAATTGTCAGTACTTTATCAATAAGATTTCAATTAATTTGCTCAATCTAGTAGTGATAATTGAAATATTTTTTCAAGCTGAGTGAAATTTGTTAATTAAATGGGTGGGAAATGTTTCGGTTCTAATATAATAGTATCTCGAGATCTCATTTTAGTGACGTTTTTGTCAAAACAAGATTTTAGCTAAAGTAATGCTATCCAACGTTTGCTACACTTGATACTAATGGACATGTCTGATAAAGAGAAAGATAAGAGGTCTGAGATAACTCTGGCTTTCTCTCTGTCTGACGATTCTCATGGAGACAATCGGACGGTTTCATAGTCTGCTATAGTGTGTGAATTGAGTTGAGTGTCTACATGTAGCTGTAAGATACGTTGTTAAAATTTTAGTATGTAAAGAATAAAATGTTCATGGCATAGAGGAAGGATATTTTACGAGATAAATTGTCGGTGCTCGAATGTATTCTGAGTGATCTACAAGAAATACATTTTTACAACAACGCAAAATATAATCGGAGGTAAGTGTAGATGTTATTTTCAAGATTCAGGCATACGTTTTGTTTAATTCTATATACTGTAATAACATTCACATAGTTTTCAGTGTCCAATATTATGGTACAAGAGCTAGATTTTTTAACTACGTACAGAACTAGCGAACCTAGATTGAGTTCCAGGAGGGGAGTTGGATTGTATCTCTTCATCTTTAATGAAATTCTATCATAAAAATAAAATGAAATTTGTAGCTCAGCCACATGATCATAATACAAGACGAAATGAAATTCTTAAATTAGTTGAACCTAAATGTTTCACATCTGCTGCTTTACTACACAGTACAAATTATGGTCCACGGCTATATAATTCGATAATAAAATTTCATCCAGAATTGACTACTTTAAGCAATGAAATTTTCAGATCCAGAATAAAAAAATTATATGACAGACTTCCCTGTATTATATTATGTACCATGTATTGTAATAGTAATATGCGTTACAAGAGCGGTATGTTGAAGTTTTCATGTTCGAGGAAAAGTTTTAAAAAGCGAAACGTAGTTGAGAATTGAAAGAAAACATACCGCTCGTGTATCGTACATTATTTTGTACGATCGTTTATTACATACCTGAAAGAGGAATTTCTAATTAGTTGCAATGAAATCTCCATCTTGGTTTCTGTTCAATGACGACAAATTTGCAAAACAAAAATATCTATCTTCAACATTGTTGCTTTAAAATGTTTTCTGTGTTTACTATACTCCAGCAGGCCGTGATATACGTCTGTCTTTTTTTCCCCAGTCTATGATGAGTCTGGAATCTTGTTGATTTTTTCACGGCTTCCTTAATGTTACATGCATCACGAATGCAGTAACTTTAGTGGAGTTGTAGAGTTTACTTAATTTTTGCAAATGTTTAAAAACAATATTAACTGTGCAATTTAGGTGAAATTGCAAAGTTTCAATTTATAATTATTACTATATTGAACGTCTCTAAAAATAATATGTTAAAAGCCTAAAGGAGTAAAATCAATATGTCACTTAAGCGGTAAGAAGAGGGAAATTGTTATGTGTGTTAGGTTGGGAATACTGAATGTGGAATTTTAGACTTTCCACGGATTGGTTTTGTGCGGAAACCAAGCAAATATGCACGATCTCGCACAAAACAAGTTTATTTCTATCCTAAGTATATTTTTTCTATCTTATCTTGGTTACTATATCAACATGACCTGTACTAATTAGACTACTAATAATAATTTAATATTAATCCACCAATCTCAACATCGTCTCTTTTTTAACTTAGTTATTACTAGTATTATTATTTACTAATTTTATTACCATCTTTATGTGACCTTTTTTTCTTAAGTATTTTGTCTATAAAGTATGTATCGGGTAGTATCGGACAGCGGGTAATATCGGACAGTGAGTTTCCCTAACACGATGATAGTACTTTGATGGTTACTTTCTGTGATGTCGCATTTTGAAACGTAACCATTTTTATTTATAGATGAAAGAAACGCACTTCCCCTATATCTATGTAACGGAACTGTTCCCGAACACGAGCTTTGCTCTTTCGGGGTATTTCGATATTTTAATAAATTTAAATTATTAAACAAATAAATAAAAAATCTACAATGAACGTATGTATCTCGTGCTTTACTATAAAGCGGGGGCCTTGTGTCATGCTCACCACATGGCCAGAGAGCCTCACTACTTCTGAATGTTTAATGTTAGCTCATAGTACTTCTCAGGATGGTACATCTGGTATGAGGCAACGGCTCTGATGATTTAGATAATGATGACTATAAAATTATAATAATGATAATAATGATAAGAATAACGCTGATAATAATTGAAGAAGTGAACTCAGAAATCGTCTAAGTGCCATTTAAATCTTTCTTACTTAATCTAAAATACTATCTATAATTGTATTAAAAGTGAATTTATTTGTTTAGTTTTCGGAAGTTGCTGATATTTTCATTTGTGCGGTTTTTTGTTGCCTTTAAGCTTGTTTTAATTCTAATCCATTGATAATTCTTTTCTCTTGCTCATTTATAAAATAACCTTAGCCATTTTTCACATTTATTTGCTGATTTGGATACATTGGGAGCAGAAAGGACATTTAGCCTGGAATTTGAGGTAAACAGATGCTGGATATGCTTGCAGTACCATTATGTAAGGGATGAAAATAACGTACTAGACATTTAGCACTTTCTGGTTTAGTAGAAAATTAGTTTCGTTTTTAGCATATCATATTTTTGGTAAAAACTAAAATTAGATCATTTTAATAAATTATTATTATTAGATCTATTATTATTATTAGGCCTATTATTATTATTATTATTATTATTATTATTATTATTATTACTTACAAATGGCTTTTAAGGAACCCAAAGGTTCATTACCACCTTCACATAAACCCGCCATCGGTCCCTATCCTGTGCAAGATTAATCCACTCTCTATCATCATATCCCATCTCCCTCAAATCCATTTTAATATTATCCTCCCATCTACGTCTCGGCCTCCCCAAAGGTTTTTTCCCTCCGGCCTCCCAACTAACACTCTATATGCATTTCTGGATTCGCCCATACGTGCTACATGCCCTGCCCATCTCTTTATTATTATTATTATTATTATTATTATTATTATTACTATTATGATTATTATTATCATTATTATTGCGAATTATATTGAAATGCTTTTATTTCAGAATACTACATTTTCGAAATTTAAGTTCGTTAGATAAAGTGACATTAGGCACGCTTTTTCATTTTCTCTTCTCAATACACTTTATTTAGCTTTCACATTTTACATAATTATTATTGTTAACATGGTTATCCTATTTTGTCTTTTGTATCTTCTATTATTATATGGGAAATATTTTTATAATTTATTTCAAGATTAGGCATATAAATGCGAATTTTGCTCTTCTCACATGTTTTCATTTTTCATTTATACTTCACAATTTTCGAATATTATATGACTGTCCTTTAAGGCTATACGGGAGAATTTACGAGTTAGTTATAATCTAACACAGTTTCAGGTAATTTTCTAGGAAAAATCGAACAATTCTCATAAGTGGAGCTAAGATCCATGGCTGTCCTGTCTAATGTTAAATCATGGGAGTACCGATAATAAAATTAATCACATTATAATTGGCCAATGTCTCACAGCACAGTTATCATGAAGTGGTGGAGTTAGGATTAAGATAGTCTGTGACCTGAAAAAAAATGAGTAATTATTTCAAATCACATTAAAGTGATGTTGCAAGTGAGATAGGCTACATAACTTTATCATTATTTACGACACACCACTAATACCTAACAGTAATTTATGGAATGTATACTTCTGTATTTTGAACATCTTAATCTTAGGTAAAAAAGATAACAATTACTAATTAATTTATTGAGATTTATCGTGCAATAAGTTCCAATTTACAGTGTTCTATTCTCAAATTATTTTAATATAAAATTTGAATCGCGAAGAACTCTTCATGAAGATAGAAGTGAAAGTTTTTCAACTCGTTAATAATATATCAGATGATAGTGTTAATGACAACGATGTTAAAATGGTGGTAGTGATGATAACTATTCTATTTTTCTCCTGGATATTAAATTACAGATAGGTACTACTTATAACCAAAGATGATTATGGGTTTACATTATGGCCCGATTTCTTCAACCTTTGTAAGAATGCATCTAACATAACGTTACTTAACTGTAAGTTAAAAGTATAAAAATGCTGTTAAAAATATTGCGTTTCTTCAACTTTATATTTCATATTTTAACATAGGCCTACTGTTTGTTAACTCTGTTACGACCAGAGATTCTGAAGTTCAACCGTAACCTATAACCAAGTATAAGCTCTATTCTGTTTTCTGAACTCTTACAATAATTGAGGTTCTCGCTTGTTTCCGTTGTTTGATTCAGAGAGGATAGATGTCTTACTATTCTCTTAGGTTTGATTTCCGCTTTTTTCCGTCGTCTGTATCACAATAGCGTGGAGCGGCGTATTGGTATTGCTGTTATGAAATGGAAAACACTGGAACAAAAAGAAATCGTGAAACTAATTTCTCTCCGTTCGAGAGAAGCCTTCTGCTGGAAATAATTTCACAAGTATAAACCAATTATTGAGAACTAGCCGTACCCGTGCGCTCCGCTGCACCCGTTAGAAATAAATATAAAGTAATTACATAATTAAAATAGGACATTTGATCCAGGGAACATTCGTGTTTGATAGAAGAATAAATCGTTTAATATGTTACTTAATTTAAATTGCACCCAAATAATTAAAATGCGATCATTTTGGTCCAGAGACCACTCATTGGTGCAATGACAATTCCTTTAACCTGTTCCTAATTTTTATTACATGCAACCATAGTTTAATGAACACTGACATCATTTAGATTTAATGTGTATACTTTATTTTACTTGTTATAGGTTTCATTGAATTATGGTAATAACTTAATTTTAACCCTTGTTTTCTACGTATTCAGTAAATGGCGTTTGGCCCACTATGGTTCTGAACCCTTCAAATAACTTAAATTATATTATATATATATTAAATTACATATATTATATTATATTATATTATATTATATTATATTATATTATATCATATTATATTACATTATATTATATCAGAAGTTACTGTAATAACATTATAGCATTATGTCCATCTAGAGAAACTACTCTTTCCAATGGTGAAATAATAATTAATTATACAATCGGTTAATTTAGCTTCCGATATTACTTCATACAAACACAGAAACATTCTCTGTAGGCTATCTTTCATAGCTTTCGATTGTTGCTGTCCAAGGCCCCTATAGACGAAGTCATTTGCTTTTTATTTCATTATACGGCCTGAGATGTCGTTATTTTAATTTTAAAACTCATTTATCTCATTAAATATCAGTCATATCAAACTTTTTCAAGGAATAAAACTTATCGCAAATTATTTTTAAAGAAACTTTTGTTATGTAACATTTTTCACAAAAATCAATAATAAGCGAGATATTTCCATTTATTTAATTCAGGCCCCCTTATAACCCCCCCTTTAAATAATGTATTTTGAATGCCATATAGCCTAAAATCCAAGTTACAACGAACTTAATTTATATTCCAATTTTCATCGAAATCCGTTCAGCCATTATCGTGTGAAAAGGTAACAAACATACACAGACAGACATAAACAGACAAAAACAAAAATAAAAAAAGCGATTTTCGGTTTCAGGATGGTTAATTATATATGTTAGGACCAATTATTTTTGGAAAATCGAAACTTACCAGAAAAATTTCGGCTACAGATTTATTATTAATATAGATAAAGAAACAAACAAACGGATCTACGTTGGAAGCGAAAAGTGAGGCTTGGCAGAAAATAGCCTATACCTTTGTATGAACTTCTGTCCTGTCAAATCACAGAAATCATCCGTTCTGTTTATGTATTCATGGATATCATTTTCTAACAATCAAGATATAAAAGTTCAGCATCTAACGCACCAGCCATATTGAATACTTCTATGCTAACAGAGAGTTAAATGATTTAACTGCATGAAATTGGGCAGTTAAATTAACATAGGTTTTAACAGTCTGTTAGTACTAACAGTAGTTGAAGAAATGCTTCAACTGTTAAATTTACAGTTAAAATGGAATAACACACTGTTATAATTTAACGAAGGTTGAAGAAACCGGGCCTGTGTCCCATAAGTTATAGTTGGGTTTCACAGAATTAAATTTTTTGAACGATTAGTGGTAGAAATGTAATATTTGTGACAGATAAATATAAAACTCTCAAAGCTTTTCGTGTGTAAGTCTGAGGCACAGAAGGAAACAAAAGACGGTAACAATCGAATAAATGCAATAATTTTCGTTGTTACAATAAAAATAATAATAATAATAATAATAATAATAATAATAAATAATAATAATAATAATAATAATAATAATAATAATGATTTTATTTAACCTGGCAGAGTTAAGGCCATACGGCCTTCTCTAACACTCAACCAAAAAAACTGCGTTACAGAAACACTACAAATTTACAAAGTACCTACACAAAAACTGAATAAGATAATAATAATAAAATGTAAACAACAAGTAAGAAGAAATCAGACATAATATATAACATAGAGATGGAAAGAAAAAAGCATAATAAAATGGGAACAGCAGGTCAAAAATAAATGAGGCCTACAAAGTATAAAAAAATAAGACAATTATTGATGATAATAATAATAATAATAATAATAATAATAATAATGATAATAATAATAATAATAATAAGAATAGTAATGATAATAATGATATAATAATAATAATAAATAATAAAAAAATAAAATAATAACAGGCCTAATAGTAATGAGAATGGAGAAAGTTACACAACACAGAACTGCACACATTGTATTCTTCACATAACATAATTAGGAACTTAAAATCCAGACGTTTGAGATGGGCAGGGCATGTAGCACGTATGGGCGAATCCAGAAATGCATATAGAGTGTTAGTTGGGAGACCGGAGGGAAAAAGACCTTTAGGGAGACAGAGGCGTAGATGGAAGGATAATATTAAAATGGATTTGAGGGAGGTGGGTGTGATGATAGAGACTGGATTAATCTTGCAGAGGATATGGACCGATGGCGGGCTTATGTGAGGGCGGCAATGAACCTTCAGGTTCCTTAAAAGCCATTTGTAAGTAAGTAAGTAATAGTAATAATAATACTAATAGTAGTAATAAAATAGTGCAGTACAAAGCATACAATGAATACAATATTTTTAAGTATACACAGTAAGGAAAATTATGTTTATATATAGCTCAACTTATCACATTAGAGATATACCATTATCGGAAAATATGAAAACAAAAATATAAACTAAGTTAAATATCACTAGAACATAAAAAAGTGAATACGTGGAAACATGCAATACAGCACTAGTCATAATAGTAAGTTAGTTTGGCAACTCGTCATAAGATAATTTTCTGACTTGGATTTGAAAGATTTCAATGTTCGGCAGCCCTTGACTTCAGGCGGCAGAGAGTTCCAGTGACGAGAGGTAGCAACAGTGAAAGATGAGGAATACAGAGATGATGTGTGAAGTGGAATTTCTAGCGTGTTATCGCGTTGTGATAGAGTATTAATATTATGATAGCGAGAGAGAGTATGAAAACGAGCGAATAAATAACAGGGGGATGAAGTGTGCATAATTCGATATAGGAGAGAAAGTGTAGGCCTACAATTACTTATACAAGATGGATGTCGAACTCACACCCGAGCACAAACGTGCCTGCTGTCTGAACCACATCGGTGGCTGCGGTAGCATTTTTTCTCATAGTGAAATTCAGAAAATCTAACAAGGATTAAACAACGAAATTGTTTGGTGAGATACTGTCATTAAGTGACCAACGGAATCAAGGCAAGACCTTGAAGTTTATGATAGAAATATAGTAAGGATGATGATGATGATGATAATAATAATAATAGTATATTATTATATATTATTCTTATAATAATATATTAATAACTAGACTTCGTTGAATTGGCACACGCAGCATGCAATCAGGTTGTCGATGTACGGTAGTATAGAGGAGGTGAGCGACCGCCCGGTCTCGTAGTATAAGCAGTTCATGTTAAGAGTTGTGACCGGTGCAAATAGATAGAGCAGCTACAGCTAATGTATACCTATGTAAGAACTTGTTTTTGCATTACTGTGGTTGGAATAGTCAAAGCTTAACATTTGTTCAGTGCAGACAAGCATTCAATCAAACATACTACAATGAGAATGTTGCTGTTCCAAACAATTGCCCCTGGAATACCCTTACCCCCGCAACCAGTCTTGACCCTTGGAAAACGTGGTTGGGATGCTGTTAATTATTATGCAAAATATTACGGCAAAGTAATGAAGGTAATTGATGCATTGGATAGCACAGACAGTTCCGCTGTTGCAGCTGTAAAATCATTGCCTTCTGAACAGCTATTGGAAGATATTCTGTTCATTAATTCTAATTTTAAAATCGTGTCCAAAAGCATCACCCTGTTAGAATCGTTTAATCTACAACTCTTAGAAGCCCTTAATATAGTATATAAAATATCACAAACTGTTATCCAAAATAATAATTCACTAATTTCAGAAAAAATAAAATGTAAGTTGAGAAACATTATTGCTAAAAATTCTGCCTATTCAGAAATTCGTATTATAAATTATGTACTATCAGTTCACGACAAAACTCTGAAGTTGGTGTACTGAAAAGTTCTTCAAATATGCACGTATTACATCGTGTGTTGTTGAACGTACATTTTCCCAATATAAAAAGTGACCATCGGAGGAGGTTACTTTGCAGTCGCTCAAAATATACGTAACTCTTCACTTCAATGTACATATTCAAGGATGATGTGAATATATTACATTACATTTTAAGAGTTAATATATCTCACTACAAAACAATTGTGTATTTACATGTTTAGACGTTTCCTACTTCAATGATCATCCATTATATTTCTTGAATGCAGGCTACAGGTTTTATTGTAACCGCAGTATACTGCTCAGTGTTTACATTAGAGGCATATTTCATCCGTTGCACGTCCGTTTCTCATACAGTCTATACCGCGTGCGTAGTAAACCTTGCGATTCTCGTGACAATTCCACGAAGTCTATTAATAACACTGGGTAACAAATTTTGAGCAAATTTTTGTTTCTCCTGGTTTTTTGGTTTCATATCGATAAATCACACACGCTGAGTTCAGAAATATCAATATTTTCATTGCAGCATCAATAGTTCTTTGGGAAATTAACTGTATATGTTTAAGTAATATGCATATTTATTAAGCCTACCAGAAAGAATAACGATTAGGAAAACACGGAAATTTTACTAAGCATGGACAATATATAGGTTTATACAATAAAGTCTTGAAAAGAAATGCAGTATATGATTATGTTTTTTGTGACGAGAATATTGTACCAAATGGAAATATAAAAATTGCTGAGATTTATCCTTCGAAGGGATGGAAAAATTCAAATATCTTGGAGCAACAGTAACAAATCCTAAATGATACTCACCTAGAAATTAAACGCAGAATAAATATGGGAAATGCCTTATTATTCGGTTGAGAAGCTTTTATCATCTAGTCTGCTGTCAAAAAATCTGAAAGTGAGAATTTATAAAACAGTTATAATTTGCACCTTGTTCTGTATGGTTGTGAAACTTGGACTCTCACTCTGAGAGAGAACTTGGTTAAGGGTGTTTGAGAATTTTAGGAAAATATTTGGGGCTAAGCGGGATGAAGCACAGGAGAATGGAGAAAGTTACAAACATAGAACTGCACGCATTGTATTTTCATCATATTAAACTTAAAACCAGACGTTTGAGATGGGCAGGGCATGTAGCACGTATGGGCGAATTTAGAAATGCAAATTCCTAAGTTTAATTGGGAGACCGGAGGGAAAAAACCTTTAGGGCGAGATCGAGACGTAGATGGGAGGATAATTTAAAATGGATTTGAGGAGGTGGGTGTGATGATAGAGACTGGATTAATCTTGCACAGGATAGGAACCGATTGCGGGCTTATGTGAGGGCGGCAATGAACCTTCGGGTTCCTTAAAATTATTTGTAAGTAAGTAACAGAAAGAATAATGACTATATAGTATAGTATTTACGATGGACAATATATATTTATACAATAACAGTCTTGAAATAAGTATGTCAAAATGCAGATGTGATCGTGCTTTCCTTTTGTGTTGCTGATTACTATCCCTGACCAAACCCCACACATAGTCTCCCATCATGGCTGTATCCCGTTTTCCTTGATATCGTAATTCTATAGTTTACATGTCTTGGTGGAGTCGTTTTCCATGTCCTTCAGACACATCACCTAGATTCTGCATAAAAAGTCCAAATGGGAGTGCAGGTAATGCAGCTTTGTTGACATTCTGCACCTAAGTTAACATATGTACGTAACAATGTTCTCAATCTGCTCTCGGTAATTTGCACTCTTCTTAAACAGCCTAGGAAGCCGTGTACATCACTAAATGCTTGCCAGATACTTGATTCGAGTGGTGTCAGTTTTGTTCCAACTCTATGGACTCCAGCATCTGCCTAATGTGAGGTCTAGGAAACACTCCAGCAATTACTTTTGCATCAGATAAACGTGGAAACATGGAGCGAATATATTGCAAAGCATATGGCTATTAGTCCAGAGCTTTAACAAACTGCTTCCCCATTCCTAATTTAATGTGGCGAGGATGTAGCAAAATCTTTTGTGCGAGATCGTGCGTGTTTGCTTGTTTTCCGCACAGTAAACAGAGGTAAGTGTGAAATACCACATTCAGTATTCCCAACCTAACACACATAACAATTTCCCTCTTCTTACCGCTTAAGCGCGACATTCATTTTACTGCTTTAGACTTTTAACATATTATTTTTAGAGACGTTTAACATAGTAATAATTATAAATTGAAACTTACCACTGCAATTTCACCTAAATTGCAATGTTAATTATTGTTTTTAAATATTTGCAAAAATTAAGTAAAGTCTACTACTCCACGAAACTTATTGCATTCCTGATACAAGTAACATTAAGGAAGCCGTGAAAAAAAAAAATCAACGAGATTCCAGATGCCGATTTATTACTGCAATATGTTATATAAATAATATTGTTAAAATATTAAAATGAAAAATAAATCATTACATAACCTAACCGTTTGTTTTAAGTTCGCATTTATAGACTGGGGGAAAAAAAGAAAGACGTATATCACGGCCTGCTGGTTCAGTATAGTAAACACAGAAACATTTTACAGCAACAATGTTGAAAAAAGATATTTTGGTGTTCCGAAGTTGGCGTCATTAAACAGAAACCAACATGGAGATTTCATTGCAAAATTAGAAATTCGTCTTTCAGGTATGTAATAAACGATCTTCGCACAAAATAATGTACGATACACTTTTTGAGCGATTTCCGTTTCATGTTCTCGGAAATTAAAACACTGGTTTCGCTTTTTCAATCTTTTCCTCGACCATGAAAACGTCAACTGTTCTTGTAACGTTGTTAAGGTGTTTGACTATTCCCTCAGAATAAGAGATTCATGTAGGACATTCAGTAATACAGTTAATTGAAAATTTATAAATGTACCTATCATATCCATTAATAATTAATTGTTGTTATAAACATAATATAATTATAGGTTATGTTATTTGATACTGCTGAACACGATAGAGCCTTATAAAATATAAGATTGTTTGTGTATTAAGGCAAGAAATTGAAAGAAATATATATAAATGTACCTATCATATCTATTAATATTAATAATAATGGATATTTCATTTGCACAATCTGTCACTCGTATTTTTCAAACAGAAAAGAAATAACTGAACTTGGATCATCTAACTTAATCGGAGAAATTTCTTCAGTCAAAGTTGACTTAAGTTTGAGACAAATTAATCTCAGATTAGACTTTATACAACACAAAATTCCAAGTTCAGCTGAAACAAGGATCATTTAACCTCTGATCTAAGATTAAATGGTTTATACAATCGGGCCCATGTGTGCTGCGTATGAAGAGATGCCATTCAATGGAATTGTGTGCTACTCCAGTTTCACCAAAGAGACCACTGATGTCACTACAGTAACAGAGATGACCATCATTACTATAATATTGTGCGAAAGTTTGATGTCGCTTCCTATATTTTGTGATCCTGCAGCTTTCGTCAAGCAAATTACATTCTTGTAGACCGGATGCTAGGAGCTCTCCTTTCGATTTTGGTAATTCAAGATCACGTACAAGGTCATCTAGTTCCTTCTGATTTCGAAAATGATGATTTTGGCTGGAACGGTCACTGCCACTGTAGTCTGAGTCACTTTCGGGGACAGGTTTATGGCGATACAAATTCGTTTGAGTCAAAGGCTGGTGGTTCAAGAACTGGTAAACCTTGACCACGCGGGATATGAGCAATAGAAGATGAGATATCCGGATACTGCAATCTCCCTCGTTGTTTTAAATTTTTCAAAGATGACATATCGACCATGCAAAAGTAGCAATTGTCATGGTGGTTGCTTGGTTCTCTCCAAACTCTGGGGAGAGCGAAAGGCATACATTTCCGAAATCCTCGTAGCCATCCTTCCAAAATTGTATTACAGGAACCACAGCACACACGTTGTGCCCATGAAATGTCTTGGTCTCGTATTGGTACTTCAAAGTAAGCATTATGAGCTGTATAATATTTGGTGCCAGATCTTGTGTTATGCTTCTTCTGCATTGTACCGATGTAATATCCACAAACGTAACAGAAAGAGTCCGGCGAATTCCTGCAATCACCTTTATAATTCATGCTTTAACGTAGAACAAACATAATTAATAATATCGTTATATTTCTGGAACCGTCATCATTTCAGAAGAAGCAATTACAGATTTGAAATTAGCGCAAGAAACTTAACCAGAAACAATTAAAATATCGAGAGAAACATTTTCGTTGTTACCCAGTATAATAATAATATATTATTATATATTATTATTTTATTATTATTATTATTATTATTATTATTATTATTATTATTAAATATTATAAGATTCTTCAACTCTCTCTTATTACTATTTAAAATCATCCACACCTCCACACCCTCTTACCTAGCATCTCGTTTTGTTTACCTTTCACTACCTCGAACCCGGAACATGTACCTTCTCTCTATTCCTCTGCACAGAACATCCTTCTACTCATCATCTTTCAGCATAGCCTATCTATTCCACGCCTCTGGAATTCTCTCCTGACCACGTCAGAGACTGTCGGACAATATCAAAATTCAAATTTAAATTAAAAAATCACATTCTAGTTCGTGGAATTGTTTGTTGAACACCTGTCAGGTTGCGCAACTTCACCTTAACTCATGACATATAGTAAATATTGTAACTATGCTGTTTAAAATTGAAAATTAATATGTAATGTATTTATTATTATTATTATTATTATTATTATTATTATTATTATTGTCAGTTATCAATATCATCATTGCTATCTCTGTTTTCTTTCTTTTTGTTGTATCAGCTCGATGAGAGCTCTATAATGTACTTTTGACTCTGTTGACCCTCTATAGGGCTTTAACTTAATTTGTATCATTTTCATCAGTGTTTGTATTTCTTTTTTGTATTTATATGTGCTATCTGGTAGGATGGAAGAGAAGGCCTTATGGCCTTAATCCTGTCAGATTAAATAAATTATTATTATTATTAAATAAAACTACAATTCATATTGTGTTTACAGTACATGTACATAGACTGAAAAGGTATTTGTAATTACAACACGAATTTATAAATTCAATTTTGAAGTAGGCCTACAGTATATTGTGAAATGTTTACGATTATGATCGAATGGTTTATCTCAAAGTTGAGCGATAAATATGAAAGCGCTCCCGAGAACATAAAATCCCGACAAGATAAATGTGAGATTATTCATGAATAGGTACTTGTTGCTGTATCATTGGACCCGCACATCGCTGATATGGATTCACAACTATTTTTCACACTGATTTTCGAATACTGAAGTGTTCTTCCCTTCCCTACAAGTGCTTGTTCAATCTTATATTTTACTTTTCCACTGAACAAAGTACATATAAAGAGAAAATAGATTACTTACTTACAAATGGCTTTTAAGGAACCCGAAGGTTCATTGCCGCCCTCACATAAGCCCGCCATCGGTCCCTATCCTGTGCAAGATTAATCCAGTCTCTATCATCATATCCCACCTCCCTCAAATCCATTTTAATATTATCCTCCCATCTACGTCTCGGCCTCCCCAAAGGCCTTTTTCCCTCCGGTCTCCCAACTAACACTCTATATGCATTTCTTGATTCGCCCATACGTGCTACATGCCCTGCCCATCTCAAACGTCTGGATTTAATGTTCCTAATTATGTCAGGTGAAGAATACAATGCGTGCAGTTCTGTGTTGTGTAACTTTCTCCATTCTCCTGTAACTTCATCCAGCTTAGCCCCAAATATTTTCCTAAGCACCTTATTCTCAAACACCCTGAACCTATGTTCCTCTGTCAGAGTGAGAGTCCAAGTTTCACAACCATACAGAACAACCGGTAATATAACTGTTTTATAAATTCTCACTTTCAGATTTTTTGACAGCAGACTAGATGATAAAAGCTTCTCAACCGAATAATAACAGGCATTTCCCATATTTATTCTGCGTTTAATTTCCTCCCGAGTGTCATTTATATTTGTTACTGTTGCTCCAAGATATTTGAATTTTTCCACCCCTTCGAAGGATAAATCTCCAATTTTTATATTTCCATTTCGTACAATATTCTGGTCACGAGACATAATAATATATTTTGTCTTTTCGGGATTTACTTCCAAACCGATCGTTTTACTTGCTTCAAGTAAAATTTCCGTGTTTTCCCTATTCGTTTGCGCATTTTCTCCTAACATATTCACGTCATCCGCATAGACAAGAAGCTGATGTAACCCATTGAATTCCAAACCCTGCCTGTTATCCTGAACTTTCCTAATGGCATATTCCAAAGAGAAGTTAAAAAGTAAAGGTGATAGTGCATCTCCCTGCTTTAGCCCGCAGTGAATTGGAAAAGCATCAGATAGAAACTGACCTATACTGACTCTGCTGTATGTTTCACTGAGACACATTTTAATTAATCGAACTAGTTTCTTGTGAATACCAAATTCAATAAGAATATCATATAATACTTCCCTCTTAACCGAGTCATATGCCTTTTTGAAATCTATGAATAACTGATTACTGCTGAAAAATGGATTTCAAGATTTTCAGGGAATTAATAGACTCATGTCTGATACCGGGAAGAACTTTGTTGCTTCGATGCCTCTTATGCACATCTATGAGTCGTATAAAATCGATCACCACTACCATCTACTAATCACTGGATAAACTAAGAGGAATAGCGAAAAATGATTTTTAGCTGTGGTTAGAGGTATGTACGCGTGTTTAATGTTAATATAGTCCATCTATGACAATATATTTTACGCGAATTTCCGCGAATTTTACGTTCTTTTGCGGAAGTCTTAATTTGCACGAAAACTAGTGTTTTTTATTTTCTTTATTTTGAAAGCAAATTATATATCACTTTTTTTGGAAATACTTAAGAAAACTTAAATGTTTTGGCTTTGCCTTATTTAAATATGTTAAGACTCACCGTCAATGACAGAAATTACTTTTGACTGTCAGTTAATACCTTGATTACCCCTTGGGAACATCGTTCTCGTCCTGTATTAATATAACATGTGTTGCTAATAGATCTATGCAAAAGATAGTAAATATCAATACCTTAAAAACAATATAGGGCCTACTTTCCATACTTTCACTCGGTAATGAGTTTTGGAATAATATTCTGGGGAAATTCCACAGATTATAACAGTATATTTCTATTACAAAAAAGAGTAAGTAGAATAATAGTAGGTGCCAAATCTAGGGAATCTTGTAGGACTATTTTCAAAAAACTACAAATAATGCCCATGGCTTGTCAGTATATCTTTTCATTAATAATCTTCCTCTTATATAATCGTGAAAACTTTGTAACTAATTCAACAGTTCATAGCATAAATATACTTAAAAATGACTTTCATACTCTATCGGCAAGTCTATCGTGCTATCAAAAGGAGTGCGTTATATGGCAGTAAAATTTTTAATAGCCTCCTAGCGATATGAAAAATGAACCTCAAAACATAAGATTATTTAGGGTCAAATTAAAGAAGTACCTAATTTCACACGCCTTCTAATCTGTAGGTGAATTCATGACATTCAATAACACTTCATGAAATTGATACTAAAACTTTGTGTTGTACTAGTACACTATATTGTAAATCTCTTCTGTATACATTTGAACTAGACTGTGACTATAAATTAAGACTTTATAATAGTATTAAGTTTTTTGACTTGTTCCACATTCTAGCTGTGAAGCAATGTATGAATACTATGGAATGTTAATAAATACAATTAGAATACAATAAAAGAGAGATTTTAACGCAACTTCAGACAATGAGTGTTTATAAAACAACTCCTCATATTCCAACACAAAAGAGGAAATTTAAAGGTCGTACTGCAGGCAAATGAATCTTTGCAAACTATTTTCATTCTACTTGCCAGGTTTAACAGTTAGTTTCC
This sequence comes from Periplaneta americana, assembly GCA_025594305.2. NCBI lineage: Eukaryota > Metazoa > Arthropoda > Insecta > Blattodea > Blattidae > Periplaneta > Periplaneta americana. Next base: position 20,963,615 of record JAJSOF020000036.1, read on the forward strand.
AAAGTGAAGTAATAGTGTTAAGATGGGAAAAAATAGAAATAAGTGCGTCTTCTCGCGTTGTGGAATACTGTAGAGATGGAGTTTATTTAAGTGATAGTGATATCGTTCTGTGCGAATTTTGTACGTTAGAATTGAATGGAAACATCACTATCCATGTGAAAAATATGTAAATAGTAAATCCCACGAAAAACGTGTGGAAGAATGCTCGAAATATACAACGCCCTAAAGATACAACTAAGACTAAAGAACACCTAAAAATCTAAAAAAACTAAAACCGACAAGATGAAATTAATTATGGATACTACAGAATAGTACATTATGCAACGACCCTATAATGGTAGTAATTAAGACGCGAGTATGTTTATGAAACGAGCGCAAGCGAGTTACATAATTTTCATACGAGCGTCTTAATTACCATTATAGGCAAGTTTCATACGACTTTTTATGCTCGACCATATTTCTAACTTCAAATTATTCATAAGTATTCATGTTATTCTTATCTGACTGGGGAGCGGAACTGACCTTGTGCAATATCTCGTAAATTGTGAGATGTGCGCAGACGCAAAAGTATTGATTTTTTCCTAGAAACAAATGTCATTGACCTTGAAATAATCTAAAGAGTAAAATAAAGATTAATCTTGATATAACCTTGAAATTGATTTAGACATTGAAAAACGAGATAACAAATTGAATTTATTTGAATATTATTTACAATTAACGCTAATTATTATAGTAACAGAACATGACCTTCTGCGACAGTATTGGATTTCCAGCCTCCGTGACGTTTCGCTAGTTGTCTTTCGATTGCATATCCGAGAATAATCGATACTTGCGCTTTCATATTCCTACAATGGTGTTTTCTGATTGGTGGAACATCTGAACTTTAATGAATAGGTATATTTTAATGAGGTCCATTAAAGGGCTGCTACCAGGTGTATAATTACTACATTTCGGCATGGTCGAGCATAAATGTTGTTAAAGATAAACTATCAAAAATAACTACATTTATAATTGTTATAATAAACTGTAGGGTAAAAGTGTCTAATTCAGTGATACCCCTAATCCCGTGATAAAATTTCAATTGACTGCCATGGTGTTGTCGTCTCTGACTTCTAGGTTTTTGAAATACCTAACAAATGCCAGGAGATGTCTTCTTTTAAATTCTATTGACTACCCGCCTTTTGAATAGAAGCAGTCGACTGCAAAAGCTTTTGTTCAGTGAAAGGTGGGTTGACCAGTAAGTTTTCTTTCTCTTGTGACCGCTCCTGAAGAAACATTTTATATTTGAAGTAAGAATTAATATAGCATTATAAGAATTATTTAGTACTGTAGATTATAGTCAATATAGAGTGTTAGTTGGGAGACCGGAGGAAAAAAGACCTTTAGGGAGGCCGAGACGTAGATGGGAGGATAATATTAAAATGGATTTGAGAGGAGGTGGGGTATGATGATAGAGACTGGATTAATCTTGCACAGGATAGGGACCGCTGGCGGGCTTATGTGAGGGCGGCAATGAACCTTCGGGTTTCTTAAAAGCCATTTGTAAGTAAGTAAGTAAGATTATAGTCAGCTGAATCAATGTGTATGATTATTTAAGCATTATTAGACAATAAAAATGCTACAGAAGCTTTCCCATTTTCGGATTTATTTTCATATTTCTCCTTCCTGGCTCACTCGACCAGTGATGCCAACGCTAAATTGTGGAAATTAATGTCTATGAAAGAAAATAGTTCGTGGAAATAATAATAGAAATAAGTTATAGAAAACATCAATTATAATTATAATAAAGTAATAGGTCATATATTTAACTTAATTACTGTTGTTGTTAGGAATATAAATAATGAGAAATAATTGTGTTATAATTAAATTTATTCAAATTTAATTTTGTATTGAATTTAACTTTTAGTTTATTTTGTTTATAAAATATTAATGTGTAATATGTATTCCTGTAGTTACACAAGTATTTTCTATGAAATTTGTCACTTAGGCCCTTTTTCTATGTTAAAATTTCTTGCTTAATCCATATTAAAACAATATACCATGACTTTAATATGTTTTTTTCCAAATACACGTTTGTTTTCTGAGCAGTTAATGAGGATTATTTTAGTATCACGGAATTAGAATATCACTCACGGAATTAGGAAACCACTATCACAGAATTTGGATCCTTATTACGAATTTAGGAGTCACTGTATAACAATGAAGACTCATATATTATATACCAAATTTGTGAAACTGTTGACACTGAATGTTGTAAAAACTGTAGTTAAAGGTCCAAATAACGTCATTTAGGTGTTATTTGAAAATTTGTATTACAATTTTGGCATAAATATAGACTTTATTAAATATGTCACGGAATTAGGCAACCTTACCCTACATCGAATATTAAATATACGACCTGTATTTGTGCTGTGCAAAGTAGAACATCATTATAAGGCGGGATATCCAAAGCTTTTCCCAATCTTTCCCCATAAGGGACTTCAGACATTGACTACATTGAAAAGCTGTTGTCAAATAGACTGCTTACACTATGGTCTTTCTTAAAATATAGTTTTTATAATAGGGCCTATATGATTTTTATTTTTAATACAAACATTTTCCCTGTTATTTAATAATTCCTTCGATTCACATTGTTGTAATTGATCCACTCTTAGAATTACATATAACTAAACTTATCTTCATTTTTAATTTACTATTATTATTATTATTATTATTATTATTATTATTATTATTATTCTTGTTTCTTGAGTGGTCTATGCAGTATCACCTGTTTAATTTGGCAGCTTATATATTTTACGCCCTGTATTTACCTATTGTCTGAAACGAAAGATCACATTGACATTCAAATTATGCTTATATCTTGTGAACGTTATTAATTAATAAGTATTGGTTAACCCTGAAGGATACAGATCTATGATACAGTAATGTTATCAAGATAACGTGTTCTGACATCCGCAATTGCGCCATACGAAATCTAATTAAGGAATAACATTTCCGTATATCCATCAGAGTTTCTTGTCATAATTATGAAATACTTTGACAGCCTGAAGTTGTTTGTACAGAGTGTTTTGACACAATTCATAAAACAAAGTAGCACATGAAATGAAGTCCTTCATTAAGAAGTAGAATTTTGTGTCATTACAGACAGAATTAAGTGGCGATGTTCAGAAAGTTTAGACTATTGTATAGGCCTAATAATTGTGAAATGTATAGGTCTAACAGATATGTATTTTTTATTCCATTATTTGCCTTTTATTTTCTGATGTAATGAATTTAAATACGTATATCATCTCACGTATTGTTTTACATATTAATAGAAGAAGTGCTACAAATATGTAATAGGGGCACAAATAAGAAAAATTGTGATATACTGTACGACCTGAGACGTGTTACATTCTAGCGGAAGCCTTCCATATTACTACGCACTGATATTCTCTTTCGCGGGAATGTGTTAGTTTGCAGTTAGAAGATGAACTGTTGAGACGTTTATCACTATAGGCTTTTCGAGAAAAGTGAAAATTTTAGCGGTAAGTTATTTTCTTAAATATACTGTACGCCTAGATTGTTATTCCTCAATGTTATAAATATTATGATATAATATTATTCTTAAAGATAACTAATCTACATTTATACCAATGTATGTTTAATTGATTTCGTTTTTAAATTATGGTAGGCTATGTTTTGAGGTTGTGATTTACATCAGTGTGTCACAAATATGAAATCGGTATGGCATAGTTGCACCCGTGGCCAATTGGGAGGCCTAGGCATGGCATAGTTGCGCTCCGAAGAAATCAGGTAACAGAATGGACATGGCACAGTTGCGCTTCGAAGAAATCAGGTAGCAGAATGGACGTGGCATAGTTGCGCCCCACGAAAGTGATTGTCATAAAATAAATAAATTAGGCTACTTTAAAATATTATAGTGGTGGGCAGGGCATAGTTGCGCCCCACAGTCAGGTAAGATGCAACAGATAAAAAGGGTCCCTGTTTTGTGGACATAGTTCCCATCAGGTAGAGAAGAGGGGCATGGCATAGTTGCGCTCCGATGAAATAGGTAGAGAAAAAGACATTACGGGAACTCGAGCCCTGTAATCAACCATGGCATGGCATAGTTGCGCCCCGATGAAATAGGTAGAGAAAAAGACATTACGGGAACTCGAGCCGTGTAATCAACCAACCTTATTGATTTCTTATCGATTTAATATTCATTATCGATACCGTTAAAATGAACACCATGAAGTTGGCAGTACTTTATTAACTGTTTTTCTACTGTTTATGCAGATATTATCGATTGCCTACCGTTAAAATGAACACCATGAAGTTGGCAGTACTTTATTAACTGTATTTCTACTGTTTATGCAGCGTAAAATTGAACACCATATATATATATATATATATATATATATATATATATATATATATATATATATATATATATATAATAGTAATACTACTTTACTGATTATATTAAATTGTTTGTGATATAACAATGTAACTCTATTTGAAATTTAACATTTAAATCAGTGATATCAATATAATATGAGTGGTATTATGATGTAAACGATGTAATTAAAAACGCTGTTATTATTATTATTATTATTATTATTATTATTATTATTATTATTATTATTATTATTATTATTATATGGGTATAGACTAAACTGAGACATATTTAGCGCGGGTTTCCGGTGGATTATCAGCGTTTTTCGTATTCATAAACCAGTGTTAGCGATAGGATATGATTTGAATTCTGTACTAGTAACCAGTGGATAGCCGGGGCTAGCTTAGTATGCTCGTAGCGCGTGCTGCGAAATGTCTATGAATAGCACCCGTAGGTATTGTAAACTACGCTCTAGAGCTATTATCTCCTACTCCTAAAATTTAAGTCACTATTGGGTTCAAGTGTATGTCTGTTTCATATGAAAAGAAGTCATTGTTCTGTATTATAAAATATATCCACGTAATCATTTATATTGTACAAACCCTAGTAATGCCGCACTTCGATCATTGTGACGTTTTGTTAAATGACCTAAGTTCTGAACTGTCAGTCAAGTTACAGCGAGCTCAGAATATGTGCCTCAGATACGTGTGCAACATCCGACGATATGATCACATATCACCGTCCTTCGCAAGTCTCTCGTGGCTCCGACTTAAAGAACGTAGAACTTTATACTCTTTGTCTTTACTCTTTCGAATTCTGCACACTTCAACACCAAATTACCTTTCGTCTCGTTTCTCTTAACCACGACGTAAATACCAGATCACTTATTTGTGGCGCGTTAAGTATACCTCTTCATAGAACATCTCGTTATTCATCATCTTTTACAGTATCCACAATGGAATTCCCTGTCACAAAGTATTAGGGGCTGCAAGACAATAAACACTTTTAAAAACAGCTTAAAAGATAACCTTCTTAGCATTTCACTCCAATCATACTGACTTAAACTATCACTGTCTACATTGTTACTCCTTCCTTTAGACATGCATCCTGATAGTGCTGTATTTTCAAAATTGTCTCATAATAATCTCTTTCTATTATCTAATATTATTTGAAATGTATTAACATTCCATGTATTTTAGCTTAATTCTGCTACATAGTTTGTATTTCAGTGTTTAATTAATAGTTCATAGTATTTTGTTGTTTAATTCGTAAATAACTCTTGTATACATGTAACTCTTATCTTACGGCCTTCACTCTGCCAGCTAAAATAAATTATTATTATTATTATTATTATTATTATTATTATTATTATTATTATTATTATTATTATATTGCAGGATAAAATAACCACTGCAACAGAAGAAAATACGTGTAAAAATGTCTTATGAACGGCTTACAAGAATAAATGAAATTACAAATAAGGAAATTGAAAATTCTCCCTTGTATTCTGTCCTGTTAAAAACTCTGGCGTTAGCATTTGGGCGGTTACATTTGTAATTCACTCTAAAAACATATATATTGCTACACAGAGAAAAGTCACAATTACATCCAAACACTCTAGACATCATGGCTGAACTGTAATAGGAAGGTACTGAAAATTGCACGCTATCAGTATTGAAAACATAGATATAGGCCCAGTTTCACCAACCTGTGTTAAATATTTAACACGTCGTTAAGGCAGTTTAACAGTAAACTTAACATTAGAGATGTTTCATCAACTGTTGTTACTGCTAACATTATGCTAAACCCACTGTTAAATTAACAGAGCATATTCCTACAGTTAAATCCTTAACGTACTGTTACAGCGTGAATCATGGCTGCCAGGTAACATATGTTACAATCTGCATTATTATATCGAGATATATTTACAGTGAAAACAATTAGCTGGCAATTACTATTTCAGCATTTTTAATTGTTTAGAATAGATTATATTCATAAATACTATAGTAATATACGTTACAAGAGCGGTATGTTGACGTTTTCATGGTCGAGGAAAAGATTGAAAAAGCGAAACGTAGTAGAGCTTTTTTAATTTCCGAGAGTTGAAAGAAAACATACCGCTCGTGTATCGTACATTATTTTGTGCGAAGATCGTTTATTACACACCTGAAAGACGAATTTCTCATTAGTTGCAATGAAATATCCATGTTGGTTTCTGTTTAATGACGCCAACTTCGGAACACCAAAATATCTTTCTTCAACATTGTTGCTGTAAAATGTTTTCTGTGTTTACTATACTCCAGCAGGCCGTGATATACGTCTGTCTTTTTTTTCCCCCCAGTCTATGAATGCGAACTTAAAACAAACGGTTAGGTTATGTAATGATTTATTTTTCATTTTAATATTTTAACAATATTATTTATATAACATATTGCAATAATAACATCGGCATCTGGAATCTCGTTGATTTTTTCACGGCTTCCTTAATGTTACTTGTATCAGGAATGCAGTAGTGGAGTAGTAGACTTTACTTAATTTTTGAAAATATTTAAAAACAATAATTAACATTGCAATTTAGGTGAAATTGCAGTGGTAAGTTTCAATTTATAATTATTACTATGTTAAACGTCTCTAAAATAATATGTTAAAAGCCTAAAGCAGTAAAATGAATGTCGCGCTTAAGCGGTAAGAAGAGGGAAATTGTTATGTGTGTTACGTTGGGAATACTGAATGTGGTATTTCACACTTACCGCGTATTGGTTCTGTGCGGAAAACAAGCAAATACGCACGATCTCGCACAAAAATGATTGATATTAATATTAGCACTGCATCCATAATAAAGAGAAGATGTGTGCTTATTAACGTAAACTATCGTGTGATTTCTAGAATCAAGTAAACCAATAGAAATGAACATGATTGTGATGCTGAATACAATAGTAAGCATTAACATTAAACATATTCTCACACGTCATTAGTGATAATTACATATGAACTGTTAAACCAGTGAAGTAAAGAAATATCGTTTTGAAAATCTGCAATTATACCTGAGTATTAACACGGAATAATAATATCATCGCACCCATATCATCAACTGAGAGTGAAAATAGCCTATCACCGCCAGTTTTCAGACGTTCCTCTGTATCTTGTGCATGATCCTTCTTAGCATTTCTCTTAATACTTTCATAACATTCATTTGTTTCATAGTTCACGTTTTCACATCCAAATGGCGATTGAAATCTTGGGTTGAAGAAATCCATGCTTATTCCTTTTTCCCAATGAAAGTTCCATCACTACGTTTGTCTTTAATTACATTCTTATAATTAATTGCTAGATCTACTAAAATAATTATATTTCTCATGTGAGGTAACATTCCTTCTCTTATAAGTTTTTTTTTCCCGATTTCCGTTGTAATTATCTTATTCTCTAATACTTGCATAATCTATACTAATAATAAATCTGTAGCCGAAATTTTTCTGGTAATTTTCGATTTTCCAAAAATAATTGGTCCTAACATATATAATTAACCACCCTGAAACCGAAAATCGCTTTTTTGAAATTTTTGTTTGTACTGTATGTCTGTATGTCTGTCTGTCTCTATGTTTGTTACCTTTTCACGCGATAATGGCTGAACGGATTTCGATGAAAATTGGAATATAAATTAAGTTCGTTGTAACTTAGATTTTAGGCTATATGGCATTCAAAATACATTATTTAAAAGGGAGGTTATAAGGAGGCTTGAATTAAATAAATCGAAATATCTCGCTTATTATTGATTTTTGTGAAAAATGTTACATAACAAAAGTTTCTTTAAACATAATTTCCGATAAGTTTTACTCCTTAAAAAATTTTGATAGGACTGATATTTAATGAGATAAATGAGCTTTAAAATTAAAATAACTGCCATCTAAGGCCGTGTAATGAATTAAAAAACAAATGACTTCGTCTATAAGGGGCCTTGGACAGCAACAATCGAAAGCTATGAAAGATAGCCTACAGATAATGTTTCTGTGTTTGTATGAAGTAATATCGGAAGCTAAATTAACCGATTTGTATAATTAATTATTAATTCACCATTGGAAAGTGTAGTTTCTCTAGATGGACATAATGCTATAATGTTATTACAGTAACTTCTGAGTGAATCGAGGACAGGTAAGATTAAAATAGCTTCTTATGCACAGAAAACTTGATAGGCTATTCTGTATATTCGTTTCCTGTATTTCCTAAAATAATTTTTATGACCAAATGAGTGGTCTCTGGATCAAAATGATCGCATTTTAATTATGCAAATACAATTTAAATTAAGTAACATAATAAACGATTTATCCTTATATCAAACACGAATGTTCCCTGGATCAAATGTCCAATTTTAATTATGTAATTACTTTATATTTATTTCTAACGGGTGCAGCGGAGCGCACGGGTACGGCTAGTGTAAAAAATAAAATTATCTGCTAAAACAAATGACTACACCACAAATATAGGCACATTAAGTAAACTTTCATATAATCACTGCTTCTTTGATTCCTGTTACATTGCTCTTAACATCATGTTAACTAACCAAAGTATCTCAAATGGTTGGTGAAACACTATTACACTAACAGGATGTTTAATTGTTAATACGCTAGTTAACATGCTGTTAGCGTTATTTTAACGAAGCTTGGTGAAACTGGGCCTTAATGTAATAAACAGCAGTGAATTACAAATGCATGCCGTGCGATTACTGGAGACTTAATATTTATACATAAAATGTAAGTTAAATTTATATTGGACCCGTTAAGTTTCAAATCTGAGTGTATAATTTTAATAAATGTAAATTATTTGTTTATTTTGTTAAATAATTTAGCGTTTATCTCAGATACAAGCACAAGCTTATGCCTGGTCAGAGTTGATTAATTACGTGTGACGCATGTAACCACAATCATGTATACTCGAAACTTTATCGAATAGATTAAATATGCAGTGACGTAATTTTATACAGGGTGTCCCATTTATCTTGACCACCCAAAATCACATCCACAACACATCCTAAACACTCAATTGAATTTCAGAATTTCGTTGCAATCATGAACACATTCCAAGTTGACATGGGAAAGTCATATTGATCATATTTCCATTAAACTTTAAAGAACTTTGTTTTCTCCTTACGAGATTAAAAACTGTTGTACCTGAAAGCTATATTCGTGATGCTTATTTTGCTTACTTTCAAAGTACTCTTATCTATGAAATATTGCTATGGGGCAACAGTGTTTTTATAAAAAGGGTCCTATTGCTTCAAAAAAGGGCCATAAGAAGCTTATAATGAACATTGTAAACCATTATTTGTGAAAAACAAAATCATGACTGTAATAAATGTATATATTTTAGAGTTAATTTTGTAGGTTAAAGATGATCTTCCAACTTTAAGATTAAGAAATGATATTCATTCCTATGACACAAAACAATGAAATGATTTTAATATCATAACATGTAGACTTGCTAAATCCCCAAAAAAAGCTTTTATCAAATTCATTGAAGGTTGCAAATAAATTTCCATCTCATATTTTTAACTTAAGCTAAAATTTTACACCTCTAGTTGGTTAATTTTAAATCTGTTTTATATTCTTGACGAATTTTTGATTGTACAATCTCTTTGTAAATGTTACGTTTTAACTGACCTTGTTTATACATTTTGTTTTTAGACATGTAATTTAAACTATTAAACAATAAAAGGAAACCAGAAGATAGCGATGGAACTCACTAGGATTCAGTACTTACTTACTTAATGGCTTTTAAGGAACCCGGAGGTTCATTGCTGCCCTCACATAAGCCCGCCATTGGTCCCTATCCTGAGCAAGATTAATCCATTCTCTACCATCATATCCCACCTCCCTCAAATCTATTTTAATATTATCTTCCCATCTACGACTCGGCCTCCCTAGAGGTCTTTTTCCCTCCGGTCTCCCAACTAACACTCTATATGCATTTCTGGATTCGCCCATACGCGCTAAATGCCCTGCCCATCTCAAACGTCTGGATTTAATGTTCCTAATTATGTCAGGTGAAGAATACAATGCGTGCAGTTCTGTGTTGTGTCACTTTCTCCATTCTCCTGTAACTTCACCCCTCTTAGCCCCAAATATTTTCCTAAGCACCTTATTCTCAAACACCCTTAACTTATATTCCTCTCTCAAAGTGAGAGTCCAAGTTTCACAACCATACAGAACAACCGGTAATATAACTGTTTTATAAATTCTAACTTTCAGATTTTTTGACAGCAGACTGGATGATAAAATCTTCTCAACCGAATAATAACAGGCATTTCTCATAATTATTCTGTGTTTAATTTCCTCCCGAGTATCATTTATATTTGTTACTGTTGCTCCAAGATATTTGAACTTCTCCACGTCTTCAAAAGATAAATTTCCAATTTTTATAGATGATGAAAGTAACATCGAAACTAGTGAATCAGGTGCAATAACATCATTATTTGAAATTTTAACACGGTGAAATCGTTATTAATTAATGAAAATAACTAAACAGTTAATCAGTGAGAACAGAGTTCTTAAGCATTTGTGTCCATAATGCATTTGTGTCTACAGGTGACATACGCACAAGATGGCATCTAAGCTGTTAAGTTCGGCTCGTTTGAAGTTTAAATCAGACCTCAGTAAGAGCCTGAAGAGTCTTCTGGAGTGCCCGGTGTGCTTCGAGTTCATGACGCCACCCATCACGCAATGCCTCAACGGTCACAACATTTGCTCCAATTGCAAGCCTCAGCTCACACTCTGTCCTACCTGCAGGTAAACTATATAAATGCTTCTTTATTAAGTACACTTTAATTACCATTAATCGTGTAAGCAACGATAAATTCACAGCTTTAACGCTAAACAGGAAATAATGTAGCACTATTCGGATATTCACCTAGAGCATTCACGTCAATTGATGCCCATAGGTACAAGCGCGCTAGCGCTTTACAGTGGAAAGGAAAGAGACAGACGAGAGAGGTAGTACAGGGACATCATTTTATTTTTACTTCAATTTTTATTGTACCTGAGTTTTTGAATGTACTTCACTCCCACCCCTTCTACTAAGGAAGTTCCAACTCCACACAGAACCAAGACCGCAGATAGTAAGCAGTACTGAGTTACTGAGTATAGTACGTTCCAGAAATATGTTCGCGTTTTCCAGTGACGAAAGAGCTTTCAATATTGAATCATATTTTCGCACAGGTACTGTCCGTTTGCCTACGTCGCATCCCGATTTCCCCCACCTGCTTCTGCTCGCCCCTCTGTAATAGCTGGGCTGTCTTAGCTCTTTTCTGGAAACATTAATTTCTCTTAGGAATTGGAAGTTTACGTAATATTATACAGCTGTTTAATTTAACTTAAATAAAAGGGCCTCGTTAAGTAATTAACTGTCACGTGATTTCCTCCCTTTCTACAAGCCTGCGGCATAACCACTTGGACGGACAGTAGATAGCATGTCTGAGTAATTTTATATTTTCGGGTCGGGCAGAAGTGAAGATTGAATTTACAGTACGTAGAGTAGGTACAGAATTATTTCAACATGAGTTACTAGTACGAAGGACGAAACTGGCAATTGGAATTAGATGCAATAGTCTATAGTGCGATAATATGCACAAAAGAACTGAAGCCTGTATCGAAATGAACGGCCACCATTTTCAAAATTGTATTTAAATATTCATATTATGATTATTTTTCAATTTAACTTCTTTCTCTATATTGTACGCTAATGTGCTGTAGACAGTGTAATATACATTGCATAATGAATACGTTCGCATGGATAACTCACTTCGTGAATAAAAGCACTTATTCTTAATACAGTACTGTACTTTGATTAAAGAAAAACCTAATGAAAATTATCAAACGCAAAATCGCGATATTTCCTAGTTTACGTAAATGGATGAACTACTTTTCTTCCTTCCTATACCTAGTAGAGTGATTTGTGTTTTACACCAGTATCATCGAACTCCAGTCTTGGAGGGGGGAGCAAGCGGTGTTTCCGGTTCTCTAAAGGTATAGACAGGTTAATATTAAAAATGTTAGTAAAAATAAAATGATGTCCCTGTATATACCTCTTGATCGAGCTATAGCTATACAGGTACGGCCAGCACTGGTTCAATGGATAAAGGGAAGAGAACTTATTAAAACAGTATCCATGTTAATTTTTAGATTGGTCTGAGAAGTATAAGTGCATTATAAGAATGTAAGTTTTAGTTTTAATGCTAATTTTTCTCAATTTTTTTTTAATCAAAAGAAATATTTTCCCAACTTTTTTTATAGAAAAGTGAAATTTTCAGATATAGACCTATTTATTTAGTAGCCTTACAGGTACTGAAACAATGTTTTCGTAAATCTAATAGGCTATATCGTAAATACGTATTACTGAATATAGTGTATTATAAATTTTGAAAATATTCGGATGGAAAATATTTGTAAGGAAATGAATTAACAAAGCAACTACTGTTACATCATAAGCAAAATATAAGTGCCCATGTGTTGTAAAAATGTCAGCTGTATAGCTTTAGCAGATTTCGAGAAAATAATTTAATGTTCTGATGATAGGAACTTGCTCACCAATATCATCTTAAAAGCATAATGCGATAAGTGTTTTGTTATGGAATATTAGTTACACTTAAAACATATACAGTACTATAAAATTGTCTTTATTAGTTTATTGATTACTTTTATAAGGCTGAAGATACCATAAATATCAATTCCAACTTATGTCACATTCAATCTCTTTTTTTTATATCACTTTCTTTATGAATGATGTGTTTCATCCACTTAATACAGTACAGTTATACTACTATGGAATTTATGTGAATATTCCTTCTTAACTCTTTAACAGAGCAAAAGTGAGATATACACCAAGATGGCTACATTTAACAAAGATAAATTCCCCAAAAAGAATTAATGCGTTACAAAATTAGATTAATCCATGACGACAGTGTACGCTGGCTTTATCAAAAAAGACTTGAACAAAAATGTTAGAAATACCTGAAGATGAAGACATTCACAAAGAATGGGAAAATATTAAAACTCAAATATCACAGGCAGCCATCTTAGAGCATCGGAAAATATAAGGCTTTCACACAAAAGAAAAAAATTAAGATCTTGGGATGATGAAATTAAGAAGATCATAAAAAATAAAAATATAGCTTATAGAAAATACCTTCAAACAAAATCCGTTAATGATGAAATAGATTATAAACATAAAAGGGCGATAGCTAACAGAGAAATTAGAAAACGACACAGCAATCATGGAAAGAGTTTATATCTTTTTTAGAAACTGAACATATACAATTTTAAAATACATGAACAGAGACATAAAGGAATCCGCCAAGATAAACCCTTGCCCCAAAATAGAAACATTCCTAGACTTTTACAAAACTTATGGAACAATCCTACTTTTGATTCAAAAAATTCTGGGACACAAAAACCCAGATGAACAATGCATTACAAAAGAAGAACTACAAGAAGCATTAAAGAAGACGAAAAATAGTAAATCACCTGGAGAAGATAACCTAAATTCAGAATTGTATAAATATGCAGGAGATCTATTTCAAGAAAGATTACTAAGATTTCTAAACAGAATATATCTGACTGCCACTTTACCGGAAGAATGGAAAAATAGTGTAATTATTCCCATATATAAAACAGGAGATAAACAGAATGTTGAAAACTATAGAGGGATTAGTATCCTCAACACATGTTATAAGATATTTAGTAGGATTTTAAATGAAAAATTAAAAACATGCTGAAACTTTCCTTCTGGAGTGTCAAAATGGCTTTAGAAAAGGAAGATCATGTGTAGATCCATTATTTAGTATCAAACTATTGTTGGAAAAAGAAGAGAATTTAATTTAGAAACCCATATAGCTTTTATTGATTTTGTGAAAGCTTTTGATAAAGTCCGAAGAGACCTTTTATTCGACATATTACAAGAAAAATATATTCCAAATTTGCTATTCCAAAATATAATAGAAATCTACACGGACAGCAAAATAAGTGTCAAAATAAATAACTGTATATCCGAAAGAAAATTAGTTAATAATGGAGTTCGACAAGGTTGTCCACTATCACCAACTTTATTTAATATTTATATAAATGAAATTATTTTAAAATGGAATCAAATCTACACATCAGGAATCAAAATAACCAGTGCTCTAACATTAAATACCTTACTCTATGCCGATGATCAAGTCATAATTTCCAATTCAGAGGATAATTTACAAAGAGGATTGTATACATTAAATGAAATATTAAAAGATTTTGGGATGGAAATTTCAGCACAAAATCAAAAGTAATGGCATTTTTAGGACAAGACCCAGTCAGAAGTAAGATAATACACAATAACCAATGCCTCGAACAAGTGCAAAATTTCAATTATCTGGGTTGTGAAATATCTTATCAAAATGAAAAAGATGTGAACAAGAAAATTACCAAATTTACACAAATTCTAGGAATAATAAACAATACATTAAAAGCTAAATTAGTACAAAAATCTACAAGAATAAAAATATATAATACACTAGCATTACCCACCCTTCTATACGGAAGCGAGATTTGGACATTAAAGAAAAAGACGTGAACAGAATCAAAGCAACGGAAATGAAATTTTTCAGGAGAACAGCAGGATATACTCTTTTAGACCGAAAAAGGAATGAAGAAATTTTAGAACAATTAGAAGTAGAGTCAGTAGAAGAAAAAATCAGCAGATACAAATTCAATTGGCTAGATCATGTAAGAAGAATGGAAAATTCAAGAATCTCAAAAATTATGATGCAATATAAACCTAGAGGACATCGTCGACCAGGAAGACCGTTAAGAAGACTGCTAGATGGGGCCGAAACAGGTCTACAGAGGCCTAATTCGTGAAGGATGATGATGATGATGATGAACTCTTTATTATGTTATTATTGTTTAAAACACAAGTGCAATATTAAGAAATCAGTGTTAGTACTTATGTTTTACAGACAATATAGATAATATCAAACAGAAAAAAAAGCCATATAAGATTTCACGTTCCGTTTCAAGTTTGTGCACAATTGTTTTCTTAATCCAATAGGCTGCTTATTCATATGCATCAGTGATGCCAACGAGAGCGCAAGCGTGCTCATAGCCGTATGCGCTGATCAGAGCACGTAAGGCACGCAGGTACAAGTCACTGGTGAACACAAGGGTTGTACATTACACATTGACGAAGAAGTCTTTCAGTAAGTTTCAGACTGACTAGACTCTTGACTTCTTATGTAAATGAAAGATGAAGTGATGCTCTTTGTTGGTTTGTGAAAATTATTTAGTTACAAAGACAAGCAGTATCGAACGCCTGAAATTACTAGTTCATCTACAGATTGATATAGTATTCCAATTAGTTTGTTTTTATTGACATTAAATAGTAGTAAATGTATGTGAAGATGTATTGTAGAGCTTCTTCCTCACAGCATTGTATTTATGTTTACAGAATAAAGTACAAACAAAAGTGTGTGCTGCTAAAGGCGTAAACTCTATGTATATGTCAGTTACGAGTTGTGACTATAAATTGTCCAGATTATGATTATGTAATAGTTAATAACAATAATTAAGCTAACTATAGGCCCCATTATGTAAAACTTCTTAAGTTAAAGAGAAGCTATGTTTATTATTTATTATATCCTAATATTTTATAATTAATTCCATTTATTAGAGAAGCACATGCTCCATAACATGCTTTTATTTCTTGTTTTCTTGTATGAGCGTAACAAATGATCTATTACTCAAGAGCAGTTTAATTCATCTTGCAGTGGTAGGCCAATAGAATTCATTTTGCTCACCCCTTCTTTTTCATTGCTACTGCCTGTAGATTAGATTCATTGGAACCCGTGCGCGCTTGGTAGCACGTACAGTCTTTCACGTGCTCTGACCTTGACATCCCTGATATGCATAATCCTTCATCCTTCCATATCTAGCGCTTCATGCCCGCGCACGACGTCAAGGTCAGAAAAATGCGCTTGCTTTGACATCACTGACCTAGGGAGACTTAGAAAACCACAGAAAACAAACCAAAAACATCTCCAACTTAATTTAAATTTAGTTTCAAAAATGAGTATAGATCACACAAATACTGTGACCATATTTTTACCATCCTCTGAGCACTCAAATAGTGTCGTCTTATAACTAATCAAGGACGGCAAAACTAAAATATCGGTTAGGTTTGGATCGCCTCTCTTTCTTCTTCACTCCACCAGCTGTTTTGAGTGTGCCCCGTGTAGGAATTTAAACGAAACTACTACTGTAGTAAATATGAAACTTCGAAATAGCGCATTTCTCCATGTTATTCTTAAAACAATTTATACGAATCTACACTTTACTTTTAAGGAAGTCTGATTTTGAATGCGCTGCATAAACGCCCATCGACATTCAATCACTAATAATTCACACGTCATCGAGATAAAACGTTACAAGAAGATGAAGGATTAGATCTGCATTCATTCACTGCCCCTACACAATAACTACTCTAAAACCGCAACGAGATAAGGAAATTCTCAGACTAAACGTAAGTGATGCTGGACTTTCCAAGATAAATAACACATTTAATTAAATTCAGTATCTAAACTTAATTATGAGCTCATCTGTTTTACGAACCCTCAACACTTTCTCTTCCTAGTGACGTCATATCCACATTCGCGTCTTCAATTAAGAAAGTGAAATTTTATCTGTTCATTGGCGTGTGTATGAGTGTATGTGTGTGGAAGTCTTCATCGTTTTGACTACTTAATTAGATAGCTAAACCTCTAAGATATGCATAATACATTTGCGAACAAATTGGTTGCATCTGGGAGAAAAGTACGAAGGTGTTATTGTTTGCTTAAAAACACCGCCTGAACAAATGTTATGTCTAGAGCCCGGATGTTTGACGAAATGTCTTTTTTACTGGTGGAAGTAAATTATTATTTGCATAGATATAAATGTGATTTGGAGTAAATGAAAATGATACGGCCAATTTTTATTTTGCCTTTTTAAGTGTTTCTTGCCAATAAATGTCTTTTTTGTCATTTTAAAGCAATATTTCTTGTTTATTTGCAATTTTCTAATTAATTGTAATATAAAGTGTCTGAAATTGAAATATTTCAAACAATGACTAACTTTACTAACAATAGTAAATAAAAGTAATTTATTTCGGTGCTTAATCTGCTAATAATCTTCGTTAAATGTAGCCATCTTGGTGTATATCTCACTTTTGCTAAAACAAGGTAATGAAAATCTACAAGAATAATAGTACATTATGCAACGAGCCTATAATGAAGGTAATTAATAAGCGAGTATGGATATTTATGAAACGAGCGCAAGCGAGTTTCATAATTTTCATACGAGCTTCTTAATTACCATTATAGGCGTGTTTCATACGACTTTTTATGCTCGACCATATTTCTAACTTGATATTATTAATTTCCTTTCTATCTGACCTTGACCAATGTCCCGTATGTTGTGAGATGTGCGCAGACGCGAAAGTATTCATTTTTTCCGAGGAACAGATATCCACATTGACTTTGCTAGGCAATAAGAACCTACAGAGATAACATTGAAATTAAATTAGACATTGAAAAACGAGATGACAAATTGAATTTATTTGAATATTATTTACAATTAACGCTAATTATTATAGTAACAGAACATAACCTTCTGCGACAATATTGGATTTCCAGCCTCCGTGACTTTTCGCTAATTCTCTTTCGATTGCATATCCGAGAATAATCGATACTTGCGGTTTTATAACGGTAGAAAGCTGACCTGTCATTGGCTGAACAGTTGTAACCTGAGTCGTCATTGGCTGAAAGACCTGACCTTTAATGAGTAGGTGTACTTTAATGACATGCATTAAAGGTCTGCTACCAGGTGTATAATTACTACATTTCGGCATGGTCGAGCATAAAATATATAAAACACTAGCATTACCCTCCCTTTTATACGGAAGCGAGATTTGGACATTAAAGAAAAAAAGACATGAACAGAATCAAAGCAACGGAAATGAAATTTTTCAGGACAGCAGGATATAAGTTACTCTTTTAGACCGAAAAAAGAATGAAGAAATTTTAGAACAATGAGAAGTAGAGTCAGTAGAAGAAAAAATCAGCAGATAGAAATTAAATTGGCTTGATCATGTAAGAAGAATGGAAAATTCAAGAAAAATTATGATGCAGTATAAACCTAGAGGACATAGTTGACCAGGAAGACCTTTTAGAAGACTGCTAGATAGGGCCGAAACAGGTCTACAGAGGCATAATTCGTGAAGGATGATGATGATGATCTGCTAATAATCGTGCTTTAACACTATTGATGTAATATGAATAATGATCTACAATCCACAGTTACAATTAATAGGCCTATAACATAGCCATGTCTTCACGATACCAACAATCAGCTTTATAATTTTAAATATTAAGTTCGTTCTCAATAGAAATTGTCACGTAGCATTTCCAATTTTTTTGCGTTCATATTTTGAAATCTTACTGTTGCAGTTTTGTGCTACACGTGTTTATTATTGTAGGAGAAAGAAATTTGAGTGAGGAACAGTCAGTTATTGTCGGGTGACAAAATGTATAAAATCAGTTAGCTAGAATGCCAATTCAGTAAACCATTGAAAAGTAAACTTGTCTTCATGCTTACGTTAGTGAATTTGATGCCCATGTGTTTCAACGGATGGAAACAGTTTTGTTATGTAAGGTTTGTGAAAAGACAGTTAATCACGAAAAAAAAAAGTATTTTATAAGTCAATATGTTAAATCTACATAGAATGAACAGAAAAATGAAATAAATCCTTGCATTGCTAAATAATCGTATCATGCTCTGTATGTGTATACGTATGTAAGCATCTCAACGTTAAACAGACTAAAAATTGTACCAGATTATTGAATGCTTTCGTCTGTGTCTAGGGAGCCATTGACGATAACTTCAAGAAACGTGGCGTTGGAGAACATAGCTGAGACCTGCTTGGCCGAAAACTTGAACACCACGCAGATCAAGGTTCCGTCACTCACACACAGGTGATTGAAAGTGTACACTGGGCATAATTATTAATTAAATATTGCTACTATCAACACTTTTCCTAGTATTTATTGTGTAAATGTAAAACACATGGTAATCAAAAGGATTTGTCATCATTCCAAAGTTATTATTTGTATTTGAATTTTTGTTATAATTAGAGCCCGAATGTTTGGCAAAATGCCTTTTTTACTGGGTGGAAGTAAATCATCATTTGCGTAGATATAAATGTGGTTTGGAGTAAATCAAAGCGATGAGGCCAATTTTCATTTCGCCTATTCTGCTTTTTGAAGGTGTGTCTTACTAATAAATGCCTTTTTTTTTGTCATTTTAAAGCAATATTTCTTGTTTATTTGCAATTATTCTAATGTAATGTGTATGTAGCATGTATGGGCGAATCCAAAAATGCATATAGAGTGTTAGTTGGGAGGCCGAAGGGAAAAAGACCTTTGGGGAGACCAAGACGTCGATGGGAGGACAATATTAATATAAATTTGAGGGAGGTAGTATATGGTGATAGAGACTGGATTAATCTTGAACAGGATAGGACCAGGCTTATGTGAGGGCGGCGCGTTTTGACGCTCTAGGGTTGTGTTAGCGGCGCGTTTTGACGCTCTAGGCTTGGTTTAGCGGCGTGTTTTTGACGCTCTAGGGTTGTGTTAGCGGCGCGTTTTGACGCTCTAGGCTTGGTTTAGCGGCGTGTTTTTGACGCTCTAAGTTTGTGTTAGCGGCAAGTTTTTGACACTCTAGGCTTGGTTTAGCGGCATGTTTTTGACGCTATACGGTTGTGTTACCGGCGCGTTTTGATGCTCTAGGCTTGGTTCAGCGGCGTGTTTTTGACGCTCTAGGGTTGCTTTAGCGACGTGTTTTTGACGCTCTAGGGTTGTGTTAGCGCCACGTTTTAACGCTCTAGGCTTGGTTTAGCGGCATATTATTGACGCTGTAGGGTTGTGTTAGCGGCGCGTTTTGACGCTCTAGGCTTGGTTTAGCGGCATGTTTTTGACGCTCTAGGGTTGTGTTAGCGGTGCGTTTGGACGCTCTAAGCTTGGTTCAGAGGCGTGTTTTTGACGCTGTAGGGTTGTGTTAGCGGTGCGTTTTGACGCTCTAGGGTTGTGTTAGCGGCGCGTTTTGACGCTCTAGGCTTGGTTTAGCGGCATGTTTTTGACGCTCTAGGGTTGTGTTAGCGGTGCGTTTGGACGCTCTAAGCTTGGTTCAGAGGCGTGTTTTTGACGCTGTAGGGTTGTGTTACCGGCGTGTTTTGACATTCTAGGCTTGGTTCAGCGGCGTGTTTTTGACGCTCTAGGGTTGCTTTAGCGACGTGCTTTTGACGCTCTAGGGTTGTGTTACCGGCGCGTTTTGACGCTCTAAGCTTGGTTCAGCGACGCGTTTTTTACGCTCTAGGTTTGTGTTAGCGGAGTGTTTTTGACGCTCTAGGGTTGTGTTACCGGCGTGTTTTGACGCTGTAGGCTTGGTTCAGCGGCGTGTTTTTGACGCTCTAGGGTTGTGTTACGGCGCGTTTTGACGCTCTAGGTTTGGTTTAGCGGCAAGTTTTTGACGCTCTACGGATGTGTTAGCGGTGCGTTTTGACGTTCTAGGCTTGGTTTAGCGGCGTGTTTTGACGCTGTAGGGTTGTGTTTGAAGCGAGTTTTGACTCTCTAAGCTTGGTTTAGCGGCGTGTTTTAACGCTCTAAGGTTGTGCTAGCGGCGAGTTTTGACGCTCTAGGCTTCGTTTAGCGACGAGTTTTTGACGCTCTAGGCTTGGTTAAGAGACGTGTTTTGAAGCTCTAGGGTTTTGTTAGTGGCTCATTTTGAAGCTCTGGGCTGGGTTTAGCTACGTGTTTTTGACGCTCTAGGTTTGTGTTACCGGCACGTTTTTACGCTCTAGGCTTGGTTTAGCGGCATGTTTTTGACGCTCTAGTGTAGTGTTAGCGGCGCGTTTTGACGCTCTAGGCTTGGTTTAGTGGCGTGTTTTTGACGCTGTAGGGAAGTGTTAGCGGTGCGTCTTGACGCTCTAGGCTTGGTTTAGCGGGGTGTTTTTGACGCTTTAGTGTTGTGTTAGCGGCGCATTTTGACGTTCTAGGCTTGGTTCAACGGCGTGTTTTTGACACTCTAGGGTTGTATTAGCGCCGCATTTTGACGCTCTGGGCTTTGTTTAGCGGCGTGTTTTTGACGCTCTAGTTTGTGTTAGCGGCGCGTTTTGACGCTGCAGGCTTGGTTTGCGGCGTGTTTTTGACGCTCTAGGGATGTGTTAGCGGTGCGTTTTTACGCTCTAGGCTTGGTTTAGCGGCGTGTTTTTGACGGTGTAGGGGTGTGTTAGCGGCGTGTTTTGACGCTCTAGGTTTAGTTTATCGGCGTGTTTTTGTCGCTCTAGTGTTGTGTTAGCGGTGCGTTTTGACGCTCTAGGCTTCGTTTATCGACGCGTTTTTGACGCTCTATTGGTTTGTTCTTCGTGCTTTTGACGCTCTGTTTGGGCTAGCGTCGCGTTTTTGACGCTCTAGAGTTGGGTGAGCGGATCGTTTTCGACGCTCTAGTTTGGTTAGTGGCACGCTTTTGACGCTTTATTGTTAGGTTAGGGGAGTGTTTTTGACGGTCTAGGTTTGGGTTATCGGCGCGTTTTTGACGCTCTAGTATTGGTTTAGCGGCGCGTTTTCGGCGCTCTAGTGTTAGTTTAGCGGCGAGCTTTGACGCTCTAGGGTTCGCTTGATGGCAAGTGACCTACCTTCGCTCGATGGCAAATTACCTACTTTCACCTCATGGCATTTGACCTACCCTCCCTCGATGGCAAGTGACCTTTTGCTCGATGGCAAGTGACCTATTTTCGCTGGATGGCAAGTTACCTACTTTCGATGGATGGCAAGTGACCTATTTTCACCTAATGGCATTTGATATACTTACACTCGATGGCAAGTGACCTACTTTCCTCGATGGCAAGTGACTTATTTTCGCTGGATTGCAAGTGACATACTTTCACTCAATGGAAAGTGACCTACTTTCACTCGATGGCAAATGACTTACTTTCCTCGATGGCAAGTGACCTACTTTCGCTCGATGGCAAGTGACCTATTTTCGCTGGATGGCAAGTTACCTATTTTCAATGGATGGCAAGTGCCCTATTTTCACCTAATGGCATTTGACCTACTTTCCTTCGATGGCAAGTTACCTACTTTCGATGGATGGCAAGTGCCCTATTTTCACCTAATGGCATTTGACCTACTTTCCCTCGATGGCAAGTTACCTACTTTCGATGGATGGCAAGTGACCTATTTTCACCTAACGGCATTTGACCTACTTTCCCTCGATGGCAAGTTACCTACTTTCGATGGATGGCAAGTGACCTATTTTCACCTAATGGCATTTGACCTACTTTCCCTCGATGGCAAGTTACCTACTTTCGATGGATGGCAAGTGACCTATTTTCACCTAATGGCATTTGACCTACCCTCCCTCGATGGCAAGTGACCTACTTTCGCTCGATGGCAAGCGACCTATTTTCGCTGGATGGCAAGTTACCTACTTTGATGGATGGCAAGTGACCTACTTTCACCCAATTGCATTTGACCTACTTTCCCTCGATGGCAAGTGACCTACTTTCGCTCGATGGCAAGTGACTTATTTTCGCTGGATGGCAAGTGACCTACTTTCACTCAATTGCATTTGACCTACTTTCCCTCGATGGCAAGTGACCTACTTTCGGTCGATGGCAAGTGACCTATTTTCGCTGGATGGCAAGTGACCTACTTTCACTCAATGGAATTTGACCTACTTTCCCTCGATGGTAAGTGACCTACTTTCGCTCGATGGCAAGTGACCTATTTTTGCTGGATGGCAAGTGACCTACTTTCACCCAATGGCATTTGACCTACTTTCCCTCGATGGCAAGTGGCCTACTTTCGCTCGATAGCAAGTGACTTATTTTCGCTGGATGGCAAGTGACCTACTTTCACTCAATTGCATTTGACCTACTTTCCCTCGATGGCAAGTGACCTACTTTCGCTCGATGGCAAGTGACCTATTTTCGCTGGATGGCAAGTGACCTACTTTCGCTCGATGGCAAGTGACCTATTTTCGCTGGATGGCAAGTGACCTACATTCGCTCGATGGCAAGTGACCTATTTTCGCTGGATGGCAAGTGACCTACTTTCACTCGATGGCAAGTGACTTACTTTCCCTCGATAGCAAGTGACCTATTTTCGCTGGATGGCAAGTGACCTACTTTCCTTTGATGCACAGTGTGTAATTTCACGCAGCTAGCCGGCCAAAAGTCGTTTTTGACGCCCTATTTTTAATGATAAATTCTTATGTAGTCGTGTTTATAACACCCCAAAATATTAAGTGGTAGGGGAAGCTCACAACAGAGCGAAAATTGCATGTCTCCGATAAGATCATTTTCGCTGCAGAGGCAGTAGCGCAATTTGTGTTTGGAAGTTTGGAAGTGAGGAAGTTAATATAGTATTTTTCTCTAATATACAGTGTGGATATATTATAAGAAGGTATATAATTACAAATAAACTAATTCTTTCGATAAAAATCATTATCTTATTTCCCAGAATAAGTGTCTGAATAAACATGTGCAGAGGGTAGAAGTTCAACCTTATTACATTATTTTAAGTTGAATTGTACAAGGTGTAGCGCTCTATCACCTCGATAAAATTTTGTGCAGATATTAATTATGCTTTTCAGAGCATGACGTCGTGATTTTCTCTGCAACGAGAGGCATATAGAATAACTATTAATTATTTTCAGATAACCGGAGAGCTGTTTTTCAGGTGTGGAGCAAGAGCGAAGGAAAAGTGAAATTTTCAAATATGTAATTAAACATCTTGGTCTCAAAGATTTCTCGGAATACATTTTACAATCAATAAAAAATTAATTCATTAGATTTCTATGCTCGAAACATCGATTACGGTGGAAAAAATACAGCAGAAATGAGAAACATTTCTTAAAATAGAATGCGCTATGTTCGAACCAAGATGAAAATTCTGAGAATAAAATATATAATGTTTTGCTATGTACTACAAAACAATTCCAATTTGAGTCTGCCAGTACAAGCATTCGAGGACGTACACGTAAACTTTTGGGACAACTGAGCGAAAGATGAAGAGGGAGAAGAAATAGTTCGCTTTTTGAAGAAACATCGCCGGAAGAAAAGTTTTCTGCTGTCCAGATAAGTTTCAGAGTTTTCTATGAAAAGAGATGCGGCCAATATTGCAGGAGAGCTTACACTTGCATCACTTCAACGTGCGACAAAATAAAAAAAAAAAAAACATGAAAATTGGTTTTGCAGGAACGACCAACAATGTCACCTAATAAGGATCTTGTTTTGATTACTGATTTGCAGTTGACCTCTAATCAAAATAAATAATTTTAAGGGAAATGCAAAATCTTGTAACAGTTAATTTATATCCACCGAAATATAATACGAAACATTAAAGATAGGATAAGTTCAGGCAGGAAAGGGGACTACTTGTTGACATGACAAAGCAAAGCAGTCGCAATAAAAACAATGGAAATACCGCAAGAAGATTTTTCAGGGAGATTTCCACTTTCAAATATACAGGGTGTTTCAAAAATACGGGACATAATTTGAGGTATGTATTTCCCACATGTAGACAATCAAAATAGTTCATTACAACATGTGTCCGGAAATGCTTCATTTCCGAGTTATGGCCTTCACTACATTGAAATTCACCGGAACGTTTTCTTTCCGCAGATCGTTGCCGTCAAAGGAGACATTAAGAGGCACTCTGACAGTTCATTCCGAGGCGAAGGTACATTCAGTGTTGTGTAGGCGTTAGACTGTGCGACATGTATTCAAATCAAGAGCTGGCAGAGATACACTTCATGTACGGTAACGCGGACGGCAATGCTGCGCTGACTCGTCGTTTGTACCAGGAGAGGTACCCACAGCGACAATGTCCAGATCTGAAAACATTTGTACGTCTCCATTACCGTCTGTGCGAGTATGTAAAATTTAACTCTCCTGGTTTGGGAAGGGGACGACCAAGATCGACAATTCCAGAAGTACAGGAGGAGATTCTGGAGGCTGTGAACATGACTCCTTCTATCAGCACACGAAGGGTAGCGTTGCAAGTCAATGTTCCTCATACGACTGTCTGGCGATTGTTGAAAGAGTATCAATTGTATCCTTATCATTTGCAACGTGTACAGGCCCTGTCACCAGCAGATTACCCTGCTCGAGTTAGGTTCTGTCAGTGGTTCTTGCAGCAGTGTGGTGTAAATCCGAACTTTCCTGCCTTAGTTTTGTTTACAGATGAAGCACAGTTCACACGAGATGGCATAACAAATTTCCACAATCAGCATGTATGGGCGTATGAAAACCCACGTGCAACTGTTCCATCTCATCACCAGGTGCCGTTCTCCCTCAACATGTGGTCCGGTATCATTGGTGATCGATTAGTTGGACCCCATGTACTTGTCAACAGACTTACGGGGCAGGCGTACACAAACTTCCTGGAAAACACCATACCTCATGTTTTAGAAGACACTCCACTGATCAATCGTCAACACATTCACTTCTTGCATGATGGCGCTCCTGCACGCTTCAGTCGTACGGCTCGCCGGTATTCGGATCGAAGGGTTCCTGATCGATGGATAGGTAGAGGTGGCCCAATTGCTTGGACTCCACGCTCACCTGATCTGAACCCTCTCGATTTCTACTTGTGGGGCCATTTAACATCATTGGTTTATTCGTCTCCGGTGCCTGATTTGGAATCCCTTCGGAATCGAATTGTGGCTTGTTCTGAGGACATACGCAATACTCCTGGAGTTTGGGATCGTGTTCGCAGGTCAATGAGACATCGATGTGAGGTCTGTATTCAAGCAGGAGGTGGGTATTTTGAACATCTTCTGTAATGACAACGACCTGCAGAAAGAAAAACGTTTCGGTGAATTTCAATGTTGTGAAGGCCATAACTCGGAAATGAAGCATTTCCGGACACATGTTGTAATGAATTACTTTGATTGTCTACATGTGGGAAATACATACCTGAAATTATGCCCCGTATTTTTGAAACACCCTGTATTACGGGAATAGCTGGAAATAAGTCGTCTACTTATATAATATTAAAAACCTTTTCTTGCAGGTTTGCAATAGTGATAAACGGACATTTGGGATGTATGCAAGGGAGACAAGGGAATTATATTTATTCTTACACAAATAGTATTATATGCCTACAACCCTTCACAAATTCTTGGTTCATGGACAAAAGGTCACAGGACACTATTATACTTACTGGCAAAATATCTGAGGAAGCCCAGGAAACGAGGAACAAAGATAATAGACTTTTCAGAGAAGTCTTCACAAGAAGAACATCAAGAAAAGAAACAAATATCTACGGTATCTTTTGCTCAGGCTACTTATTTTTTTCGACTCTTATATCTATAACTTTAGGAAGTTAAGGAGAGAAAATCGCGGTCGATTTCAAGAGAAGTGCTGCAGTTATTCTCCTAGCCTCCATTACTCGGTGCTGCCGAAAGAGAGTCTAGCAGCGAGGATAAAGATTCTGATGGGGATTCATCTTTCTTCTGAACGAGTATGATATGGAACAATATTCCTTACTCTTTCAATTTTAAGCATATTCCACATTATGAACTTTAATTTATTTTTAATTGAAATCTATTTTTTTAAAATATTGCTAATTTTATTTGCAAAACTAGTTGCTATTTCCATTTTCCTTATTGAAAACTTATTCGCTGCAATAATTGAAAGTACATACCAATTTTTATGAAAATTGAGCGATTAGTATTCGAAAAATGATTTTTTTGCCGGCTAGAATCTCTAAATTACACATTGTGCTACGAAGTAAAAATGTGAGTTACGTTGATATTATTTAAATTTATTGCTCAAATATATTATGCCCTTTATAAATTTAGAATGCCTTTTTCAAAGATTACTGTGCCTTTTTTTACGTTTTTATTTTACTTCCCTTTTTTCCTGCCTATTTTAACTGTTATATTTGCCTAAACATCCGGGCTCCAGTTATAAGTATTTGAATTTCTAGTAAATATTATGCAGAATCATAACTGTTATGAAATTTGTCCATAGTTCAGTAACAAAGTTTACGATGTTTATATGAGACTTATGCAGAGTTGGGGTAGAAAATATTACTAATAAGCTATGTATAAGCGATGGATGAATACGAAGTGTGCACCTATAATTGGAACAGCTTTGCAGTACTTATACACACGAAATACAGTGTTTAAGCGTTGTATACAGAGAAAAGAAATGGCCATCTCTCTAACAGCTTTCGTATCGATTTTCATTGTATGATGATGGCTACTTTGTAACCAAAGAAGAACAAATCAAAGAGTACAGAATAATTAGAATAATATCGTTGTAGCTGTACTCTTTGATCAAAATGTAGCGTTGTAATCGATCAGGCCCAGTTGTACTATCGACACTTAGCGTGGCACACTAGCGCACACTATCGGACGCGATAGAGAATCGCAATTATTCTCTTACCTTTTGTAATAAAATAATGACGAATCTATGACTATGTAACTCGATGGAGTGATTATTAGTCAGGAATTTACACACGATTTATAAACGATCTATTCGCTGTATAAGTATATGACAAACGTCTGTATAAGAGTTTTTTTGTAAGAACGTTAATAAATAATAATAGTGTTATTAATGTTAGTCGCCTTTTGTTGGTATAAATGTGAACCTCTTGATGAAGTAAAATAGTGACTGGAGTTTAAATCATTGGAAAATATAATTAAATAATTAATTAATTAATTCATTCATTCATTCATTCATTCATTCATTCATTCATTCATTCATTCATTCATTCATATTTTTTGCCCAAAGGCAGCTCTTCCACTGCAAACTCAACATTTTCCAATATCTCTTATTTTCTGCCTTCCTCTTAGTCTCCGCATGTGATCCATATATTTTAAAGTGTATCACCTGATATCTTCTTCTGCCCCGAACTCTTCAATAATCTTCCTCGTATGTAATCGTGAAAACTTTGTAACTAATTCAACAATTCATGGTATAAATACGCGTGAAAAATGACTTTCATACTCCATCGGCAAGTCTATCATGCTATCAAAAGGAATGCGTTATATGGCAGTAAATTTTTTAAAGCCTCCTATCGATATAAGAAATGAAACTCAAAACATAAGATTATTTAGGGCCAAATTAAAGAAGTACCTAATTTCTAACGACTTCTATTCTGTAGGTGAATTCATGACATTCAACAACGCTCCATGAAATTGATATTAAAACTTTGTGTTGTACTAGTAGACCATATTGTAAACTTCTTCTGTAGGCCTGTATATTTCAACTAGATTGTGACTATAAATTAAGACTTTATAGTAGTATTAATTTTTTTGACTTGTTCCATATTCTAGCTGTGAAGCAATGTATGAATACCATGGAATGTTAATAAATACAATACAATACAGTACAATACAATACAATGCAATACAACCCACTAAAAACAGCATATTGATATTGTTTTCTTTTTTGCAGAGAATACGAGTGTCTGGCCGGTAAGGCGAAGGGCTGCACTTGGAAAGGACGACGTTCAGACTTGTGGGCACACGTTCTGCACAACCACGAGCGACTTACAATGCACTGGAGGAAGGAGAGCCAGCTGTTTAGGGTAACGAACCACGACTTCAGGATCAGCGGAACGAGCACTCAGCTGATTTCGGTTTTGGACCAACTGTTCTGGTACCAATTCCGCCAGGACGCGAGTAAGAACAGGTGGTGCCAAGCCATCCAGTACATCGGTTCAAAGAACCAAGCTCTCAGATACAAGTACACACTAGAGTTCGGTCCGGTGCCACACGACGCCGTGAAAAGGACAACCGTGTACAGTAGAGTCACTCATTCGGACGATGATAACGTGGATAACATATTCAAATCATCAGATTGCTTCAGTATCGATCTCAACAGTATAAAATATTTTGTCACGTCGAGCAATATTCTTCAGTTCAAAGTCAAGATTGAAAAAGTATGAACATTAACTGAAAAAGAGTGACTACTATTATACAGAATTTGTATGCAAGATTAAAAGGAGTTTAAGAAGCTGCATTTGTATCATCATGTGTATCTTTAAATTAACAATAAAATCTTCCATATTAGTGGAAATTAGTGTGCATGTATAAAAGGTTGGCCAGTAAAATGGAAAGATTTGATGGGAATATACTGTTCATATGGAGAGGGTGAGAATGAATACAGTGTTACTAAAGGTTGTGTGATGTATTTTTTATTGGGTTATTTTACGACGCTGTATCAACATCTAGGTTATTTAGCGTCTGAATGATATGAAGGTGATAATGCCGGTGAAATGAGTCCGGGGTCCAGCACCGAAAGTTACCTAGCATTTGCTCGTATTGGGTTGAGGGAAAACCCCGGAAAAAACCTCAACCAGGTAACTTGCCCCGACCGGGATTCGAACATGGGCCACCTGGTTTCGCGGCCAGACGCTCTGACCGTTACTCCACAGGTGTGGACTGTGTGATGTATCTTGTCTCACTGTGAAAGGAGAGAGAAAGAGATATGTCTTACTTCGTCTGTATTGTTATGGCAATAGGGGGAGTGGTGCGGTGTCGTCCATCCATCCATTGGCGGAAGGGACTAGTTGATACATTCTGTAGCGCAAAATAAAATAACAAAATATCTCTCTTCGTACTGTGTAGTTCCGTCCCTGAGCTTGTCTTTCAAGAAACTGAGTTCCGGCAGCCTGTACAATGACAAGGTTTTGAAAGGAATCCTGAAAATTTACAACCCTCCTATAATCTCCACCCTCATTTGAAGGGACTTGGTTTTATTGCTACTGAGACAAGATAAACCTTACCAGGAATATATATTCTTTCCGATTACAAACTTGAATAACTATCGTTAGGAGACACTTAGAAACATGATATTGGTATCAATGGAAATAGAAACTCAAATATTTTTGTTACCCATTCGGTTAAATCACATGTGCTACTTTTAAATCAGCAAAAATTAGAAAACCTGAAATTGGCATCAACAGAAACAGAAACTCCAACAATTTTTTAAAATTTTCACTGGAAAACACGAAACATGAAATAGAAAGAGAAGCATTTGGTTCACAACCGTAAGTAAGTCACATGTGCTCAATGTGAGCTCCTTGTGTCACACGACAAACATCAAGTCTGTAGTAAATTTCCTCCCATACACGTTGTAGCATTGGACCATCCACCAGTGCAATGGCCTCTGTGATGCGGACACGAAGGTCCTCAATGGTAGGTGGTAATGGTGACTGATACACTTGTTTTATGAAACCCCACAGAAAAAAAACAAAAGGAGTGAGGTCGGGGGAACGTGGAGGCCAATGCAAACATTTTAAATCTTCACGACCAGCACGTCCAATCCATTTCCTCGGAAGTCGTGTATTCAGTTCTTTTCTGACAAATACCCACAAAATGTTATGCAATACATTCTACACATATCACAGTGTATTCTAAAGGAAAAAAGAAATTTGAAAATTTACTCATTTTTCACCAAAAATTTCGTCCTCTCTCCTTAGTAAAGTTAATCATTGTTTCAAATATTTAAATTTTATACACATTACATTACAATTGATTAGAAAATTGCAAATAAACAACAAATATTGCTGTAAAATGACGAAAAAAAGACATTTTTATTAGTCAGAAACACCTTAAAAAAGCGAAATAGGCAAAATAAAAATTGGCCCTATCACTTTGATTTACTCCAAATCACCAGGGCTAGGATTTTGATGAAATTGCATCTTTCGTTTCTAGTAAAAAACATATCTGCTTTAGTATTTATATGTTATGTGATAAACTGAGTGTTTTCAGACATATTTGTTAGGGCATATTTTTGCATTTTTTGCCTGTTTTAAACTCATAAGAGCATATTTTGTGTTATTCGGACATTTTTCAGGCATTTTCACTTAATTTTGGCCCACAAATCCCCATTATTAATTTAAAATAATGTTTATTTCCTTTGATATTTTGTCTACATACTTTGTCCATTAATAGTCTGCCCTTTATTTTTACTTGGTTATTTAACGACGCTGTACCAACTACGAGGTTATTTAGCGTCGATGGAGTTGATGATAGTGATATGATATTTGGCGAAATGAGGCCGAGGATTCGCCATAAATTACCTGACATTTGCCTTACGGTTGGGAAAAACCTCGGAAAAACCCAACCAGATAATCAGCCCCAGCGGGAATCGAACCCGCGCCCGAGCGCAACTCCGGATCGGCAGGCAAGCGCCGTAACCGACCGAGCTACGCCGGTGGCTAATACCCATTATTTTGTATAATATTTTAATCGGTTTTCTTCACAAATATTGCCCTTTTAACGTAGTACATCTCATGTAATGGATCAGTCCAACCATCCCTTCAATATAGACTCCTCTATACTTGCTAATTCCGTATAAGAGTGGCCTTGTGATGGGCTACATGGAAGCTACATCAGGTAAAATAATTAATTAAAATGTACCACTTAGAAAAAATATGTAAAATTAAATAAACTTAAATGTTGGTACTACTACTACTACTACCACTACTACTACTTACTGGCTTTTAAGGAACCCGGAGGTTCATTGCCGCCCTCACATAACCCCGCCATTGGTCCCTATCCTGAGCAAGATTAATCCAGTCTCTATCATCATATCCCACCTCTCTCAAATCCATTTTAATATTATCTTCCCATCTAATGAATCTTGGCTCCCAAAGGTCTTTTTCCCTCCAGCCTCCCAACTAACACTCTATATGCATTTCTGGATTCGCCCATACGTGCTACATGTCCTGCCCATCTCAAACGTCTGGATTTAATGTTCCTAATTATGTCAGGTGAAGAATACAATGCGTGCAGCTCTGCGTTGTGTAACTTTCTCCATTCTCCTGTAACTTCATCCCTCTTAGCCCCAAATATTTTCCTAAGAACCTTATTCTCAAACATCCTTAATCTCTGCTCCTCTCTCAAAGTGAGAGTCCAAGTTTCACAACCATACAGAACAACCGGTAATATGACTGTTTTATAAATTATAACTTTCAGATTTTTTGACAGAAGACTAGATGACAAAAGCTTCTCAACCGAATAATAACATGCATTTCCCATATTTATTCTGCGTTTAATTTCCTCCCGAGTGTCATTTATGTTTGTTACTGTTGCTCCAAGATATTTGAATTTTCTACCTAATAAAATGTTGGTACTAGAATTTAATTTAATTACTAGTCTAAATATTAAGTAGCACAAAACTCCTTTTCCTACTAAGCCAATTCTAGAATGTAAGATCAACTTTTTAGGGCATTTTTGAAAGATTTTAGGTCATAAATGCATTGTTTTAGGACATTTTTTATGATTTATAAGTCATCAAAATCTTAGCCCTACAAATCACATTTATATCCATGCAAATAAAGATTTACTTCCACCTAGTAAAAAAGGCATTTTGCCAAACATCCGGGCTCTAATGATAATAATAATGGACAGGTGAAATTCGATTACTGAGAGTTTGTTTTCCCGCGACTATACAGCGAACAGATGAGTGCATTATTTATTTGATTGCATCTAGGGTTTGCATACAGACGTCAGGATCCAGTCGTCTTGTTTTCGCCAGCTACATCGTCTTCCTGCAGGTACATTATTATGAGAGAACCATGTTCAGTCGGAAAGTATTTTACGAGGTAATATTTCGCGGTAGATGTCACAAGGTGACCGGAAAGCTATAAATTATTCTTGCAAAACAGTCCATGAGACGTAATGTATGTGCAGCATAGATATACCTACCTCATCATGCATCGGAATATACGCGATTTTCCGTGCAGGACGGGCGTAAGGCGAAATGAAGCTTGTTTACTTTTATAGCAAATTTCTAATGCAAAAAATTAAAGATTTTCCCCACTATAATTACCAGATCTCGGATTTATGCGCAAAATGCTTTCTGCATACAACATTCCCGGACGTATTGAAAATGAGTTCCACGAAGGTAACATGTACTTTCTTACTTTTAACGCTTTTCGCAATAATTCACTTCCTGCATAACAATGCAAATGACATTTTCGTATTAAAATTTATTTTGTGCGAGATCGTGCGTATTTGGTTGGTTTCCGCACAAAACCAATCCGCGGAAAGTCTAAAATTCCACATTCAGTATTCCCAACCTAACACATATAACAATTTCCCTCTTCTTACCGCTTAAGTGACGTATTGATTTTACTGCTTTAGGCTTTTAACATATTATTTTTAGAGACGTTCAATATAGTAATAATTATAAATTGGAAACTTACAACTGCAATTTCACCTAAATTGCACTGTTAATTATTGTTTTTAAATATTTGCAAACATTAAGTAAACTCTACAACTCCACTAAAGTTACTGCATTCGTGATGCAAGTAACATTAAGGAAGCCGTGAAAAAATCAACAAGATTCCAGACTCATCATAGACTGGGGGGGGAAAAAGACAGACGTATATTTATTTATTATTAGGTTATTTTACGACGCTTTATCAACAGCTTAGGCTATTTAGCGTCTGAATGATATGAAGGTGATAATGTCGGTGAAATGAGTCCGGGGTCCAGCATCGAAAGTTACCCAGCATTTGCTCATATTGGGTTGAGGGAAAACCCCGGAAAAAACCTCAACCAGGTAACTTGCCCCGACCGGGAATCGAACCCAGGCCACCTGGTTTCGCGGCCAGACGCGCTGACCGTTACTCCACAGGTGTGGACGACAGACGTATATCACGGCCTGCTGGAGTATAGTAAACACAGAAAACATTTTAAACCAACAATGTTGAAGATAGATATTTTTGTTTTGCAAATTTGCCGTCATTGAACAGAAACCAAGATGGAGATTTCATTGCAACTAATTAGAAATTCCTCTTTCAGGTATGTAATAAACGATCTTCGCAACCAAATAATGTACGATACACGAGCGGTATGTTTTCTTTCAATTCTCGGAAATTAAAAAAGCTCAACTACGTTTCGCCTTTTCAAACTTTTCCTCGAACATGAAAACTTCAACATACCGCTCTTGTAACGTATATTAATATTCTTGTAAGGCATAGTTAAGAGGAAGTATTAAGGTCACGATTCGTCTATTTTTTAAGCTATAAATAGTGTAAGTAAGGGAATGGTGACCCGAATACAGAAATGTGAAGGTTCAGCAGGGCCGAATATACTGATTATATATGTGGAGCTTGTTTCCAAAAGGTACCAAATCCACAATTTTCGAAAAATGAGTTACAGATGGCACCACATTCTTAGCGATCTCTAGAACGGAAAAATTAACCATATTTCTCGAAAAAGCACCAAATCCTATCTCCAGAAGTCACTGAAAACAGTGTTTTACAGCAGAAAATACCACAACCATGCTGAGTTTGATGCCAAAACATACCAAATCTCAAGCGTCTTCCTATTGGTTCTCGACTTTGCGTCACTGATACGTCACGCGTTGTGCGGTAATTTCATTGGGTATTGTGGTGACGTGTTAGTTGTTTGGGCTATTGTGATACAAACTCCCATTTTAAAATAATATTATAAATTTTCAGTCTGTTGTTAGAACAGAGGATAAGGATAACATTGATGTTAATTATGATGATTAGAACAAATGTAGCCTCCATTTTGTGAAATTTAATTAAGAATGTTTAATATTGTAAATTTATTTCAACTCAACAACAATGTAACTTTATTATCTCAACAATAGGATTTGCTCTCTACACAGTAACACAATATTCGTTAGTGCACTCCATTGACGACAATGACAATTTGCTTGGACTATTACGAACAACAATGAACTGTTAATCTTAACTAATATTTACAAAGCACTATTTACAAATCAGAACTGTCAGTTCTCAGTTCACAGTTCTTCTAGCTCAGTCACTCGAGTTCACAGTATCTCGAACCACAGACCTTCAGAGACAGTCCACTGTACTCGAACTGAGGTCCCTCCAACTGCGGTCCACTGCACTCGAACTCAGGTCCCTCCAACTGCGGTCCACTGCAATCGAACTCAGGCCTTCGGATTCTGACACAGTTGCGGACGCACACTCAAGTCGAACTCCGGTACACAAGACTGGCTTGCTTGCTCTGGCTTACTTACTGAATGGCTGAATAAACTGAAAACTGCTCAAGTTCGCTCGCGTTTCTTCTTTTATAGCTAAACCATAGTTACGAGAAATTTCTACGGGTGTCCTCTCGAATTATCTGGATATCTCCACTTCGACGGACTCCTCGAGAAGATTCGGGAGGGTCCGTCCCCCCTTCACTCCGCACGTAGCAGCTGCGCGAGCAGCCTCCCCTCGCCGCATTGACGTAATACACCCCCTCTGCCCTTCAGCATGCAGATGCTCCCCGTACCAGCGTTTCGTCTGCCGCGCCCCCTGTCGGACGCGTGTTCGAACCCCGTTGCAGCTGTCACATTATTATGTATAAAATTTTATAGTGCTGGTAAATAATTCCTGTACTGTACATCCCCATTCATAACACTGAATTATGCCATGTCGATATCAAAGTTCAGGAGGCTAAGAAAAAAGATTTGAAGGCTTTGTTAGCATCCACGGGCTATTGTGAAATTAACAAACTCCCATTTTACAGTAATATTATAAATTTTGAGTCTGTTGTTAGAACAGAGGATGAGGATGACATTGGTGTTAATTATGATGATTAGAACAACAAACAGTCCACACCTGTGGAGTAACGGTTAGCGCGTCTGGCCGCGAAACCAGGTGGCCCGGGTTCGAGTCCCAGTCGGGGCAAGTTACCTGGTTGAGGTTTTTTCCGGGGTTTTCCCTCAACCCAATATGAGCAAATGCTGGGTAACTTTCGGTGCTGGACCCCTGACTCATTTCACCGGCATTATCACCTTCATCTCATTCAGACGCTAAATAATCTAAGCTGTTGACAAAGCGTCGTAAAATAACCCACTAAAATAAAAAAATAAACAACAAACATAGCCTAAATTTGTGAAATGAAAAAAATGATTGATAATATATTAACTTTTACAGTGATAGTAAATACTCGTAATTCCTGTACATCCCCATTCATAATACTAAAGTATTTCATGCCAAAATGTACTAAATCCAAACTAAAATCATTAATAACTTTTTGTAAATGTGTGAAATATCTTAAATACAGACGTGGACAAATTATTAGACTAAAACGTTTTTCTTGGAAACATAATATAATTTGTCATATCAACTATCAGTATAATTCACAGAGTCCCTATTGTTGTAAAATGAGATTATTTACGTCTTCTGGTATATTTTTCCAATGGTTAAGTATATTTTGTCTGGCTGTGTTGGTACTACTGGTGTTTTAATTATATACTGCAGAAGATATTCAACAGTCTGTTCTCCCACGGCCTGCAAGAAGACCGGACATGAACGAAATTGAAAATCTGTGATCTATACTGAAGAAGAAAGTGAACAAAAAGAGGCTTACAACAAAACATGGACTCATTTAAGCACTGTCTGATATCTGGCTAAATGATGCTGATATTCAAAGAAAGTGTCAGACTTTGGTTTCCAGCATCCCTGACAAAATCAACGTGTTAATAAAGAATAAGGGAATGTTCACAAAATATTAGTAACCTCCAGACTCAATTTTCTGTTCATCATTTCTGTGCAAAATACATTTTTGTTCATTATTTCTGCCGATAAACACAGCTTTGTTACACATATAATTAATTTAGTCTAATAATTTGTCCACGTCTGTATATGTCTAAATATGATTGATGACACATAAAGAAAAATGACATGAAGCCATAACAATATATCATATTTTTTACAGCTATAAGCATTTTTTTTTTCATTTCCTGTAAAATTAGGTCTGTTGAATTTAGTACCTTTTGAAAACAAGCTCCACATATATAACTTATTAGTAGGTTGTTTTACGACGCTTTATCAACAGTGACAATAACATAGTGATCTTACCTATTGCTGATAACTAGGAACCGGATTTATAGGTATTTACCTATTTTTTTCCTTGCTTCTGAACTCCTAATTTCTTCAATAATTTTCCGAATCATCATCGTAGGAGTCGCATATGTGAATTCTGTTGAACCTAAAAAAAACTTAAATTGGACCTTAGTACCTAAAAAAAATCATTGTTGATAAGCGTTATCCTGTATTTACTGCGTTATATCGATTTTTTTTATTTTGAGAGAAATATAAATACGTTTCGAGAGAAAGAGAGAGAGAGAGAGAGAGAGAGGAAAGAACACTCTCGACGTGGAGGAGGTTGCCTCAGTCCCGAAGACAAAATCTGTACTTAGCAGTGACAATGTCTATGACTACTTTGGTTTCTTCAAGGCACATTTCAGTGACCTCCCAAAATATATTGAGTATTTGGAATCTTCGTCGCTGCAACTGAAAGATGCAATTGAAGTAAATGACTCGCTCTTACAGAAACAAGTACCAGGACCCGTGGGTGAAGCCGTCACATTAAAACTGAAGGAAGTATTGCAGAGGAATCCAAGGTTTGAAAAAATGAAAAATGTATGCTCCATTCTCCAGGGGGAAAGCTTCAATTGTCAGTTATCTTGGATACCTGCTGCAGTGGCAGTGATTAAATTTGCACCTATGACGTCATGTGCTATCAAAAGAATCTTTTCATCCTTCGAATGTATTTTGAGAGACAATAGAAAAAACTTTCCAGTCGAGAATCTTGAAAAGTATTTGGTCATATATTGCAACCAGGATCAGTACCAGTAAATAATGTTGTTTTGTTTGTTACTTTTTAAAATAATTATTGATTAAATTTGAAGAAATTTAATGCGAAAGTTGTGTGTGTACTGTACCTTTTATCTATTGAAAATTGAAATTTATGTAGATATATCAAGGCAAATTATATTATATAAAATGTTAATCGTTACAATATTTTATTCCAACTACAAATAGGCCTAATTTTAAAGGGAAAGGAACAAAAATTTTGAATCTTATAAATTTTGATAAATAGTTTTGTTCTTGGAAAGGTCATTTTCTTGGTCCATATTACCTTAAGGGTTAGGTACAGCTTACAGCAGTAAAATTTTTGGAAATATTCAACATTTTTTTCCTCCCTTACTATATCTTGTACAATAATGAAAATTGGTATGTGTAAAACATTGACCTTCTGCTATATTGAAAATATTTTTACGATTAAAAAAATATTTATATATATTTTTACACATTCAAAATGGTGGTAGTTCACTGTGCAGTGATGAAGCATTTCCCTCATAATTCATAAACTTATTAACTTTTTCATGTTCTCTCTCTTTTATTTTATTACTGAAACTCATGTTTACAATATCATGCTCTTTCAACTACATTCCTTAATAAATATTTTTTTTATTTTGTGTTAGAAAAAAGTACTGATAATTGACCATTTGTTAAAATGAATTTATTTTTTATCAGACAATCAATCAAAGGTAGAGAAGTGATCTTGCGTCATATTGTAGATATAACATGCATAAATATACACAAAAAATTTCATCACAGAATGTTGGATAGTTTTTTTAGGTATGTGGGAAATGCTTCGTTACTGCACAGTGAAATGAATTTTGAAAAAAAAAAAATGTAAATAATTTTTTTAATCGCAAAAACATTTTTTTCATATAGGAGAAGGACAGTGTTTTACACCTACCAATTTTTATTATTGTACAAGATACAGTAATGGAGGAAAAAAATGTTGAATATTTCCAAAATTTTACTGCTATAAGCTGTAACTAACCCCTTAATAAATAAATATTTATTTTTTAAGAATAACTGTAAGGGTGCATTTTTAACGATCGGGCGGTTTTTGCGACCCCTTTCATAGGTTGGACATAAAACCTAAAAAAACCTATTTCATCTATTTCAAAAACACTAAAATGGTCTTTTTAAAAACCTAAAACTCTGATCCCTACTGATGACTGATGTATGTATGTATGTATGTATTTACACTGCAAGTGGGCAGCACCCGGTGGCAGTGATATACACAATATAAACAATACAATACAAATATACAATACACAATACACAATAAAATGATAAACAATACACAATAAAATGATAAACAATACTCAATAAAATGATAAACAATACACAATAAAATGATAAACAATACACAATAAAATGATAAACAATACACAATAAAATGATAAACAATAAACAATAAAATGATAAACAATACACAATAAAATGATAAACAATACACAATAAAATGATAAACAATACATAATAAAATGATAAACAATACACAATAAAATGATAAACAATACACAATAAAATGATAAAGAATACACAATAAAATGATAAACAATACACAATACAATTATACAATACACAATACAATTATACAATACACAATACAATTATACAATACACAATACAATTATACCATACACAATACACAATAAAATGATAAGCAATACACAATAAAATGATAAACAATACACAATAAAATGATAAACAATACACAATAAAATGATAAACAATACACAATAAAATGATAAACAATACACAATAAAATGATAAACAACACACGCATAAAATGATAAACAATCACAATAAAATGATAAACAATACACAATAAAATGATAAACAATACACAATAAAATGATAAACAATACACAATAAAATGATAAACAATACACAATAAAATTATACAATACACAATACAATTATACAATACACAATACAATTTAACACAATAATTACAATTAATAATAAAACATAAAATACCTAACTTTACAATACAACCTACATATGTATAGGCCCTACATAAGTTTCAATAGTCTTTCACTTTACTCTCATCTCACTCACTGTAGTGGCACTATGACGCATTTCACTGACACTTTAGGACACATTTCACTGACACTCTATAACACATTTCACTGACACTATAGAACACATTTCATTGACGCTATATATTATCACTGATCGGAACTATTCACTGCACTGTAAAACCATAACTTCACTGACTCACCTCGCTTCACTGATACAACAGTTCAAATAAGACAAATAATTACACCCTTATGCAATACTTATAAACAGAACTACATTTAAGCTAAACATTTTTAGTCTAAGACCCTCTTACATGCTATTTTTAAATAATTTACAATTCAAACCAAGGGAGTAACTCGTCAGGCTAAATAAATACATGTCACCTTAAAAAATTAAATGTTAAATGTCACCTTAATTTTAATTTGCACTTTATACACAACTTTTTTTAGTTATTCTTGAATCTCCTTAAGGAAGGACAGCCCTCAAAGACCGCTGCAGGTACTGTCTTCGCGCTACGAGTTGGCGCGGGGAGTAGATAGGCGGGACGGGGGAACTTTACGCTACACTCTGACCTGAAAACTTCAGTCCACTTACTTGGCTACACGGGAACGGAGTCAGACATAAAAGATTCCGCATCTTCGATGCTGTCGCTAAGACTATCATTATCACATTTTTCAAAATTTCTGGAGTATGATCTGTCCATGATAATCGTCTGTTTATGTTCCATCCGTGTATATTAATTCGAATCTCTCAACAAAGCCATTAGCCCCACCGCCCCCATCCTGATGAACAACAATGAGTGTTCTGGACAGATTTACGGTAGTCAAAACTCCCGTAACATTTTTATCCTGCCAGAACTTGAGAAACGTTAAATTGGTAGGCCTATCTATCCGCATTTCGTCCAGATACAAAATCGGTTTTTCCACTTTCCTAAGCTTTCTTATTTGCTGTAGATATCTTCACGTATTCCAATTTACAGTGTTTTCCTCAATTTTTTTTTTGCTGCACACTTCTTCCACCTGAAATCCTTTTTCTTCAGTATTCGTCTTAATGTTGTCTTTCATTTCAAATCCATTCTCTCTTGTAGCAGGGGTAAAAGCTTGTTACTACTTTTTTTTTTTAGTTGGTTATTTAACGACACTGTAATAACTATGTACTAGCTTCTTCAGTGTCGATTGAATTGATGATGGCGAGATGGTATTTGGCAAAATGAAACCAAGGATTCGCCATAGATTACCTGACATTCGCCTTCCGCTTGGGAAAACCTCGGAAAAAACCAAACCAGGTAGTCAGCGCAAACGGGAATCGAACTCACTCCCGATCACAACTGCAGATCAGCAGGCAAACGCGCTACCTCCTGAGCTACGCCGGTGGCCCTCTTTCTTTTTCAAATAAAAATTCTCAATTATATCTTTTTTGTCAATCTCCCGTCGAAGTCGTCTACATTTGCGTTTCGGTAGTCTGGACGTTTACATTTTTTTTCTCCCTCAGGTGTCGACAACGCACTTTCTTCTGTGCAGTCTTTCATTTCATTCCTTATACGCTGTAATGTTCTTGTGGATAGATTAAAGTACTTTTCTACCTTTGCTATAGGTTTCGTAAGAGGAATGCAAAGGCACTGTTGTTCTTTTTCTTCATCAGAGAATTATTTTGCACTTCTAATAATATTCCTTTCTTCGCTATAGATTGTCAATCCTTGTTTGCTCTTTGTCGACATATTTACAATAAACAAAAAACTGCTATAAACCTAAATAACAGTATACAATAACATAAATTCTATTAACCGTATTATTATCAACACTATTAACACGAAAAGCAAAGGATAGCAGTACAAGATTTGTGGTATACTGAAAACAATTGTCTTGTTGAAACTAATAAAACACTACAGTAAAAACCCCACTATTATTTTCACAAAGTCGCAAAGATTCATAGACACGTGCAGTAGATGTTTGTGAAACAGGAATATTGCAGTGAACAGCTCGGTGCGCATGCGCGACCGTTTCCCCTCCGCCCCGTCTAAGTACTTCAGCCGCCTTCTCCTGGCGTGACAACAGTAGGTCATTCCAATCATTTATAGTTCTATTTAAAAATGAGAATTTACCTACATCCGTTTCTGTTTCCTACATTGGATTTTAAAATCTGCCTGCAAATCTGTGAAGTGGTAAAAAGCAAGGACATAAGAAGAGCACAACCCTTTTGTAGGAGACACCACTCATAATAAGAGGTCAGTTAGGGTGGTTTGGAGATCGAACCGCTTATCCTCGAATACTATATCATCACGGTTTCTTGTATCTCTCAATTTTGGTTCACTGATGCTGATTCTTACGAAACCTGTTGTCGATCTGAGGGTGAGTGTACTTAAAACGTAAATCTGTCTCAATAATATTTCCTACGATTCAAAGGGTCAATTATCAGGATGCGGCAATGCGAACATAGGGAGTGCATTGCAGATGGGGTATATTATTCTAGCATCACAACAATTAACAATAAAACACCTCAGCATCTCCGCACCATATAGCACAGTGGGAGAGAAGTGGTCCGTGGAGACTACATTATCATCCAGCTGGTTGGTTACAGTGGGATGAATGGACAACGGGGCCAGACAGACACCCAATAGGTACGGCTGCAAAACACAGCGGGCGACAGGGCCCTTCCTACTGTGCAAAAGTGACTTACAGCCACAGTCTACTATATACAGTCGCGAAGCTCAATATGTAGTAAAAATGCAAACATGGGTAGTCGCCCACCACTAGGATCGCTACTATCGCCTCATCATCGCAGATCTCTCTCCTAGTAGACGACAAAATATGTTACACTTTCGTTGTGTCCGTTTGGAAAAATTAACACCTTCCTTCCATTATTGAAATATTAAATGCATAAAGTTAATTTATTATTTTAATGAAGTATATTAAACATGTAGCACGTATGGGCGAATCCAGAAATGCATATAGAGTGTTAGTTGGGAGACCGGAGGGAAAAAGACCTTTAGGGAGGCCGAGACGTAGATGGGAGGATAATATTAAAATGGATTTGAGGGAGGTGGGGTGTGATGATAGAGACTGGATTAATATTGCAGAGGATAGGGACCGATGGCGGGCTTATGTGAGGGCGGCAATGAACCTTCGGGTTCCTTAAAAGCCATTTGTAAGTAAGTAAGTAATGAAGTATATTAAATTCCACCATAAACTCGAAGATATCTGCAAGAAATAGGTTAATATTATGAATAATTTCGAGGAAAAATTGTTCCGGGGCCGGGTATCGAACCCGGGACCTTTGGTTAAACGTACCAACGCTCGTACGTTTAACCAAAGGTCCCGGGTTCGATACCCGGCCCCGGAACAATTTTTCCTCGAAATTATTCATTTTAACTTTACAGGGAGTTATTCCTGAAAGCTTAATATGAGGTTAATATTATTTTTGTTTGTGCAAAACGAACTGAAATTTACTATAATCGCTTCACTCATTCAAGATTATAGCGATAATTAACTATGAAACCAATAATATTAATTTTCATTTCCCTTTACAACAATAATAATGGAAATATGAATTAATGGAGTAACTTACGTGTACCGGTACTTGTAGTGTAGGCTTACGTAGTTAACAAAGTAGGACGAGGTTAAGCAATAATAATCACACCAGAATTGGAAATAAAACGTGATCAATAAATTTTATTGTAACAGACTTTTTCTACGTCTCTAGTAAAGTAACAAATAAAAATAACAACAAAATTAACAGCTATAATTAAAAACATATCCTTTGAAAAAAAAAAAAAAGTAGGCCTAAGCAATAATAATCCCATTAGAACTGAAAATAAAACGTGATCAATAAATTTCATTAAAACAAACTTAATTTTTCTAGTCTCTAGTAAAATATTATTATTCCAATTATTGTATTTTAGCCATTAACATTTTCATTACAACCAATAACGAACATTTCACAAGCATCAATGTGAAATACGTAACGAGCTAGCACTCGATGGAAATACAACACAGTCCAAAGTCGACCGTGGACAGTCTATTGTTTCTAGTTGCTAACCGCTTGGAGCGCTTTATCACGAGATTTGCAAAAAATCACCTCAAGCTTCG
Organism: Periplaneta americana; assembly: GCA_025594305.2. Taxonomy (NCBI): domain Eukaryota; kingdom Metazoa; phylum Arthropoda; class Insecta; order Blattodea; family Blattidae; genus Periplaneta; species Periplaneta americana. The sequence continues at coordinate 21,007,818 of JAJSOF020000036.1, forward strand.
CGACTGTATATAGTAGACTGTGTTACAACCGGCGAAGAGCCCTATAATAACTTACACTAACGAAAAGATTTTTATAAGTATCAAAGAGAAGCAATCAAATTATAAGGAAAATGTTTTGTTTCGCATTTATATGTCCATGGCTGGGCAACTCGTGCTCCCAAAGTGCTAAAAAACCTTGAAAGAGAGAAAGACAGACGGAGCCAGCCGCAGCAGTTACAAGTTGTTTGTAGTTTCGCTGCAAAAGCAGTTCACTGCCACGGTGCGCTCTGGCGGCTCATGCAGGTGGTCGTGATATCTATTCCATGATTTGAATTTCAGAATGACGCATGGTACAATAATTACAGTAATTTTAGATAGACTATAGCTGACCACATAACAAAATTATATTATTTTCTAGCTTTGTAAATTAGTTTAGTACTGGAAACACAAACTGAATACAACAAATATAGCTGCAACACTTATTTATTATTACACTATTTGTTAATATTTCTTATTATATGTCTTATTTGAAACGTAGAACGCTAGAATTTACAAGTCTTTATACATTAAACAGTATTCCTCTGTTCTCAGAAAGGTAATAGTCTGTATCGCAAACAATAACAAATTCAAGGAAGTATTTTTTACATGTCACGGCAGATGAAATAAGCTTACTTCTGAGCTCTTTCTTTACTTTGAGAGCTTTTACGCTTCTTTCTTGTATTAAACTCTACCTCAAGGAAATACAGTATACAGGGTGTTTAAAAATACGGGACATAATTTCAGGTATGTATTTCCCACATGTAGACAATCAAAATAGTTCCTTACAACATGTGTCCAGAAATGCTTCATTTCCGAGTTATGGCCTTCACAACATTGAAATTCACCGGAACGTTTTTCTTTCCGCAGGTCGTTGTCATTATAGAAGATGTTCAAAATGTCCACCTCCTGCTTGAATACAGACCTCACATCGATGTCTCATTGACCTGCGAGCACGATCCCAAACTCCAGGAGTATTGCGTATGTCCTCAGAACATGGCACAATTCGATTCCGAAGGGATTCCAAATCAGGCACCGGAGACGAATAAACCAATGATTTTAAATGGCCCCACAAGTACAAATCGAGAGGGTTCAGATCAGGTGAGCGTGGAGGCCAAGCAATTGGGCCACCTCTACCTATCCATCGATCAGGAAACCTTCGAGAGACGCAAAAATGTCTTCCGATCTGGACATTGTCGCTGTGGGTACCTCTCCTGGTACAAACGACGAGCCAGCGCAGCATTGCCGTCCGCCTTACCGTACATGAAGTGTATCTCTACCAGCTCTTGATTTGAATACATGTCGCACAGTCTAACGCCTACACAACACTGAATGTAACCTTCGCCTCGGAATGCACTGTCAGAGTGCTCTCTTAATGTTTTCTTTGACGGCAACGACCTGCGGAAAGAAAAACGTTCCGGTGAATTTCAATGTTGTGAAGGCCATAACTCGGAAATAAAGCATTTCCGGGCACATGTTGTAATGAACTATTTTGATTGTATACATGTGAGAAATACATACCTGAAATTATGCCCCGTATTTTTGAAACACTCTGTTTATGGAAGCAAGAATATATTTGGAAATTCTGACTTAGGCAACATTGCGAACAGTTCGATTCCTGATTTTGCTGGAATCTGAGTGGCGTGCTGTTCTGTAGATTTATTAATTCAAGCTATAAATTTTCAGGATTTTCTATAGGCGTAAGCCAAAAAGATTTCAGAAAAATTCCTTGTCAATTGTCACTGTTTCTCCAAACTTAGCAGTGAATTCTGCTGTAGGTCTTGAAGTAGGATCTTATATTTGATAAGAAGATTTTCTTATCACTCTTCAAGATAGTTCAAATTCAAAGAAAGTGAAGTTGTCTATGTTCTACATGATACTACCACATTTCAAATTTATCCATAAATGTTCTTAGCTAGTCGATTATCGTGCAATTCTGTAACTTGCACGCAAAACGTGCTAATGATATTTAATATCAGTCTCACCTTGTTGATATATCATTTTTACCTTTAGCTTTCTAAAGCAGATGCAGACAGTATTTCTTAACTAAAACATTCACTGTTTATTTGTTACATAAAATGTCATGCGTAAGAAAGTGTAATAGAATACAAGCTTTACCTCTCTTCTTAATAAAAAAATCTCTTTTTACTCTTAACTAAAGGGAAATGATCTGGGAATTATATTGTTTTTAACTTAAAACGAGCCGCCACTTACTGCAGACGCGATCGAACTTGTGTTTTGAAAGAACCGCACACAGACAGTACAGTTAGTATAGAGTCCGTTCTACCTACACTGAGATTGTGTTAACACTTTGAGAGCACGAGTTGCCCACCCATGTATATGACAAACACGTACAGTGGCAGCATTGTGCGCAACGGTATTGGTTAAGGGGAGCAGGTACTGCCTATCTCGACAATGTTAAAATCACAGAATTCAGGTACGCATAGCTCAGAAACTACTTGAGATAGATAAACAATTTTTACAACACTTATCAATCTTAAAGTCCTCTATTTTTTAAAACAAAATGTATTATTGTATCTTTAAAATTGTGGTCTCAAAAAATAACATGTGATTAAAATTAAAAAAAAAATTAGATCACAGTAAAAATTTTTTTATCAATTATAGGAATTGAATGTACTTAATGAAATTATTCTAATACATAGATAAAGGTTATAAATAGACTTCGTGGAATTGCCACGAGAATCGTAAGGTTTACTATGCACGCAGTATAGACTGTATGAGAAGGGGGCGTGGAAAGGATAGAGTATGCCTCTAATGTAAACACTGAGCAGTATAGTCCGGTTACAATAAAACCTGTATCCTGCATTGAAGAAATATAATGAATGATCATTTAAGTAGGAAATGTCTAAACATATAAATACACAATTATTTTGTAGTGAGATATATTAACTCTTAAAATTTAATGTAAGATACTCACATCATCCTTGAATATGTGCATTGAGTGAAGAGTTAGGTACATTTTGGGCGACTGCAAAGTAATCTCCTCCGATGGTCACTTAAACAGTTTTTATATTGGTAAAATGTACGTTCAACATCACAGGATGTAGTAGGTGCACATTTGAACAGAAAGTAACTACTTTTTACTACACCAACTTCAGATGTCTTGTCGTGACCTCATAGTACATCATTTATAATACGAAGTTGTGAATAGGCAGAATTTTTAGCAATAATGTTTCTCAACTTACATTACACTTTTTCTGAAATTAGTGAATTGTTATTTTGGATGACGGTTTGTGATACTTTATTCGCTATATTAAGGGCTTCTGAGTGTTGTAGTTTAGACGATTCTAACAGAGTGATGCTTTTGGATAAGATTTTAAAATTAGGATCAATGAACAGAATATATTCCAATAGCTGTTAAGAAGGCAATGATTTTACAGCTGCAACAGCGGAACTGTCTGTGCTATCCAATGCATCAATTACCTCCATTATTTTGCCGTAATGTTCTGCATAATAATTAACAGCATCCAACCACGTTTTCCAACGGGTCAAGACTGGCTGCGGGGGGTAAGGGTAATCCAGGGGCAATTATTTGGAACAGCAACACTCTCATTGTAGTATGTTTGATGGAATTCTTGTCTGCACTGAACAAATGTTAAGCTTTGACTATTCCAACCACAGTAATGCAAAAACAAGTGCTTACTTATATAAATATTAGCTGTAGCTGCTCTATTTGGACCGGTTATAACTCTTAACATGAACTGCTTATACTACGAGACCTGGAGGTCGCTCACCTCCTCTATACTACCGTACATCAGCAACCTGATGGCATGGTGCGTGTGGCAATTCAACGAAGTCTAGTTATAAATATAACATGTAAAAATTTCAAATCTCTATGTTCAATGGTTTCAGAGCTACGCGTACCTGAACTCTGTGATTTTAACATTGTCGAGATAGGCAGTACCTGCTCCCCTTAAGGCCAGTGGCGTAGCGTCAATGTAAGCTAAAAAGCTTAACTTCCCCAGTTAATAATAATTTCATAATAAACCTGCAGTTTATGGAGAAAACTATTTATTAATTTTAATAGAATTTATATTTACGCGTTAAATATTGTGATGTGGCAGCTCAGGATGATTTGTGATGCAGCAGTAAACAAGAAGCCTGCACACACCAGCTTCCAAGCAGACTGGTTTCTTCTGTGTAATCCACCCCGCAGATTTTCCATCCCTTTCTAACTAAACTACCCTAGTCGCAAGGCTCGCAAGAAGCTAGCTTTAACATTTAAAATAAGTACTTTACGAGTTATCCCTTTACGTCAGTTGTGTTCAGTTGAAGTGTTAGTGTGCATTGTGGCTGATATAATAAATAATAAGCGAAATAACAGTTCCTGACACTAATTTACTTGAATTTTTTTAAAGATAATTGTATTATCAAGACTGACTTACGAACAAAAGTGTGATTTGAAAAACAAATGACGGACTCTCTTGCTGTCAATGAAGGACACAACCAAAAGACAGACGCATACTTACGTAATGATACTAATATTGTGATTTCTCTAAGTATGACAGGGAGTGAGCTAATGTTAGGACGTTTACGTGTCTATTTATTAGGAGATATCCGTAAACCGTGAAATCATATTTTACTACGTATCATTTGAGGTCATGCCTTATTGGTGTTACTTACGATGTTCCAACCAATCTTCGACTGCTGAAATTGATTACTATTTATTTTAAGACTGTATTTTTGTAATACGTTTTCTCATATTGCATGAAAGACAACTTGAGTTAGCTTCCCCTGCTCAAAATTTCATGCTACGCCACTGGTTAAGGCACTCATTTTAAAAATTGGATGGATATACAGTACACAGGGTGATTCACAGGATTTACCGTCACTTACGGAGCTTATTTCCGAAGACATTCTGAGCAAAAATATCATATAAACATTTATCCTAATCTCAATATTTTCAGAGTTACACTAATTGGAAGTTGTTAGTAAAATACCTCATTTCTTTAGTTTTAAGTGTAAAAGAATATTACAAATAGAGAATGAACTATTCAGAAGTAACATTTCTTTAATTGTCTAGTGTTCTGAAGCTAAAAATGTGTTGTGAATTGCTTTGTACAGATTTTGTTTTTCATTTATTATACATCAATCTTACGCACTTATTACAAAAAATGTTACAAATCATGTGACTTTAGGAATTTGATTCTTTATAGTTTAAAACGTTAGGTATAGCTTACAGCAGTAAAATGTTTGGAAATATTCAACATTTTTTCCCTCCATTACTGTATCTTGTACAATAATGAAAATTGGTATGTGTAAAACACTGTCCTTCTGGTATAAGAAAAAATATTTTTACGATTTAAAAACAGAATTATTTATATATATTTTTTTTTCAAAATTCAAAACGGTGGCAGTTCACTTTGCAGTGATGAAGCGTTTCCCTCATACCTCATATACACTTGTTAACTTTTTCATATTCTCTCTCTTTTATTTTATTGCCGAAACTCATGTTTACAATATCATGCTCTTTCAACTACATCCCTTAATAAATAATATTTTTATTGTTTTGTGTTTGAAAAAATACTTGATATTTGATCATTTTTAAAAATGTATTTATTTCTTATTAGACAATCTATCAAAGGTAGAGAAGTGATTTTGCATCATATTGTAGATATGACATGCATAAATACACACAAAACTTTCATAACAGAATGTTGGGTACTTTTTTAGTTATGAGGGAAACGCTTCATCACTGCACAGTGAATTTTGAATTTTGAAAAAAAAAAAAAAATATATATATATATATATAAATCATCTTTTTTTAATCGAAATATATGTTTATCACATAGCAGAAGGACAGTGTTTTACACATATTAATTTTCATTATTGTACAAGGTTGAATATTTCCAAATTTTACTCCTTTAAGCTGTACCTAACCCCTTAATTATGCATCCTAATGTACAGTCTTAAAGAATTTACAAGAGTGCAGTGCGTGATTTGTAAAATTGTTGTGATAGATGTTAAGAAAAATAATTTTGTTAAAAATCGAAAAAAATTCTGTTTAACTTTAACGACATTTTCAACTTCCGAATACTAGATAATTAAAGATACGTTACTACTGAATAGTTCATTCTTTATCTGTAATATTCTTTTACACTTAAAATTGAAGAACAATGGTATTTTACAAATAATTTCAAATTAGTGTAACTCTGAAAATATTGAGATTAGGACAAATGTTTACATGCCATTTTTTGCTCAGAATGTCTTCGGAAATAAGCTCCGTAAGTGTCGGTAAATCCTCGTGAATCACCCTGTATTATATGAGTGAGAGCTGATACAGTACAAGCAGCTTCTACCAAAAGTTTAAGGACAAGCTTTCAAAATAGATATTTCTCTTCTGACTTTATACTTATGTGAAACCCCCTGATCTTTATAAAGGGAACAAATGCCTTAGAAAAATGAAGTTTTACTTTAAGCCTATCTTTCAAACTGTGGATTATATAACCTAACAATCTTTCTGTTATGAAAACTTATTGACAAATTACATTTTTTGTAGGAAGAAATTAATTACTCCAGAGTGTACTTAGGTCAAAAAAATTAAAAGGAAAACAATTATTTTTAGTAGAAACATCTCTAACAATTGATACTATCTTCAGTAGGATAAGTAAACTTAATTTAATACAGTAAATTCTCTGTGATCCGTTGCTATGTCGTCCGTCCGCTTCGTCGTCCGGCATTCACGTGACTTCACAGGCCACGCCTTACTGCACTGTACGGTACGGAACATAGTTAACTATCCCTGCATCGTCTGCATAATTGATATAAATTTGATAAGAAAATATTTGTGAACATTTGAGTAGTAGTAATTAAACCACCGATTATAGTAGTTACAATCTTATATTCTTAAACATTTTATATTAGAATAAACTTAAAGCTTCTGAAAAATAAAAACGCATGAATTTTATGGAAATAAATTGCGAGAAAATTACGCATTTCTACAAAGCAAAATGAACTTCGTTAATGTTAACCAATTATAATGTAAAGAATACTTGCATAAATATACAGCATCTATTGTGCACACAATAATAACTTATTTCTTTATGAAAACTAAACTGGCAAATGAGATTATCCTGCAGAATAGATTGCTGTGCTTGAGCACCATAAACATATACTGTATGTTCTTTTCGGTAGACTTTAGATATTTAAACCGGCTTTGTCAGAATTGTATATCTGCTGGGAAATAATTCTAGTTTACTCATCAAATCTCGGAATGTAATTTTATATTTTTCAGCTGCAACGTATCAGATGACATCCTCTCTCACAAATTTCCAGCGGACGAACACCATACTTTTCCCTCCACATTGACAACCACCCATCACTAGCAGAGAAATTATCGCCCCCATGTTTCTTATCCATATCAAGCGAGAATCGGACCAGATATTGCCTTTCCTTCTTTGTTTTTGAGACCATAGAAACAGTTCCTTACCGTATTTGAAAACACTAGGCTGCTTCAATGCACGACACTTGTCATTAGAGCTTGTGGATGCACAATATTCTTCCAATGCAGCCCGATTACACTTCCAGCCATAAATTGTACTTCTTGGCATAGCAGAAATAGTTTCCCCTTCATCCAGCCGCTTCAAAATATCCAATTTGCCTTTTAAAAAAAACTAAACTTCGAGCGTTTATCAATAAATGTCTTAGAAAGCATAGTGAATTTCTTCCAACAAACCTATACTGATCTTTGCAAGTAGGGGAGGAAAAATTACATGGCGGAGAGGAAGAAGGTACGTACTTTGTGAGTAGCCAATAATCGTAATACTGTCCAGATGAAGAATTACTGTAATTATGAAGATATCCAGAAGGCTTTCACGATCCACTCTTACTACATCTCGGTACTGGCTAATGTGATATGTTTTATAATGACGCTCTAAATGGAATGTTCCAACAATGGTAATAACTTTTCCACAAACTGAACATCGTGCTCCATTTCTTTATATTCAAAGAAAAATTTAAGATCATAAAAAATATGTTCTTACCTTTCAAAGGATTCCTCTCTGACCTAGTCTTCAATCTATCGACGGAGCATTGGCGTTGATTCTCTGCTGAAGTGCAGTGACAACCTCTCAGCTACTTTCCTGATGAGATTAAGGGAACAGCTCCATTCATGTACGTTAAAATCTGAAGAAAAAAAAAAAAAGAAAAATGATTGATTGGAGGAAGTTATTTCACTGGACTAGGTCTAACACTCTAGAGCAAGCACGCCTAACCGGGGCAACTCTAGCCTTCAATCGAGGGGCGACAATGACGTAGAATAGCTTTCATGCGTGTGTCTGCATGGTATTCTGAGATTCTACGTCACTGTTGCACCTCGATTGAAGGTTAGATCTGCTCCGGCTAGGCATGGCTGCTCTAGAGTAGCGTTTCTCAAACTTTTTTGAAGTGGGGACCACTTTTTTAAGTCAGAACAGTTCCGCGGACCACCTTACTCTTGTTCCCTTCGAAAGCAAATTTAATTATTTTTGTAGAATATTTTAATACCAGTATACTTATATTTTAAAATAGAATTAATTGATTCAAATTAATTAAATTAAATTAAATTAAATTAATTCTATATTAGTATTAGCTAATTAAACTAATAATAATAGAAGAAAATTCACTTTTGTTTCTTTAATAATTCAAGGTTATTACAGTTTGGATAATCTTTGTTAATACCAGTATATCTATATTTTAAAATAAAATTAATTGATTCAACTTAATTCAATTTAATTAATTTTATATTACTTTTTAGCTAATTAAGCTAATATTAACAGAAGAAAATTCACTTTTGTTTCTTTAATAATTCAGGGTTATTACAGTTTGGATAATCTTTGTTAATACCAGTATATCTATATTTTAAAATAAAATTAATTGATTCAAGTTAATTAAATTTAATTAATTTTATATTAGTTTTGGCTAATTAAACTAATATTAACAGAAGAAAATTCACTTTTGTTTCTTTAATAATTCAGGGTTATTACAGTTTGGATAATCTTTGTTAATACCAGTATATCTATATTTTAAAATAAAATTAATTGATTCAAGTTAATTAAATTTAATTAATTTTATATTAGTTTTAGCTAATTAAGCTAATAATAACAGAAGAAAATTCACTTTTGTTTCTTTAATAATTCAGGTTTATTACAGTTTGGATAATCTTTGTTAATACCAGTATATCTATATTTTAAAATAAAATTAATTGATTCAAGTTAATTCAATTTAATTAATTTTATATTACTTTTAGCTAATTAAGCTAATATTAACAGAAGAAAATTCACTTTTGTTTCTTTAATAATTCAGGGTTATTACAGTTTGGATAATCTTTGTTAATACCAGTATACCTATATTTTAAAATAAAATTAATTGATTCAAGTTAATTAAATTTAATTAATTTTATATTAGTTTTAGCTAATTAAACTAATATTAACAGAAGAAAATTCACTTTTGTTTCTTTAATAATTCAAGGTTATTACAGTTTGGATAATCTTTGTTAATACCAGTATATGTATATTTTAAAATAAAATTAATTGATTCAAGTTAATTCAATTTAATTAATTTTATATTAGTTTTAGCTAATTAAACTAATATTAACAGAAGAAAATTCACTTTTGTTTCTTTAATAATTCAGGGTTATTACAGTTTGGATAATCTTTGTTAATACCAGTATACCTATATTTTAAAAATAAAATTAATTGATTCAAGTTAATTAAATTTAATTAATTTTATATTAGTTTTAGCTAATTAAGCTAATATTAACAGAAGAAAATTCACTTTTGTTTCTTTAATAATTCAAGGTTATTACAGTTTGGATAATCTTTGTTAATACCAGTATATCTATATTTAAAAAAAAATTTATTGATTCAAGTTAATTAAATTTAATTAATTTTATATAGTTTTAGCTAATTAAGCTAATAATAACAGAAGAAAATTCACTTTTGTTTCTTTAATAATTCAAGGTTATTAGAGTTTGGATAATCTTTAACTTATTAAATTAAAAAAAAATAAATGTTGGTACTCATATTAATGAGATGGATAAGCCTGCCGATTCCTGCACAGTTGTTCTATATTTGGACGTATGCTGGTAAGTTTAAGTCGGAGATCGTCAGATATATCGAGTCGATTTCGGTAGCCTACTTTGTTTTTATTAGAGTTAGTGATGAAAACCCTTTCTCACATATATACGTAGAATCAAAGCACCATTGTACAATTCACTATATTCTCTTTTCACTTGTGATGAGGTCCAGAAATTAACCATACCTTCCACTTGGAATTTCATTTTAAGTCCGGTGTCATTCGAGAGTTCAATTAACTGTTCTCTTTCACTCAATGAAAGTTTGTTATTTTCAATATCGCAATGAAAGTGATGACGAACCCATGAAAATTCGTCATAGCATATTTACTTGGAAAATAAGTTTCAAATTGTGACCTCAGAGTTGTATTATTGGTGTACGACGTACAGTACGTGACCATTGCAATGTGCAGACTGGGTGTCGGCAAAACAATTAAGAAAGTCATAAATACATGAAACAGTTCGGTACTTTGGTCCTCTGTTAGGAATTCGGGTGGTCCCTGGCTGGGTTACAGGCCCCAGATATGCAGGGAAAAGATGGCGAGAAACACACGTTCATAGTGCTTCAAATTCCTCTTTTGTTGTTGAGAGTAGAGTGGGAAGTCGGTAGACAGGTAGGGTAATAAATTTAATTAAATGTCAGTATTGAGAGAAAAAGTGAAAGGCAATTGCCATGTGTCACTTCCAAACTCTGAGATTTTCAGTTATTAGTGTGATACACAATTCGTTTGAATTTAATTTTTTCTTCTGCCTTTTTTAAGGACCACAAGGGCAGACCTCGAGGACCACAGGTGGTCCGCGGACCATAGTTTGAGAAACGCTGCTCTAGAGCAAGCACGCCCAACCAGGGCAACTCTAGCCTTCAATCGAGGTGTGACAGTGACGTAGAATATCTTTTATGCGTGTGTCTGCACGGTATTCTGAGATTATACGTCACTGTTGCACCTCGATTGAAGGTTAGATCTGCTCCGGCTAGGCATGGCTGCTCTAGAGCAATCCTTGTTACCATACAATGCTTATAAGCAGTGTTTTCTTTTCTGGCGGTAATCAGTGGTACGCAGTACCAAGAAGAATGCTAAAAGAATTAAATAAAGAATACTTCTGAAATAATTAATATAATTATAATTATCGTAAACCTTTTGTTAGTATTTTAGAATGTAAACATTGGTGAGTACCTTCTCGTACAATGTCTTGTCTTCGGTGTATTTTTGTTAATGATATAATTGTCTCTTTTCCTCGTCGAAGTTTTGAAAATGGAAATTTCTCTAATGGAATTGCAAAATTAATCATACAATCGGCAATGAACACAAACAGCAAGCTATGAATCCACGAAGAAGAAGTTGCCCGTAACAATACGTCCGTAAATCGGGCACTGTTATAAATTGTATAATCTCTAAATATTGGCGAGTACCGGAGAAAAAGTCATTCCTTCAAACAACACACACTTTTCCGTGGTAACAGGCTCTGCTTTGTTTATAAAGAAGGTCCAAAGCTAACTATATAACAGTATCCCTAGATTTTCTAGCATTCAGAGCTTTCTGATGCAAAGTAGGACTTATATTTACTTTCTACCAATAAATAATACTTTTTCTTTACAGACATTGAGGATGGTAAAAAATACAGAAATACGTCCAGGCTATAATGGTTGATCCTACGACGACAGGCCTAATATTAATTTAGTTTATAATTTTAACCATATCTCTGAAAATAGAGTACAAATGACTATGAATTTCAATTGATACTAAATTGAAGTTTACCTAGTTTCAAGAAATTCTGTTGGGATATTGAATATGGTGCTTTGAATGTTGGTAGATTCTCTTAAATAGACCTAATAATGTACAATTGCTAGACCCTACGCTGAGATAATGCTTTGGTAACGAGGTCTGTAAATTATAGGGGACTAGGAGCAGTTCGTCACAAATTACTCGTCAAAGCGTCTGACTCGTCACAGGAAACATTTTCGTCGCAGGACAAAATAGCTAATACAATTTTGTCACAGAATTGTAATTATGCCACATAATAATATACATTCATAACCTTTTCATGGTATTACTTTTATAATATCGTAAACAATTTCCAAGGTTTTAATTTTAGATTATCGCAAAATATTTCTATGGTTTTAATTCTATATCATCGTAAACTATTTCCATGGTATAAATTTTATATTATCGCACAATATTGCCATAGTTTAAATTTTATATTATCGTAAACTATTTCCATGGTATAGTTATATATTATCGTAAATCAGTTCCATTGCATTATTTTTATATTATCGTAAATCATTTCCATGATATTCATTTTATATTATCACAAAATATTTCCATGGATTTAATTTTATATTATCGCAAATTATTTCCATGGTTTTAATTTTATATTATTGCAAACCATTCCTATGGTTTTAATTTTATATTATCGTAAAACATTTCCATGGTATTAATTTTATACAATCGTAAATAATTTCCATGGTGTTAATTTTATATTATCGTAACCATTTCCATGGTATTAATTTTATATTATCGTAACCATTTCCATGGTATTAATTTTATATTATCGTAAATAATTTCCATGGTATTAATTTTACATTATCGTAAAACATTTCCATGGTATTAATTTCATATTATTGCAAAAATTTCCCTGGTTTTAATTTTATATTATCGTAAAATATTTCCATGGTATTAATTTCATATTATTGCAAAACATTCGCGTGGTTTTAATTTTGTATTATCGTAAACCATTTCCATGGTATTAATTTCATATTATTGCAAAACATTTCCATGGTTTTAATTTTATATTATCGTAAACCATTTCCATGGTATTAATTTTATATTAAAAACATTTCATTTCATTTTATTGCAAAGCGTTTCCATGGTTTTAATTTTATATTATCGTAAACCATTTCCATGGTATTAATTTCATATTATTGCAAAATATTTCCATCATGTTATTTTTTTTATATTATCGTATACCATTTCCATGGTATTAATTATATATTACTGCAAAACATTTCCATGGTATTAATTCATTTTATTGCAAAACATTTCCATCGTTTTAATTTTATATTATCGTAAACCATTTCCATGGTATTAATTTCATATTATTGCAAAACATTTTCATGGTTTTAATTTTATATTATCGTATACAATTTCCATGGTATTAATTTTATATTATTGCAAAACATTTCCATGGTATTAATTCATTTTATTGCAAAACATTTCCATGGTCTTAATTCTATATTATCGTAAACCATGTCCATGGTATTAATTTTATATTATCGTAAATAATTTCCATGGTATTAATTTTACATTATCGTAAAACATTTCCATGGTATTAATTTCATATTATTGCAAAACAATTGCATGGTTTTAATTTTGTATTATCGTAAACGATTTCCATGGTATTAACTTTATATTATTGCAAAACATTTCCATGGTATTAATTCATTTTATTGCAAAGCATTTCCATGGTATTAATTTTATATTATTGCAAAACATTTCCATGGTATTAATTCATTTTATTGCAAAGCATTTCCATGGTTTTAATTTTATAGTATCATTTTTCCATGGTATTAATTTCATATTATTGCAAAACATTTCCATCGTTTTAATTTTATATTATCGTATACCATTTCCATGGTATTAATTTTATATTATTGCAAAACATTTCCATGGTATTAATTCATTTTATTGCAAAACATTTCCATCTTTTTAATTTTATATTATCGTAAACCATTTCCATGGTATTAATGTCATATTATTGCAAAACATTTCCATGGTTTTAATTTTATATTATCGCAAACCATTTTCATGGTATTAATTTTATATTATTGCAAAACATTTCCATGGTATTAATTCATTTTATTGCAAAGCATTTCCATGGTTTTAATTTTATATTATCGTAAACCATTTCCATGGTATTAATTTCATATTATTGCAAAACATTTCCATCGTTTTAATTTTATATTATCGTATACCATTTCCATTGGTATTAATTTTATATTATTGCAAAACATTTCCATGGTATTAATTCATTTTATTGCAAAACATTTCCATCTTTTTAATTTTATATTATCGTAAACCATTTCCATGGTATTAATGTCATATTATTGCAAAACATTTCCATGGTTTTAATTTTATATTATCGCAAACCATTTTCATGGTATTAATTTTATATTATTGCAAAACATTTCCATGGTATTAATTCATTTTATTGCAAAGCATTTCCATGGTTTTAATTTTATATTATCGTAAACCATTTCCATGGTATTAATTTCATATTATTGCAAAACATTTCCATCGTTTTAATTTTATATTATCGTATACCATTTCCATGGTATTAATTTTATATTATTGCAAAACATTTCCATGGTATTAATTCATTTTATTGCAAAACATTTCCATGGTCTTAATTCTATATTATCGTAAACCATGTCCATGGTATTAATTTTATATTATCGTAAATAATTTCCATGGTATTAATTTTACATTATCGTAAAACATTTCCATGGTATTAATTTCATATTATTGCAAAACAATTGCATGGTTTTAATTTTGTATTATCGTAAACCATTTCCATGGTATTAACTTTATATTATTGCAAAACATTTCCATGGTATTAATTCATTTTATTGCAAAGCATTTCCATGGTATTAATTTTATATTATTGCAAAACATTTCCATGGTATTAATTCATTTTATTGCAAAGCATTTCCATGGTTTTAATTTTATATTATCGTAAACCATTTCCATGGTATTAATTTCATATTATTGCAAAACATTTCCATCGTTTTAATTTTATATTATCGTATACCATTTCCATGGTATTAATTTTATATTATTGCAAAACATTTCCATGGTATTAATTCATTTTATTGTAAAACATTTCCATGGTTTTAATTTTATAGTATCGTAAACCATTTCCATGGTATTAATTTCATATTATTGCAAAACATTTCCATGGTTTTAATTTTATATTATCGTATACCATTTCCATGGCATTTATTTTATATTATTGCGAAATATTTCCATGGTATTAATTCATTTTATTGCAAAACATTTCTATCGTTTTAATTTTATATTGTCGTAAATCATTTCCATGGTATTAATTTCATATTATTGCAAAACATTTCCATCGTTTTAATTTTATATTATCGTAAACCATTTCCATGGTATTAATTTCATATTATTGGAAAACATTTCCATGGTTTTAATTTTATATTATCGTATACCATTTCCATGGTATTTATTTTATATTATTGCGAAATATTTCCATGGTATTAATTCATTTTATTGCAAAACATTTCCATGTTTTTAATTTTATATTATCGTAAACCATTTCCATGGTATTAATTTTATATTATCGTAAATAATTTCCATGGTATTAATTTTACATTATCGTAAAACATTTCAATGGTATTAATTTTATATTATTGCAAAACATTTGCATGGTTTTAATTTTGTATTATCGTAAACCATTTCCATGGTATTAATTTCATATTATTGCAAAACATTTCCATGGTTTTAATTTTATATTATCGTGTACCATTTCCATGGTATTAATTTTATATTATCGTAAATAATTCCCATGGTATTAATTTTACATTATCGTAAAACATTTCCATGGTATTAATAACATATTATTGAAAACATTTGCATGGTTTTAATTTTGTATTGTAAACCATTTCCATGGTATTAATTTCATTTTATTGCAAAACATTTCCATGGTTTTAATTTTATATCATCGTAAACCATTTCCATGGTATTAATTTTATATTATTGCAAAACAATTCCATGATATTAATTCATTTTATTGCAAAGCATTTCCATGCTTTTAATTTTATATTATCGTAAACCATTTCCATGGTATTAATTTCATATTATTGCAAAACATTTTCATGGTTTTAATTTTATATTATCGTATACCATTTCCATGGTATTAATTTTATATTATTGCAAAACATTTCCATGGTATTAATTCATTTTATTGCAAAACATTTCCATGGTTTTAATTTTATATTACCGTAAACCATTTCCATGGTATTAAGTTTTATATTATCGTAAATAATTTCCATGGTAATAATTTTATATTATCGTAAAACATTTCCATGGTATTAATTTCATATTATTGTAAACATTTGCATGGTTTTAATTTTGTATTATCGTAAACCATTTCCATGGTATTAATTTCATATTATTGCAAAACATTTCCATGGTTTTAATTTTATATTATCGTAAACCATTTCCATGGTATTAATTTTATATTATTGAAAAATATTTCCATGGTATTAATTCATTTTATTGCAAAGCATTCCATGGTTTTAATTTTATATTATCGTAAACCATTTCTATGGTATTAATTTTATATTATCGTAAATAATTTCCACGGTATTAATTTCACATTATCGAAAAACATTTCCATGGTATTAATTTCATATTATTGCAAAACATTTGCATGGTTTTAATTTTACTGTATATTATCGTAAACCATTTCCATGGTATTCATTTTATATTATTGTAAGTAATTTCCATGCTATTAATTTTACATTATCGTAAAACATTTCCACGGTATTAATTTCATATTATTGCAAAACATTTCCATGATTATAATTTTATATTATCGTAAACCATTTCCATGGTATTAATTTCATATAATCGTGAATCATTTCCATGGTACTAATTTTACATTATCGTAAAACATTTCCATGGTGTTAATTTTATATTATTGGAAAACATTTCTATGGTATTAATTTTATATTATCTTGAATAATTTCCATGGTATTAATTTTATATTATTACAAATAATTTCAATGGTTTTAATTTTATATGATCTCAAACCATTTCCATAGTATTAATTTTATGTTATCGCAAAAAATTTCCAGAGTTTTAATTTGATATTAACGTAAACCATTGCATGGTTTTAACTTTATATTACAGTAAACTAATTGTAATTATTGTGTGTAATTAAGTTACCACTGCCACCGGGTGTTTTCCCACTTGCAGTATAAATAAATACATATACAGTATACATATAATACCTGAAACCACACTGTCACGAAATTTGAACAAAATTACTACTGTACATTAAATTTTAAAATACGATCTGTACGAATATCATTGTGACTAACTATATTTAGGATGCGTAAATTAAATTATTATTAGCGTTAATATAAAATCATTTCCATGGAATTAATTATATTGTACCGTAAATCATTTTCAAGGTTTTAATTTTATAATAGAGGAAAACATTCGGCAGGATTCGAGCTTGTAAAACTACTGATGTGAAATATTCTGGTACATGCAGTACCGTGTTTCAATCGATTGCGTAGAACTTTCTAGTAGCATTCGAAATTAAGAAGTACGAAAGGATCAATAGGGGACTGGACTTTCTTTAGGTAGTCGAAACATTGTTACGAACCCACAAAATAAGATTGGGGCCATTGATATCGAGAAAACCGCATGTTAGAAATGACTGTTTCTTTATTCAGACGATCGTATGTATCAATATACCAATCAGTAAACCCACACGACTATCTTTTTATTATTCTAGCTGTATTCAATCGTTACTAAAACTAGAGTAGTCTACAAGTGTTGCTAGTTAGAGAGTTTCAACGATGAAAATTATCGTGTTTACACCTAGTCTTGTTGAGAGTGATGCCTAAAACAATGTCAGACTCAATGTCTTGAGTCAGACTTATGGTATACTGACAAAAAAATTGAAGCTATATCACAGTCTAGTAGTATACAGTAGCGAAGCTCAATACGTAGTAAATATGCAAACATTAGATAGTTGCTCACCACTAGGATCGCTAATATCGCCTCATTACAGGCAATGCAAAATAGTACCGTCACAGTCTATTGTTTCTAGCACCCTCAAACTCAAGCTTCTTGACTGTATAGTAGTAGACTGTGGCTATATACTCTCAGACGGTCAACTACGGACGGGGTATGTACAGACATCTAGTGGCGAAACTGTTAACTGCATATTCCAAGAAAGTCGGAAATTTTTCAGTGCTAAAGTTCAAGATTATCCAGCAAGTATCACAAAATGGATATTATATTTAGGTGATATTGTCTTCGTGTCATGTAAAGTGACTACATTTACCTTTACATACTGCACTGCTTTACAAAATTAACTTATAAATGGTGTTTGTTACGGAATAGAACAAAGAAATTCTATGAAAACTTCAATTTTCTGCAGAATTAAGGACATTTACTCTCAGAATCTGTATTTCTTTCTCGCAGCAAATAATTTCAAAGCCAGGCATGTACCGTACGAGAAAAAAGAATGGCCCGAGTCTTGATGGAAGTTCACCTGTATATAGACAACAAATTTCGCATGATTGCCCACATGTAGAATACAGGGTGAGTCACGAGGATTTACCGTCCCTTACGGAGCTTATTTCCGAAGACTTTCTGAGCAAAAACTGTCATGTAAACATTTGTCCTATTCTCAATATTTTGAGAATTACACTAATTTGAAATTGTTTGTAAAATACCATTATTCTTGAGTTTTAACGGCAAAAGAATATTAGAGATAAAAAATGGACTATTCAGGAGTATCATTTCTTTAATTAGCTAGTATTCTGAAGCTAAAAATGTGTTGTGAATTCCATAGTTGCGCCGTACAGAATTTTTTTTCGATTTTTAATTACAAAATTACATTGTGTTACGCATTTATCACAATTGTTACAAATCATTATTATATTATTATTATTATTATTATTATTATTATTATTATTATTATTATTATTTTACACAGTCATTACTTTATTTTTCCATTAACACTAATAGGGTAAACTAGGGTCTGTTGGACAGTCGGGCATGTTGGACACTCCGTACTTTAACGTGTTACCACGCCACTTGTGGGCACCAAATTCAGCTAGAAGTCAATGACGGAAGTAGCCACGAGTGGGGCTACTTCCGTCATTGACTTCTAGCAGAATGTGCTGTGCTGATTATACTAATTGTACTATTCCTTTAGTTGTGAGATTGTATTCAGATGTATTAATTATTTTTTAAGTTAATACTTCTATACTAGAATGTCTTTTCCTGTTTGTGATTATGTATTCAGTCTCTTTTTCTATTACATATATTTTTATTATTGTTATTTTAAAGTTAATACTGATTGTGTATATGTATTCAATCTCTTTTTTTTACTTTATTATGTTTATTATTATTTTTATATTAATATTTGTATACCGGTATGTATTTTTCTGTATGTGATTTGATCCTGGTTGAGTGGAAGAGTTAAGGCCTGATGGCCTTAACTCTGCCAGGGAAAATAAAATTATTATTATTATTATTATTATTATTATTATTATTATTATTTAAAAAATCATGCCACTCTTGTAAATTCTTTAAGACTGTACATTAGGATGCATAATTAAACTGTAAAGAATTAAGTTCCTAAAGTCGTATGATTTGTAACAATTTTTGTGATAAGTGCGTAAGAATAATGTCATTTTTAGTTAAAAATTGAAAAATAAAATTTATGCAAAACAATTAACAACAACTTTTTAGCTTCAGAACAGTAGCCAATTAAAGAAATGACACTTCTGAATAATTCATTCTCTATTTGTAATATTTTTTACCCTTAAAACTAAAGAAAAATATATTTTACTAACAACTTCAAATTAATGTAATTTTGAAAATATTGCGATTAGGACAAATGTTTATATGAGATTTTTTCCTCAGAATATCTTCGGAAATAAGCTCCATAAGGGACGGTAAATCCTCCTCAATTTCCCTGTATATACAGGCGCTCTTGTTTCTGCATATGAGCAATACTTTGTATCTGGAACTTAGTAAAATTAGTCGGGCCATTTTTTTTCTGGCAACTGTACATTAAGAATCAGTCGTTTAGAGAATTACTGAAAACAGTAGTCAAATTACATTTCGTTGTGACTAATGAATCATTTATAATAAACGATTGAAGAAATTTTAGTCTTGTCCTTTGAAATGTGCAAAAACTAAAAGAAATTTTACACAGAATAAATTCCGTTACAGAACGAAAGTTAGCCTACTTTTGTACGGATCAAGTTTCTGCACATTTCAAGGACAAAACTAGACTTCTTTCAATCATTTATTGTCGCAATACATTACCCTCTTAAATTGACTGAACATATTGGGAATTTCATCAACGGTTGTCCGAAAACACGCTGTGAAATGTTTCATATCAGACAATCATAAGCTATAATAATGGGCCACCAACGAGCATTAAACAAAATAGATCTAGCCACTGTATCAAACACAAAAATAAATAATACTATAATTACATATAGTAAGACAGTAAAAATTTAGGAGTATATTTAGATTCAAATCTAAATTTTCAAAGTTAAGTGACCTACATATGTAAGAAAACTTTTTCCATAATCCATTCCCTCAGACACGTAACCAACGTTTTACCTCTCAGCCTTAAAAAGAACCTGATCCAAACTTTAGTGATGCCCCACTTCGATTATTGCGATTCTCTATTCACGAATCTAAATACTGATCTTGCCCATAGACTACAGCGTGTTCACAATATCTGCGTTCGTTTCGTTTGTAATATTAGAAAATTCGATCATGTAACACCGTCACTAGAATTGTTGTCTTGGAGTCCACTTAAAGAAAGAAGATTCTTCAACTCTCTCTTATTACTACTTAAAATCACCTACACATACACACCCTCTTACGTAGCATCTCGTTTTGTTTACCTTTCACTACCTCGAACCCGGAACATGTACCTTCTCTCTATTCCTCTGCACAGAACATCCTTCTACTCATCATCTTTCAGGATATCTATTCCACGCCTCTGGAATTCTCTCCCTGACCATGTCAGAGACTGTCGGACAATATCAAATTTAAATTTAAATTAAAAAATCACATTTTAGTTCATGGAATTGCTTGTTGAACACCTGTCAGGTTGCACAACTTCGGCTTAACCCATGACATATAATAAATATTGTAATTATGCTGTTGTAAAATTGACAATTAATATGTAATTTATTATTATTAATATTATTATTATTATTATTATTATTATTATTATTATTATTATTATTATCAGTTATCACTATCATCGTTGCTATCTCTGCGTTCTTTCTTTTTTCTTGTATTAGCTCGATGAGAGCTCTATAGTGTTTTTTGACTCTGTTGACCCTCTACTGGGTGTTCATTTCAAAGTGTGTCATGACGTCACTGTTGTTGGGTCACCGATTTGAAGCGAGTTTCAGCTTATATGTCAGAGTAGTTGCCTATTATTTAAGGCGTTCTTCAATCTGAACTTGAGAACGTGTACGGTATAACTTGAACGTTGTAGCAACAGATGGCGGTCTGTACGGTCTGTGTGCTACCATAACCTCTTTCGAACTGTGTTTTGCGCCGGCAAGTCGTACGCAGGGTATTTGTTATCATCGGTTGCGTACGGTAACATTCCACAACACAAATCAAATGCTCCGTGTCCATGTTGACCGTCGAAGTTACTGTCAACAAATACGTAAGTAATCGTCTTAACCCTCTCCCCATATCCCGACAGTACGTATTTCCAAACAGTTCACATTCCTGCCACTACCGGCGTTACCGTACGTATCGGTACGTACTCTTCAGAATGAACGCCGTACTTGCTAGGCAACTTCTCTGCCTCATAGGT
Organism: Periplaneta americana; assembly: GCA_025594305.2. NCBI lineage: Eukaryota > Metazoa > Arthropoda > Insecta > Blattodea > Blattidae > Periplaneta > Periplaneta americana. The sequence continues at coordinate 21,029,530 of JAJSOF020000036.1, forward strand.
TATACACCTCTGCGGAAGTGTAGGAAGATTGAATTTTCTAGGCTCATCGGCTAGCCACATGACGGCATACAGCGAGCCATGACACACTTTGAACTGAACACCCAGTATAGGGCTTTATCTTAATTTGTATTATTTTCATTAGTGTTTGTATTTCTTTTTTGTACAGGGACATCATTTTATTTTTACTTGAATTTTTATTGTACCTGAGTTTTTGAATGTACTTCACTCCCACCCCTCCCACTAATGAAGTTTCAACTGTTCTCCACACAGAATCAAGGCCGCATATAGTAAACAGCACTGAGTTATTGAGTATAGTACGTTCCAGAAATATGTTCGCGTTTTCAAGTGACGAAAGAACTTTCAATATTGAATCATATTTTCGCACAGGTACAGTCCGTTTGCCTACGTCGCATCCCGATTTTCCCCCACCTGCTTCTGCACGCCCCTCTGTAAAAGCTGGGCTGTCTTAGCTCTTTTCTGAAAACATTAATTTCTGTTAGGAATTGGACTTTTACGTAATATTATACAACTGTTTAAAATAACTTAAATAAAAGGGCCTCGTTAAGTAATTAACTGTTACGTGAGTTCTCCCTTTCTACGATCCTGCGGCATAACCACTTGGACGGACAGTAGATAGCATGTCTGAGTAATTTTATCTGTGCGGGTCGGGCAGAAGTGAAGATGGAATTTACAGTACATAAGGTACTCTTTTATAGAGTAGGTACAGAATTATTTCAACATGAGTTACTAGTACGAAGGACGAAACTGGCAATTGGAATTAGATGCAATAGTCTATAGTGCGATATTATGCACAAAAGAACTGAAGCCTGTATCGAAATGAACGGCCACTATTTTCAAAAATGTGTTTAAATATCCATATTATGATTATTTTTCAATTGAACTTCATTCTCTATATTGTACGCTAATGTGCTGTAGACAGTATAATATACACTGCATAATGAATACGTTCACATGAATAGCTCAGTTCGTGAGTAAAAACACTTATTCTTAATACAGTACTGTATTTTGATTAAACAAAAACCTAATGAAAATTATCGAACTCAAAATCGCGATATTTCCTAGTTTACGTAAATGGGTAGCGACCGGTGTTTCCGGTTCTCTAAAGGTATAGCCAGGTTAATATTAAAAATGTTAGTAAAAATAAAATGATGTCCCTGTATTTATATGTGCTATCTAGTAGGATGGAAGAGAAGGTCTTATGGCCTTAATTCTGTCAGATTAAATGAATAAATTATAATAGTAAATTATAATTATTATTTGAAAAGGAAGCAAAACCAACAAAATTATATTCGACTTCTTTGTTTGAAATATCTCAAAGAATAAGCCCTGAAATTAATGACATTACTTGCGGCTCGATCTGTATAGGCCTAGTGAGGAAGAGAGTGTCATATTTATGATACGCATTTATTTTACGGAGGTGTAGCTGGTCTTATTGCGCACATATTCAAACATGGAATCCCAAGTCACATCTGTATATCTTCCTGACTGGCGCTGACAAACTATTACCCTGAGCTGTTGACATCTATCTGCGGTCCTGTCGCGATGCACTTGATTCCTAGAGGAGGAGGTTAAGTGGCCAGTGGTCCAGGGACCCCCCGGGGCTCGAAGCACAATATCGCGCTCTCCAGCAGAGACACTGGCGCGTCGGCAGCCAAACCTAGAAGACGCTTTGCTGACATGTGATCGGAATTCATCACGGGAACTCACTCCCACATGCAGAACAGTCCGCGTGTTGAACTTAGTCTTCAGTGGTATTCAACATTTTCTGCTAGCGTACCCCCGAGTAACTTATAGTAACTTTTGAGGAATATCACTTTTGTTGACATCGTACAAAATTTTGTCCAATATTCTTTTCATAAAATTAACTCCACATGTAGATGAAATTATTGGGGATCAACAGTGCGGTTTTAATAATAATAATAATAATAATAATAATAATAATAATAATAATAATAATAATAATAATAATAATAATAATAATAATAATAAATTATTTATTTATTTAATCTGGCAGAGCTAAGGCCAGTAGGCCTTCTCTTCCGCCCAGCCAGACTCTAATTCTAATTGAATACAATTGCTTACATAGTTATTACATTAATATCTAGACCGTAAAACAACATGAAAGTAAATAATGAAAGTTGGATAACTAATGTTAGTGTGACAATAATATACATTGGTAAGTAATAGTTATAATAATAACAATAAAAATAATAGTAACAATAATAATAATAATAATAATAATAATAATAATAATAATAATAATAATAATAATAATAATAATAATAATAATAATGAGATAATTTAGATATTTATCTGTGATATATATAACCATTAAACATTGAAAAACCTGAAACAGCTAGTACTGTTAACAAGAATTGTTAGAAAAATATTTCGTTAGTCTATTCTTAAATTGGTTTGATGTCCGACAGTCCCTGACATTACTCGGTAGGGAATTCCAAAGCAGAGGAACAGCCACAGTGAAAGAAAATGAATATGAGGATGTTCGGTGGGAGGGAATGGATAAAATTGAGGAGTGTTGTGATTGTGTGTCTAGGTTATGATGGGTGGATAAATTTTGAAAACGAGACGCAAGATAGACAGGAGTGGAGAAATGCAATATGTGAAAGAGAAGGGAAAGACAGTGGATTTTCCTACGATCTTCTAGACGGAGCCAGGACAACATTTCGAGGGATGGTGTTACGTGATCAGCCCGGCGAATATTGCAGACGAAACGGACGCACATATTATGAACACGTTGTAGTCTCTGCGCCGAAGTAACGCTTAGGTCAGTAAGCAGAATATCACAGTAATCGAAGTGGGGCATCACGAGTGTTTGCACTAACATTTTTTTTTCATGGAAAAGGGTAGAAAATTCTTCAATCGCCTAAACGAGTGGACTAATGAGAATACTTTTTTCCAGGTTTGTGCAGCTCGAATGTTCCAATTTAAACTTTTATCCATATGAATCCTAGATTCTTTACTGATTCACTGAACGGAATTTCGGTGCCGTATATTTTAATCGGGGACAAATTTGGTATGGTAATAGTGCTTAACAAACGTGAATGGCCCACAATGATGTAGGCGTAATAGATCGACTATTGATCAGATTTTTTTTGTATTCGACAGATATTGGAGAAAAAATGGGAGTATAAAGGTACAGTACATCTGTTATTCATAGATTTCAAAAAGGTATATGACTCGGTTAAGAGAGAAGTTTTATATGATGTTTTTATTGAATTTGGTATTCCCAAGAAACTAATTCGATTAATTAAAATGTGTCTCAGTGAAACGTACAGCAGAGTCCGTATAGGTCAGTTTCTGTAGGATGCTTTTCCAATTCACTGCGGCCTAAAGCAAGGAGATGCACTATCACCTTTACTTTTTAACTTTGCTGTAGAATATGCCATTAAGAAAGTCCAGGATAACAGAGAGGGTTTGGAATTGAATGGGTTACATCAGCTGCTTGTCTATGCAGATGACGTGAATATGTTAGGAGAAAATCCACAAACGATTAGGGAAAATACGGGAATTTTACATGAAGCAAGTAAAGAGGTAGGTTTGGAAGTAAATCCCGAAAAGACAAAGTGTATGATTATGTCTCGTGACTAGAATATTGTACGAAATGGAAATATAAAAATTGGAAATTTATCCTTTGAAGAGGTGAAAAAATTGAAATATCTTTGAGCAACAGTAACAAATATAAATTCCATTCGAGAGCAAATTAAACGCAGGCTGAAAGTTAGAATTTATAAAACAGTTATATTACGGTAGTTCTGTATGCTTGTGAAACTTGGACTCTCATTTTGAGAGAGGAACAGAAGTTAAGATTATTTGAGGATAAGGTGCTTAGGAAAATATTTAGGGCTAAGTGGGATGAAGTTACAGGAGAATGGAGAAAGTTACACAACGCAGAACTGGACGCATTATATTCTTCACTTGACATAATTAGGAACATTAAATCCAGACGTTTGAGATGGGCAGGGCATGTAGTACGTATGGGCGAATCCAGAAATGTATATAGAGTGTTAGTTGGGAGGCTGGAGGGAAAAAGACCTTTGCGGAGGTCGAGACGTAAATGGGAAGATAATATTAAAATGGATTTGAGGGAGGTGGGATATGATGATAGAGACTGGATTAATCTAGCTCAGGATAGGGACCAATGGCGGGCTTATGTGAGGGGGAAAATGAACGTCCGAGTTCCTTAAAAGCCATAAGTAATTAATTAAGTACCTCCAAAATAACACTTTTTAGTTTTGTACCCCCAAACTGCATTGTAATTTTAAAAGAAGCAATACAAAACAATGATTAATGTTATATGCAAGATAAATGATGATGATGATGATGATTATTGTTATTATTATTATTATTATTATTATTATTATTATTATTATTACAAAATGACTTTCAGATAACCTGTAGAATAGACATTGTAACTTTTCCCTTTTCTTCTCAGTTTAGAACTCTAAAATACGGGATGGAAAGCTGTTCGGAAAACTTTTCTCGGGACAATTAATAATAATAATTAATAATTTATTTGTTTAATCTGGCAGAGCTAAGGCCAGTAGGCCTTCTCTTCCGCCCAGCCAGACTCTAATTCTAATTAAATACATTTGCTTACATAGTTATTACATTAATATCTAGATCATAAAACAACATGAAAGTAAATAATGAAAACTGGATAACTAATGTTAGTGTGACAATAATAAACACTGGTAAGAAATAGTTATAACAATATTGATGACGATAATAATAATAATAATAATAATAATAATAATAATAATAATAATAATAATGAGATAATTTAGATATTTATCTGTGATATATATAACCATTAAACATTGAGAAACCTGAAAGAGCTATTATTGTTGACAATAATTGTTAGAAAAATATCTCGTTAGCCTAGACAATGGAACGCATTAGCGAAAAACGAGATAATCTCGTATTTTAAGAGACATCTGGGGACCCTATACAAGTCTTCAAATACGAGTACAGTAGTTTCCAAAAAATCCGCTCATGTCACTGCAACGGCACAGTGAACAAAATCTATGTTCTCGTACATCTTGAGCCACTTATACTACACAAACACAATTACATTTGTCGCTGGTATAATTCAGTGATAAATAAAATTAAACATATCACGAAATTAGTCGAATTTGTCCTGTAAGTAAAATTGAGAAGCTAGTCCCAAGTTTTTTCTCACTATTTCCTTTCCACTGAGTTCTTAATAATGCTCTTCTTCACGATTCATAAGCAACCAAGAATTTCTCTGACAATAACCTAACTGTTCATACGTACAAAAGCGTCCTGTTCTTTCAGCTGGAAACCTCTTGAACCAGATTTAATGGAAGAGTCTGACAAGAGGCACAGCGATGAGATGGAATATGCTTCCAGGAATCATACAAAAGAGATGTAGCCTACTTAGAAACCAAACAATCTCTCTGCTCCACTGCCTTAAAGGAATCGTTGTGAAGGAGATTTTATTTTGCATTTATTACGAAAACACACGCCACTTTGAATAGGGGACTGAAAGAAGAGCACTACAAAGAGCCCACAGCTATGAAGTCTTCTTTATTGAGTGGCAGTTGGTGATATACACGTGTCGAGGGCAGAGTATGGCACATAAAATCCAATTGTGATACACAGATAATGTAACAAGCAAGAACAATCTGAATTTCACACACATATCCGTATAGGTACCTTACCTTGTAAAACAACAGTCGAACTTAGTTCAAGGTAACCACATTTTTCTACCGGTATGTACCTGACGTACCGCCACCTTACTGTGTGTGCTATAGGGTGCTATGCATAGACATTTCGCTAGCCCGCGCTACGAGCGTGCTAAACTAGCCCCGGCTATCAAGTGATTACTTGTACAGAATTCATATCATATCATATCATATCATATCATATCATATCATATCATATCATATCATATCATATCATATCATATCATATCATATCATATCATATCATATCTTGTCATATATCATATTATCGTATCGTATCGTATCGTATCGAATCATATCATATCATATCATATCATATCATATCATATCATATCATATCATATCATATCATATCATATCATATCATATCATATCATATCATATCATATCGTCGCCTGAATGCAAGAACTAGGTAACTTGATTTTTCATATTTTGTGACATTGCCTATTTACTTATTTATTGCAGCAAGGAAAATGTCTCGTTTTCTTGCACCTGTATCTTATATTGAAAAATAGATATCGCTGGTATCGTTCGATCAGTCACCTAGTTCTTGGATTACATTTTGTGCGATTTCTGCTATGCTATAAAAGAGGTAACTAAAAAACGCAAATTTCGAGTTACCTAGTTCTTGCATTCACGTGACGATATCATATCATATCATATCATATCATATCATATCATATCATATCATATCATATCATATCATATCATATCATATCATATCATATCATATCATACCATATCATATCATATATCATATCATATCGCATCGTATTGTATCGTATCGTATCGTATCACATCACATCACATCACATCACATCACATCACATCATATCATATCATATCATATATCATGCCATGTCATGTCATATCATATCATATCATATCATATCATATCATATCATATCATATCATATCATATCATATCATATCATATTATATATCATATCATATCATATCATATCATATCATATCATATCATATCATATCATATCATATCATATCATATCATACCATATCATATCATATATCATATCATATCGCACCGTATTGTATCGTATCGTATCGTATCACATCACATCACATCACATCACATCACATCACATCACATCACATCACATCACATCACATCACATCATATCATATCATATCATATCATATCATATCATATCATATCATATCATATCATATCATATCATATCATATCATATATATCATATCATATATCATGTCATGTCATATCATATCATATCATATCATATCATATCATATCATATCATATCATATCATATCATATCATATCATATCATATCATACCATACCATACCATACCATACCATACCATACCATACATCATCACATCACATCACATCACATCTTAGCATATCATATCATATCATATCATATCATATCATATCATATCATATCATATCATATCATATCATATCATATCATATCATATCATATCGTATCGCTAACACTGGTTTATGAATACGAAAAACGTTAGTTCGCTGATCATCCACCCGAAGTCCGCACTAAGAATGTCTATGAATACGGCCCTTAATGTTTTTCACGCGACTTAGGCCTAGTTCATAGTCTCATCTTCTTCATGACTACAATATTTTTGTTTTGGCTTATGTTATATTTAACATAGAGTACAATAACTAACAGCGGCTGACAAGGGAACGTTCAACACTAATGGCGAAGTGCATAACTTCGGTTAAAAATGCAGTAACTAGAGCCCGGATATTAGGCAAAATGTCGTTTTAAGCTGAGTCTATATATGAAAGATCTATTAGAGATAAACACGTTTCCACACATTTGGAGACGATAAGTTCAATTTTTATTATGCCTTTTTTTGCCTATTTTAAAGTTAAATGCCTTTTTTTAGCCTTTTTACGTCGTTATTGTACATTTTATATATTTTTAATACATTTAAACTAAACCGCACATAAATTATATCAAAAACAAAAAAGAACGGTTGTACAAATTAAAAATATATATTCACCTCACACAAATATTTGCTGAGAATCTTATTCTCCAGCAATACATATGTTTCTAAGAAGTCGTAAACTTTTCTCCTCTACCGATTCCATCTTTTATGCCACTTAACGAAGATGTTTGAACAGTATAACCCTCAGTGCTCAGGTCACTTCGGGGTTTACTAGCGAAAGAAAGGGGATGAGGGAAGTATTAAAAGCAAGTCTCCAGGTCCCGTTACTGTTGTCGCTTGCACGCACAAGTCACGCGTACTTTGAAGTCTCTAATCCCTTCTCACACTCCTCTTTTTGAGACAATACACAGTCGGTTTTTCCCGATCTCTGAAAGAAAGTGAAGACAGTCCTTCTGAAATAAGTTGTTTTAAGTTTGCTCCAATCACTTCAGTAGAAGTAGAAAGATCTTTTTCCACCATGAAAAAACGTTCTCTCTGACAGGCGACTCACTATGACAGTTGACAACTTAAAAAAAGATCTTGTTGTGACATGTAACCAAGCAATCCATGAATACTATAACTTATAATTACAAAAAATCCCTGGGAACAGTACGCAATGTATTGTCATGTTTTGTAATGTAGTCAAAATTAAGATTCTATCAGGATAATTTACTCCGCTATCATACAACAAAAATTGATGATTTGATAATGTTACATTATATGAATGGTTTATAATTAAATGCTGCAAGTTTCTTGGTATGACTGGTCTAGTCCGATTTTGTTCCAAATTTTTCATTCTTTGGGAAGAGTTCCTTTCTGGCAAAATAAAGGGGTAAAATGGACAAAGATTACAACGGGACAGAAAAAATAAAATGGGCAAAAATTCCTATTGAACAAAATTTTGTACGGACGTATGAATGTTGGACCAATAACAGTGGACGTATGTGATGTGGACATATAATTTTGGACTTAATGCTTTTGGACGAAAAGAATTGGACTAAAATTCCTGCAACGCTTTTTCATATCCACATTTCAAATGCTTCTAGTCGTTTCTCTTCAATCTTTTTTTAGTTTGATTTTATTTATTTAGTAGCTAGTAGGTAAAGTGAGTACAAATTTAAATTATAAAATAAAAATGTTTCTAGCCACTACCGTAAGAGCCAGGCTTGTGTACGGTGTGATTTTAGCCAATAATACGAGTATAACAAAATTTACAAAGGCAGTTTATTAAATACTGTACTTAACTTAATTCAGACCGATAAATAACACACAAGACCAAAAAGAAGAAAGAGAAAAAGAGCGAAAAAAAACACATTTAATATAAATTGGCAATCAGACAGAAGCCAATGATATTCAATAAAAAACAGGAATATTGTCGACAGAAATAAAAAGGTAAAAAATACACACATTTGTTAATATTATATATCATGAATAATTTTATAAATTTATTTTTTAAAAGGTTCAATTTTAAAGTATTTCAAATTTGGAAAATGGTTTATAATTTTATTATAAGGTCTTGGGCCGAAACTAGAACCATGTTTAATAGCTCCACTTGTATGACATTTAGTCTCAATTAATGGGAAAGTAGACTTTTGTCTTCGAGTACGATATTCATGTCGATTAGATTTATGTTTTATTTGTTTTCTGTGGTAGTAAGTTATTAAACTAGGCTATATTTATAAATTTCTTCAATAGTTAATACCTTAAAATCTGTATAAATTAAATTTGTTGGGTAATCCATATTTTTGGTTAGACAAATTTTTATTAATCTTCTATATATTTTCTTCAATTTTATCCATTCCCTCCCACCGAACATCCTCATATTCAACTTCTTTCACTGTGGCTGTTCCTCGGCTTTGGAATTCCCTACCGAGTAATGTCAGGGACTGTCAGACATCAAACCATTTCAAGAATAGACTAACGAAATATTTGTCTAACAATTCTTGTTAACAATAATAGCTGTTTCGGGTTTCTCAATGTTTAATGGTTATATATATATATATATATATATATATATATATATATATATTATATCACAGATAAATATCTAAATTATCTCATTATTTTTTATTATTACTTACTACTACTACTACTACTACTACTACTACTACTACTACTATATATTATTATTATTATTATTATTATTATTATTATTATTATTATTATAACCATTTCTTACCAATGTTTATTATTGTCACACTAACATTACTTATCCAACTTTCATTATTTACTTTCATGTTTTTTATGGTCTAGATATTAATGCAATAACTATGAAAGCAATTGTATTCTATTAGAATTAGAATCTGGATGGGCGGAAGAGAAGGCCTACTGGCCTTAGCTCTGCCAGATTAAATAAATAAATTATTATTATTAATATTATTATATAATAAAATTAATGGATTAAGTATATATGATGCTACTCCACCCCAATTTATTATACCATATTGTATTAATGATTGTACTAAAGCTAAAAAATATATTATTCTCAATGCCTCCTTAGTGATAAAATTTCGTCGTAATGTCCATGTTCCCGCCCAATACAATATAGTATAAAATATTTGAAAATAATATGCCATTTTCAGTGATTAATATTTAAAAGATGATACTCAGTTTAATATTATTTTTGATCGAATAAATGCAGTGTATTCTAGATTCATGTAACAAAAATATAAGTAAATCTGGTCACCGTGACACCTAGCGATAAAAGCTGGATACGCCACTGATCCCATCATACGATCGCCTCTGAATAACCAACGTAGGTAGTTTGAAAGCGACGCTAAACAACTATAACAACATTATTGAGTTAAACTAGTAACGCTGCTTTAAAAAATAAAGTAATTTCTACATTGTACGATTAGCATGGGCGCAATGAATAAGCAAATTCGTAACACAGAATTATTTTCTATATTAATGATATTTTTCGTATGTAAATTGAAATGCAGTCTTGTGTAAAAAAAGATATTAATGACAATTCCTTCCTTCCTAGCATAACGTTCGTCTTTTGTTAGATTTGTTACCACCTTCACCTCGACATTCATTTGTTTCTCGAGTACAATACAAGATGGCCTCCTTTCAGACAGGTGGAGAATATAGGAGGAAATACAGCACTAAGAAGAAAAATGAAGAAAACGACTCAAGAGAGGGTGGGGGAGGGGAGGGAAGGCTGAGGAGAAATTGAAGACATAGAAATAACACGACGGTTCATTTGTCAGACGCCTTCCGCTCTTCATTTCGCAACTCGATTGTAATTTGGAGTTGAGCCACAAGAGTGCGCGCGAGTTCCGTAATGGAGCGTAGAACTGAACAGAGACCCCCTGGAAAGAGGATAGAGAATGGGAGAGGAATGGAGAACGAGACGGAGAATGAATGGAGAAATGAGACTATTTTTGTAATGAAGAATATTTCTCCGTAGGTAGTTAAATAACAAGCATGCACTTCTCGTGAACTCGGACGTAATCCATTACATGTCTATAGTTGGATCAGTGACGCATGTTAGCAATATTAGTGACGACAGTCGACCGTGGCTCGAATTGACGTATTAGGATCAAATTAATTTCAATGAAAGAACTGAAAGCTAATTAGTTTATCGTGAATGTCTGTCAATATACATGCATAGGAACTCAATTTTAAAATGGATTTAGTGTAGATTCTAAGTATATATTTTTTAATGTACCGAAGTACATATGATATTTCCATGCAGATATTCTGCATCATCATACGATGAAAGAGTCATGGAACGGAGAAAAATTCTCTCCGGCGCCGGGATTTGAACCCGGGTTTTCAGCTCTACGTGCTAATGCTTTATCCACTAAACCACACCGGATACCCACCCCGGCGTCGGACAGAATCGTCTCAGATTAAGCTCCAACTCTTGGGTTCCCTCTAGTGGCCGCCCTCTGCACTACGTCCTAGATGTCTATGAGCGTAGGACTGAAGTCCACACATGTGCTGAGATGCACTCGTTATGAGTGGCTAGTTGGCCGGGATCCGACGGAATCTGAGACGATTCTGTCCGACGTCGGGGTGGGCATCCGGTGTGGCTTAGTGGATAAAGCATCAGCACGTAGAGCTGAAAACCAGGGTTCAAATCCCGGCGCCGGAGAGAATTTTTCTCCGTTCCATTACTCTTACTTCGTATGATGACGCAGAATATCTGCATGGAAATATCATATGTACTTCGGTACATTAAAATAATATATATATGATATGCGTAAATCACTTTGTGATTTAAGACGGCGCTTATTCCGTCTGATCCCGGCCAACTAGTCACTCATAACGAATGCACCTCAGCACATGTGTGGACTTCAGTCCTACGTTCATAGACATCTATGACGTAGTGCAGAGGGCGGCCACTAGAGGGAACCCAAGAGTTGGAACTTAATCTGAGACGATTCTGTCCGACGCCGGGGTGGGTATCCGTTGTGGCTTAGTGGATAAAGCATCAGCACGTAGAGCTGAAAACCCGGGTTCAAATCCCGGCGCCGGAGAGAATTTTTCTCCGTTCCATTACTCTTTCATCGTAGATTCTAAGGCTTTACAATTGGACGGAGTTACGCAGTAATAGATCAACCGATAATTTGAAAAAAAAAAAATGAGATATTTGTACAAATCTGTTGATGGCAGGCTAATTTAACTCGGAAAAAATCAAGAATGCGATATCTGAATTTTTCTGCTATTTATAAGTAAAAATTCGTTTATTGTATAAAATTCATTTATTTATTTTGCTTTGAAATATTAATTCAACTCCTGGTCTCTTATTAAAAGTCGGTTAGCCTTTGTAATAGTATGAATATTATAGTTATAATACTTCTTGCATAAAATGTTTTATAAAAACAGATTTATTTCAATGACTAATATCTCGAAACAGGTTTTCGGCGCTTGGTCTATTATTGCGTAACTCTGTGCAATTGATATGCCCGCATGAAAAATTAATTTTGTAGGTATAAAGCTACATCGACCCTAGAAATGTCACATTTCTTCAATATTTTTGGTAAATAATGTTTTTGCCTCATCTGGAAGCTTATTTCTTCTAGTTAAAAAAATATAATTTGCACCAATTGTCTCAATAATTTCATAATTATTTGGGCACTACACAGAAGACACTCTGCCCGGCAGCAACTCCACTCCCACTAACTTATACATTAAGTTACGATGTCAGTTATAAAATTTTGTTTCACAGCGTTCGAATCGTACCCGGCCTGAAGAAGTTTCACTTAAAAAAAAAATAGCAACCTTCAACAGCTTTATTTATGCGATAACATAGCATCGCACGCAACTCCGTAGCGATAACACGTGAAGCCCTTTTAAAATGGCCGTCAGAACATTTTGTTTCAAAGCTTTTGACTCGTACCCTACCTAAAGAAGTTTCACTTCAACAGAACAAAATATTTTGCCCTTACTCGTGACCGTCATCTCATTACGGATCTATAACTTGAAACTGAAATATTTGGACGAGTAAAGATTTTAAATACTTGGGTGTATTGTTATTAGGGTGGAGTGAAATATGAAGTTTTAGCCTTGGTTTTTCTGAACCGACGCATGCGAGTTGCGAGGCCCGTCGCACAAAAATCCGGACTACACGAGAGATAGTGAGCGGTTTCTATAACTGTGAGGTACGCAGACCTCGCATCTCCCAGTTATACAGACGTGGACAAATTATTAACAAAATTGACAATTTTTATGATAATTCTGTTTACAAAATTTGACTTTTCAATTTACACTACAGTTGACAATTTTTCATATTTCTATCATTATAGTAGACAGAAAAATGCAAAAATGTCAACTGTAGTTTAAATTGAAGTGCCAATTTTTGTAAGAATATATAATGAAAATCTTTAATTTTGCTAAAAATTTGTAAATATGCAAAAATGTCAACTGCAGCCTAAATTGAAGAGTCAAATTTTGTCAAAATATAAAATAAAAATCTTCAGTTTTGCTAATTATTTGGAAATATCCTAAATGTGAACTGTAGTCCAAATTGAAGAGTCGAATTTGGTAAAAATATTTAGTAAAAATCTTCAGTTTCGCTAATAATTTGTAAATATGCAAAAATATCAAATGTAGTCCAAATTGAAGAGTCAAATTTTCTAAAAAATATACAATACAAATCTTCAGTTTTGCTAATTATTTGGAAATATCCTAAATGTGAACTGTAGTCCAAATTGAAGAGTCGAATTTGGTAAAAATATTTAGTAAAAATCTTCAGTTTCGCTAATAATTTGTAAATATGCAAAAATATCAAATGTAGTCCAAATTGAAGAGTCAAATTTTCTAAAAAATATACAATACAAATCTTCAATTTTTTTAATAATTTGGAAATACGCAAAAATGTCAACTGCAGTGTGAATTGAAGAATCATATATTGTAAAAATATATAATAAAAATCTTCAATTTTGCTAATAATCTGTCCACGTCTGTAGAAACCACTCACTATCTCTTGTATAGTCCTGATTTGTGAGTGGCAGGTCTCGCACCTAGCAACTCGCATACGTCTGTTCAGAAAAACCAAGGCTTTATGGAATCAAAATGTAATACCAGGGAAAAGTTGTGTGGTCATATCATAAAGAACAATGCAAAATATTTTTTTCTCTTGCTTAATTTTTAGAGGTGCCCCAAGAGCACCACATTTTGAAATTTTCACAAAATTTGCAGGTTCAGATTTTTTTAGCGAGAAAACATTCTCCAGTGGTTTGATCTGAACAGGATAACAGGAAAATGTTAAAATAATATATGTTAAAAGACTCTGAATATTTTGGTCCCCTAAGGAGATGCACTACCACAAACGATTAGGGAAAACACGGGATTTTACTGGAAGCAAGTAAAGAGATAGGTTTGGAAGTAAATCCTGAAAAGACAAAGTATATGATTATGTCTCGTGACGAGAATATTGTACGAGATGGACATATAAAACTTGGAAATTTATCTTTCGAAGACGTGGAAAAATTCAAATATCTTGGAGCAACAGTAACAAATATAAATGATACTCGGGAGGAAATTAAACACAGAATAAATACGGGAAATGCTTGTTATTATTCAGTTGAGAAGCTTTTATCATCCTGTCTGCTGTAAAAAAATCTGAAAGTTAGAATTTATAAAACAGTTATATTACCGGTTGTTCTTTATGGTTGTGAAACTTGGACTCTCACTTTGAGGGAAGAAAATAGGTTAAGGGTATTTGAGAATAAGGTTCTCATATTTGGGGTAAAGGGATGAAGTTACCAGAACTGCACGTTGTGACATAATTAGATTAAATCCAGACGTTTGAGATGGGCAGGGCATGTAGAACGTATGGGCGAATCCAGAAATGCATATAGAGTGTTATTGGGAGGTCGGAGGGAAAAAAGACCTTTAGGGAGGCCGAGACGTAGATGGGAAGATAATATTAAAATGGATTTAAGGTAGGTGGGATATGATGATAGAGAATGGATTAATCTTGTTCAGGATAGGGACCAATGGCGGGCTTATGTGAGGGCGGCAATGAACCTTCGGGTTCCTTAAACGCCAGTAAGTAAGTAAGTAAGTAAGTAAGTAAGTAAGTAAATAAGTAAGTAAGTAAGTAACTAGTAAGTGAGTAAGTAAGTTATTTCACCTTAAAATGTCACAGAAACCTCAGTTTATAAGAACATTGAGCATAATGACAAAACTCTTAGGTATGATATAATTAATGGAAATTCATTCTTATGATGTTACAGGTTATTTAAATCAGAACAATGGCTCTAATTAAGACAAGAAATGTTACCTTCTACCCTGTATTCACAATTACCTATCTATCATGACATAATGAAATATTATCTATGGATCAAGAATGAATTAAAATCTGACTTCAAATCAATATAACTTACTGTTGGAGAGATTTCAGAAAGAGTTGCTATCAAAAGTAAGGAAATCTGGGTAAAGGCATCTATTCCGACAGTCAGTCATACAAGAATATTAAAACTGATTTGTGCTTACCATGATCAATGCATAAAAAATACTGTAGCCTATAGTGTAGCCCCAATTTAAAGTCTTCCAAATAAAGTTTAAATATATGATTTTAAAACAGTTCACTAGCTATATAATGAAAAACAAAATAATAGACTAAATACACAAAAAGACAAAAAAATTATAATTTTAAGAAACTTCAAATCCCTTGGGGCACCTCAAAAATTAAATATAGAAACTGCATATTTTTCACAATCCTAAGTTAAGTGAAAAGACAGATTTTTGCAACTATTATATTTAGAAAACAGATAAAAAAATGTCATGTATAGATTCATTCCACCCTATTATTCATTTCAAACAGCAACGTGAAAGTGGAAATCAATATTATAATCCAAAAAGCGAACAAATGTGATGTTTAATTTGAATTTTTTTAAGCAAAATAATTTCGAGAAAATATAATATACTGTACATATCATAAATCAGCAATAAGCATGTTTTAATGTATCTATTCGATACAGTGAGACTAACCAAAATACGTGCAAAAAACTAAGCAAAATTTAATGAAACATTTTTGGAGCAGTGAAGAATCCTATAGCAGAGGAATGCAGAATTTTTTCAAATATATGCAATAATGTCATTTATTAAAAGAGCCAAAAGTAATAGCAAAATTGTTGCCACATGAATTAAATTTATATCATAATTAGGGACGGGGTTTATAGGTTTTTACCTATTTTTCCCTCACTTCTAAACTCATAATTTGTTACATAATCTTCCGAATCATGGTCATATATATAATAAATTAAGCTTCCCTTACGAAAAGGTTCCCAGATTTAACAAAGTGTATTACATATAATTTGGAAACACATCTAAAAGGTAAAATGATATGCATTTGAAACGGTTAGAGAATCGAATATACAAAACGTCATATATGTAAATTCTGTTGAACCTAAAAAAACTTAAATTGGACCTTAATAACTAAACAAACCTAAACCACAACTGATATGCTTTTTCTATATTTACTGTGTTATCAATATATTCAAAATTTCAATGTATCTTATAATTTTTATTCTCCTCTGCACTGGAGAAAGCGACCCAATCTGCGGTCTTTATTCCTTCAGTCTTTTGTTCTTTTGGATAAAATAGTTAACAGGGAATTCCGTCTTTCTTTGTATAGTCCTTCAGAATATATTTGGTACAGAAATTTCCACTAATCGCAGATATGACAAGCCAGTAGAAGTGTATGAAGTGACTGAACTTTCTCTTGAGGTGAATGAACTGTGAAAAAAATCGTACAATTGAAATTCGTGAAGTTTTTGGGCATGTTCCCAGATAGAAGACTCTGATCTTGCGTGTGCGGGTACAAGCTATGAACCTTTCTGAAGTCTCTGTGCAGTCTGTCTTATTCTGGTGCATCTGGTGTTAGCATTGAATTTTTATATTTTGTGTTTTGTTAAGCTATATCAAAACAATTGAAATCACATTTATTATGACACTGGATTGGAAATTATTCCAACTTCACCACCGAGGGAAAAGTTATGTTATTTAAAATTGACTGTAAGCGTACATTTTTAACAATCAGGCAATTTTTGCGACTTTTCACAGTTTGGGCAAAAAACCTAAAAAAAAAAAACTATTTCACTTATTCTAATAACCTGAAATGGACTTCTTAAAAACCTAAAAATCCGGTCCTTAATCGTAATTATGCGATCTACGCTGAATAAAATGATGAAAGTAGTAACGGAAGAAATTTCAGGAGAAAGAAATCCATTAGAACATCCGAAGTTATAATCGTTTGACGATTTGGAAGTGATGTAAAAGTTTTGAAAGTGGACAAAATATGGACAAAATAGATAAAACTGGAGTAACATTGTGAAGTTGGCAGCAAAACTCTTACAGGATATAGGCCTATAGCTTGCTGTTGCTTTATGGCAATAATGTATAACAGGTCTGTTTCTAAAGAAGGTTTCTTTGTTGTTTTCGGCTTACTCTTAAATCGCTTAGTGTCTATGTAATTCTTTCACCACTGATTTTTTGTACTCGCAGGAAATATATGTATATATATATATATATATATATATATATATATATATATATATATATAATTTGAACTGATAATGGAAATTACAGGAAAACGGCTGAACGAATTTTAATGAATGAACCGTCATTTTGAAGTTTGGCATCGAAGGATTTTCAGAAAAATAGTAACTTTCAGAGAAGCGTTAGTTTTCCTACATAATTTTCCTATTTTCCAAAATCCATCTTTCGTCAGTTTTGAGAACTAATTGGATTTCAGAATAAAACAAAACACACACTACAATAAACAATAGGCTATTACACGAAGGCCATGACTGCAGGATTGCTGACATATTTAGAATTCAAATTCAATCGGTTATTAAAAACTTCAAGACTTACTAAAATATTTCACAGGTCTGATTCTGCGGTGTGTAATTTTCTGAGTACAGCTGTGTATTGGATATTAAAATCTACAAAACTTGAGGTGGTTTGATGACATTATTACCATTAGAAATGAAATATTATAGTTAATGCCATGATGTGATTACTTTTTATTAATTATACATATTAATGCTATACTGATGATATGAAAGTGAAACGTTTTGGGGTTATGTAAGTAGATCTTAAATTAGATCTTCATTTCTATAATTTACTGAGTGGCGACTATATAGCCTATAATTACAAAACTTACGTAAGATAATAATATTGTTATTAAAAATCAAATATTTTTTCAGTTATTAATCAAGTAGGGTTGAGTCTTTTTCATATACTTAATGGCGGTGTGGTGTGCATATTTATACGCGTCATTCTCTTCAGTATTGGCTCGAGAGAGCGCAAAAATTATAGTTCGTAAGGAAAGACCTAATGGTATTACTTACTGATAAAATAAGAAGCCTACAAAATTTTGTAGTCTCCTGATCATTTCAGCAAGATCTCTTAGCAGGATAAAATGATTTTACCCTCTACATTTCAAACTCTACATGCAGCAGCTATACCAAAATGATACGTCTATTGTTCGAAAGCATAGCAAACCTGACTTTTTTAACTTTTACCTACAATCTACAATGACCTGAAATAGCTATTGCTTTACTCCCACACGAAAAACACACTGATCGTCCTGACATTGTTACTTGCGTTTTCCCGTTGAAACTCAAAAACTGAAGATGAATAGGTTAGAAAAAAGTATTTAGCATAAAAAAACATTCAGAGGGAGTATGTTTCATTATTATGGAAGTAAATAACTTTCAAAATGTCTTGCATTCTTCATTGAAAATAAATCTGAAAAATTATTTGAACATCTAATGAACTTAGTTGGCAGCATTTGCTGCACAAGCCGCTAGTTTAATATAATACTGTCTTCTTAAATTCTTTAAACAACATAAAACTGGAGGTCCTGCGTTATATACAAAAGAGCTATGCTTCCAGTTGATGCGGAATTATATTAATGCAGTATATGAGTTATGAATATTTACATTAATTATGATACTAGTTTTATTTGTATTTCACGTTGACTCATAAAAATTAACTGCATTTGGAATATTTGTAACAAACTTTATTCGTTGTCTTCATTGTCTTTATATGCTCTTCGATTTACTACAATAGATATTTCAATTTTGAATAGCAAGAAAAGATCAAGACTTGCATTTGAAAAAGTCACTGTTTAGAGAGATTTCTACCTTAACACAAATTCAATTTTTTTATATATAACCATAACCACTATCCTTTAACTTTTAACCATTAACATTAACCATTAACATCAACATAACAATATAATTGAATATTATGAAATAGTAGCAATACTAGTAAAACTAGCAACAATTCTGTGCCAGATATCTGCACGCTAATTGCAAGTAATCGAAATGTGTAAGAGATATAAGTTATTGTTCACAATTTTTAATCGGTTCTAAGCTGAAATACTCGTAGAAGAATGATATTCATTTTGTAAAAAGAGAAATCTTTTGCAACGAAACAATCCAGCTTCGGTTGTGTTGGGTTCCCGATCGCCGGACGATAAATCAGAGCTATGGCAAATTTTGGTGGATACAAAATTGCATCGTCATGTTTCTGCAGTGGATGAATGGACTAAAAGAGAGTGACGGAGAATCGAGCAGAAGAGAGCTGGAACGAAAGGATGAGAGATTCCCAACCAAGCTTGAAGACCGAGAGATCGCTCAGAGCAAAAGTGAAACAACCGACCAACATTTGGGCAGTGCTATTAGTGGAGACTGGAGACAGTGATCGAAACAGACTGATTTAAACTTTAAATAATCTGCCGCAAACTAAAATTCCTCAGGAAAATAAATAAATAAATAAATAAATAAATAAATAAATAAATAAATAAACAAGTAAATAGATAAATAAATAAATAAACAAGTAAATAAATAAACAAGTAAATAAATAAATAAATAAATAAGTAAATAAATAAATAAACAAGTAAATAAATAAATAAATACATAAACAAGTAAATAAATACATAAATAAATAAATACATAAGTAAATAAATAAGTAAATAACTAAATAAACAAGTAAATAGATAAATAAATAAATAAACAAGTAAATAAATAAGTAAATAAATACATAACTAATAAATAAATAATTAAAAAAAAATAAAAAAATAAATAAATAAGTAAAAAAATAAAAAGTAAAAAAATAAATAAGTAAATAAATAAATAATTAAATCAATAAACAAATAAATAAATAAGTAAATGAATAAACAAATAAATAAATAAGTGAATAAATAAATAATTAAATAAATAAATAAAGTAAATAAATAATTAAATAAATAAGTAAGTCAATAAATAAACAAATAAATGAATAAGTAAGTAAATGAATAAATAATTAAATAAATAAATAAGTAAATAAATATATAATAAATAAGTAAATAAATAAATAATTTAGTAAATAAATAATATTACTGTCGTATTACGTTTTGGTTCATTGTCTTATATCTGTGATTGTGTGGAAAATAGTAGACAATGTTCAAGATAGTTTGATTTACATAAAATTCTAATGGCTTTCTTTTGCAAAATCAAGACACTTCCAATTTTGGTACCATTTCCACAGAAAATTAAGGCATATCGGATTATCGATTGAAAGAAATAAAAGTAGACACATCTTAAATAGTTTTGAGAAACGCAAGTCATTATTTTCTTTAACCAATAGAAAATTCTTGATAAGTGTGTGCAAATATAGGCCTATTCGATATGTTTATCCCATGTTGAACTGGAGTCTATAAAAAGTCCTAAAAATTTTGTATAGTTTTGTCTTTTGTCCTTACTTACTAGATGATATAGGCTGAAAGTTATATTGATAGTCATTTCTTGATTAAGCAAGAAACTATTAGATTCAAAACCATAAAGCAATCTGTGATAGAATATAGTTGGTAAGAGCGTGTAATTCATTCGGAGTAGAGCTAGAACATAAGAATGTAGTGTCATCAGCATAAATAATTGTTATAGCTTTAATGAATTTAGGAAGGTCATTAATTTATATAAAGAATAGTGGTGGACCAAATACTGAGCCTTGTGGAACACCATAATTATGTACTGGTCAGACTTTACCAATTTTCACTTATTGCATGAAGATATATTCTAAAAATAATTAGTGTATTCCTTTGAATATTATAAAATTAAATTGTAATGAATGCAATCGAATCTGGAGTCTCTGCATTTGTAGCCGGAAGCGCTGTAACGTGAACCATAGCAGGGGACAGACAAATAACTGTCGTCTGGTAACTCCGTAGGTAATTTCTTCCTAAGGATCTACAAGCTGTGCTCTATAATAATTACTGTATTGTTATCCTCCATTTGTATGCATCACGGCGTAGGAGGTAAGGCGATGGTGGTATCAAAATAGGAAAGGTTACATGATACTTGACCTACCCCTATGCTTCACAGGAACATTTAATAGATATGTTGTATGAACATATAATTTATCCATATAAGAATAGCCTAACGTCGCAAGGGAAGGCTTTCTTATACGAACAGGTGTTATCTGCCAGCAATACTGCTTGAACATCCTTACAAGAAACTATAAGCGAAACAACCCGTAGTTTTTGTCGTATATAAATAATATTCTTGAGCAATATTAGTGGTAATAATAAATGTGTTTCATAATCTAATGAAGTAATAATCTGAGAGATAGGCTACATAATAAACCCCTATTACTTACTCGCTGTATTGTTACCTGCATTTTCTATTTACTTAAAAAATGCAATATATCTAAGAGAGCACAGACTGAACTTTCATACAAATTATATACGGGGAATGATTTAGGGCGATCAGACAGCTGCACACTCTAAAACGGTACTAATAACAGGTTAACGTAGTTTAATTGTCAGAAAACCTACTGAGTTCCTTGGGAGGCAGGGAGGATATAAGTGGACTTTTGCTGATCAATTTTCAGCCCTTAGAGACCACAGAGATAGTTAAGTAGTTTCCTACAGGTCACCAGATTGAAAAACAAACGCCTGTTGTGGAATCGGATCTCGCCTTAGGCGTTCCCGACGTCGTTTACCGGTCCATGGTCGCAATTATTACAACAAATAAACATTTTTTGATGTGACTGCGTCTTTATTGGTGGAACAAACGGAAAATATGTCACATTATGTGTAACAGGAAGTAATGACGTCATGCAGAGATAAGATCGCATTCGCAGTAGTATTTATGTCGGACTATGTAATAGAAGGAAGTGACGCCAAGTACTGAAGAAAAAATATTTTGTCCACTTTATTATTTTGTCCCGTTGACATTTCGTTCACCACGTTGTTTCGTCCTAACTTGTCTTTCGTCTGCAAATTATTTTGATCAGTTGCAATGATACCTTTTATTGGTTTGGACTTATGATAAAAGAATACAGCATGCCATTTTTTTTTTTTTTTGTAGATTTGGGAATTATAGCCTTCATTCTGAATCAGAATCTCCACTTTCGTTATCACCTTCCGTGTATAACAAGCTTGAGGCTTATTACGAGTAGACTATGTACTGGTCGATATTGTTGTCTTTGAACATCTAGCATTACAAATCTCTCGTTTTCCACATTGCCAATACATCTGGTTGTGGTCTTTGTTAAATGAATTAAAGTGATAGCAGTACTTATTGCACACCAGAATATTTTTTACCGTTTATCAGGTAATAATGTGTGCTATATCGGACCACTAAAAATTTGTATCGATATCGTAATGCAAAGGATACTACTAATAATCGACATCACACTGTCGATAGTGTATTTTTATTCTGCTTGGACCAAAAGGTATATTTTAAATTAAGTACAGGAAGAAGTGTAACGAACGAAAAATCATCTTGTACATAAAACAGTTGAATTACAGCACTGCACAAAAAGATCAAGGACGAAATGTACGTGAACATAAGATAGTAGACGAAGTGTAGTACTGGACGATGAGCGTTGTCTAAATGTTCATGGACATATAGTAGTGGACGAAGTGTAGTACTTGACGAAAAATGATAGTGAACATGAGATAGTTGACGAGGTATAGTACTGGACGAAAGATAATCTTGGACGAAATGTTTGTGGACATAAGGTAGTAAACGAAATGTAGTACTGGACGAAAAATGATCGTAGACGAAATGTTTGTGGACATAAGGTAGTAGGCGAAGTGTAATACTAGACAAAAATGATCGTCGACGAAATGATCGTGAACATAAGATAGTAGACGAGGTATAGCACTGGACGAAAGATAATAATGGACGAAATGTTTGTGGACATAAGTTAGTAAACGAAATGTAGTACTGGGCGAAAAATGATCGTAGACGAAATGTTTGTGGACATAAGATAGTAAACGAAATGTAGTACTGGACGAAAAATGATCGTAACGAAATGTTTGTGGACATAAGGTAGTAAACGAAATGTAGTACTGGGCGAAAAATGATCGTAGACGAAATGTTTGTGGACATAAGTTAGTAAACGAAATGTAGTACTGGGCGAAAAATGATCGTAGACGAAATGTTTGTGGACATAAGGTACAAAAAATATAGTACTGGGCGAAAAATGATCGTAGACGAAATGTTTGTGGTCATAAGGTAGTAAACGAAATGTAGTACTGGGCGAAAAAATGATCGTAGACGAAATGTTTGTGGACATAAGGTAGTAAACGAAATGTAGTACTGGGCGAAAAATGATCGTAGACGAAATGTTTGTGGACATAAGGTAGTAAACGAAATGTAGTACTGGGCGAAAAATGATCGTAGACGAAATGTTTGTGGACATAAGGTAGTAAACGAAATGTAGTACTGGGCGAAAAATGATCGTAGACGAAATGTTTGTGGACATAAGTTAGTAAACGAAATGTAGTACTGGGCGAAAAATGATCGTAGACGAAATGTTTGTGGACATAAGATAGTAAACGAAATGTAGTACTGGACGAAAAATGATCGTAGACGAAATGTTTGTGGACATAAGGTAGTAGGCGAAGTGTAATACTAGACAAAAATGATCGTGGACGAAATAATCGTGAACATAAGATAGTAGACGGGGTATACTGGGTGTTCAGTTCAAAATGTGTCATGGCTCGCTGTATGCCGTCATGTGGCTAGTCGATGAGCCTAGAGAATTCAATCTTCCTACACTTCAGCAGAGGTGTATAACCTATGAGGTAGAAGTACGGCGTTCATTCTGAAGAGTACGTTCCGATACGTAGGTAACGCCTGTAGTGGCAGGAATGTGAACTGTTTGGAAATACGTACTGTCGGGATATGGGGAGAGGGTTAAACGATTACTTACGTATTTGTTGACATTAACTTCGACGGTCAACATGGACACGGAGCATTTGATTTGTGTTGTGGAATGTTACCGTACGCAACCGATGATAACAAATACCCTGCGTACGACTTGCCGGCGCAAAACGCAGTTCGAAAGAGGTTATGGTAGCACACAGACCGTACAGACCGCCATCTGTTGCTACGACGTTCAAGTTATACCGTACACGTTCTCAAGTTCAGATTGAAGAACGCCTTAAATAATAGGCAACTTCTCTGACATATAAGCTGAAACTCGCTTCAAATCGGTGACCCAACAACAGTGACGTCATGACACACTTTGAAATGAACACCCAGTAGTACTGGACGAAAGATAATCGTGGACGAAATGTTTATGGACATAAGGTAGTAGGCGAAGTGTAATACTAGACAAAAATGATCGTAGACGAAATGTTTGTGGACATAAGGTAGTAGGCGAATTGTAATAGGCTACTAGACAAAAATGATCGTGGACGAAATGCTCGTGGACATAAGATAGTAGACGAAGTGTAGTACCAAACGAAAAATGATCGTGGTAGACTAGTGAACGAAAAACTATCGTGAACAAAATGTCCGTGGACATAAAAAAGTGGACGAAACGTCCTGGTAGCAATCCGTATTTGACGTATTGTGAGAACCTGATCAATTGTTGATCTTCCCTGGCGGAATCCACACTGAAAAACTGTAAGGGCATATTCCATAAAGGAGAAAAGCCTGTTAAACAGATTACTGGAATAGTAATATGCGTTAAAAGAGCGGTATGTTGAAGTTTTCATGTTCGAGGAAAAGTTTGAAAAAGCGAAACGTAGTTGAGCTTTTTTAATTTCCGAGAATTGAAAGAAAACATACCGCTCGTGTATCGTACATTATTTTGTGCGAAGATCGTTTATTACATACCTGAAAGAGGAATTTCTAATTAGTTGCAATGAAATCTCCATCTTGGTTTCTGTTCAATGACGGCAAATTTGCAAAACAAAAATATCTATCTTCAACATTTTTGCTTTAAAATGTTTTCTGTGTTTACTATACTCCAGCAGGCCGTGATACACGTCTGTCTTTTTCCCCCAGTCTATAAATGCGAACTTAAAACAAGCGGCTTCCTTAATGTTACTTGCATAACGAATGCAGTAACTTTAGTGGAGTTGTAGAGTTTACATAATTTTTGCAAATATTTAAAAACAATAATTAACAGTGCAATTTAGGTGAAATTGCAGTGGTAAGTTTCAATTTATAATTATTACTATATTGAACGTCTCTAAAAATAATATGTTAAAAGCCTAAAGCAGTAAAATCAATATGTCACTTAATCGGTAAGAAGAGGGAAATTGTTATGTGTGTTAGGTTGGGAATACTGAATGTGGAATTTTAGACTTACCGCGGATTGGTTTTGTGCGAAAACCAAGCAAATACGCACGATCTCGCACAAAATATGTTTACGCAATGCATAACAAACTAATGTCCCTGTAATAAGAACATACAATATCACTAGGTTATTTTACGACGCTTTATCAACAGCTTAGGTTATTTAGCGTCTGAATGAGATGAAGGTGATAATGCTGGTGAAATGATTCCGGGGTCCAGCACCGTAAATTACCCAGCATTTGCTCATATTGGGTTGAGGGAAAATCCCGGAAAAACCTCAACCGGGAATCGAACCCGGGCCACCTGGTTTCGCGGCCAGACGCGCTAACCGTTACTCCACAGGTGTGGACCATATAATATCACCTCATAATCATCTCGTTAATAATAAATATAATGTACGAGCACAATTAATAAAATAATAACCCCAAAAATTTAAAACGTAGTCACGAAGTCAATGGTATTTAAAAATTCTACGCCACTTTTTTACAACAGAATTTAGTTTGAGAACTTCTTCTTGTTAACAATTAATGAATTCAGTTGTATTAATGTTACGGCAAATAATTATTATCTTTATAATCTTCGTCATTAGCATGGGTGCTCTGACCATTTACAGTCCTTTTGCGATGACTATGAGCCAATATTAGGCATTCATCTATAGCAGAAATCTGATCACTTATCGAGCATACAAGACCATTGCATAACCCAACAAAGAATAAATACATTAAAAAGAATACACTTAATCACAAAAGGAGGGAATCGAACATAGAGTCACTCGAGTGCATCTGTAAATACTACCACAGCAACTACAGAGAACACGACTGCAAATACTCATTAAAAGCAATGTATTGTAATGCGTTAGCAACAAAAACGCATTTGAAAACCTAGAGACAATAATTCAAATGTAGATGACGTCAAAACAGAATACTACTTGTGCCTCTTTTGAATGAACTCTTTCTTCTAACCCCAGTCTCGATCTCATCTCATCTCGAGGAGATGAACAAAAGACGAAAACAACCAGGAAATGACGTCATGAATCACTGTCTTTATGCTGTTCCTCTCAAAGTGAACAGCAAGCAAAACCACTGGGCCTACAGTAGAATCCTCTGCGTTTTGTTATTACCTACCAGACAGACAGGTTGCGGCGAGAGCCTCACTTGTTCCGATTTTCTTAAATAAATTACGTAATTCTTCATCTCTTGCTTTCTATTGAATAGGGGAGCAGGAGAAGCTCTGCCTCTTTCACGGGGGCAATAAAATGCGAGCATTTCATCGACAAAGATGAGAGAATTTTGCTTTCCCTTGCTTTGAATTTCAAAGAGGAGATAATTATCTTAAGATTTATGCTCTATGGATATCACTGCTACCATTACTGACACGACAATAATAATAATAATAATAATAATAATAATAATAATAATAATAATAATAATAATAATAATAATAATGTATTTATTTATTTATTTCGAATATTAATGTGCAAAATAACAGCACAAAGCCAATTACAGTTTAGCATTTATAAAAAACAAAACAAAACAGAAGAAATGATGATGAGAATGAATGACAAAATGGCCGTGAATGAAATACAATCAATATAATAGTCAACATTAATCATTCACCAAATGCAACAAAATAAAAATATCTAAAAATAAAAAATAATAATAATAACAAAATAATAATAATAATGAAATAATAATAATAATAATAATAATTTATTTAATCTGAAATTAAGGCCATAAGATCCTACCAGATAGCAATATAAATATAAAAAGAAATACAAACACTTAAAATCATTCAAAGCCAAATGCAACAAAATAAATTATAGAGCTCTCATATCTAATACAACAAAAAAAGAAAACGGAATAATAATAATAATGACAATAAATAATAATAATAATAATAATAATAATAATAATAATTTTATTTAATCTGACAGGATTAAGGCCATAAGGCCTTCCTTCCATCCTACCAGATAGCACATATAAATACAAAAAAGAAATACAAACACTGATGAAAATGATACAAATTAAGTTAAAGCCCTATAGAGGGTCAACAGAGTCAAAAGTTCATTATAGAGCTCTCATCGAGCTGATACAACGAAAAGAAAGAAAACACAGATAGCAAAGATGATATTGATAACTGACAATAATAATAATAATAATAATAATAATAATAATAATAATATAATAATAATAATAATAATAATAATAATAATAATAATAATAATAATAATAAATACATTACATATTAATTTTCAATTTTACAACAGCATAGTTACAATATTTACTATATGTCATGGGTTAAGGTGAAGTTGCGCAACCTGACATGTGTTCAACAAGCAATTACACGAACTAGAATGTGATTTTTAAATTTAAATTTGAATTTTGATATTGTCCGACAGTCTCTGACGTGGTCAGGAGAGAATTCCAGAGGCGTGGAATAGATATGCTGAAAGACGATGAGTAGAAGGATTTAAATAACAAGTAAGATATATCATGCATAAGTAAAATCAAATCAGATCTTCCAAATTAGCATTTTTAATACACCTGGCTATTGGAGAAAGGGATTCAAATAATTTAGTGAAGAAAATTCTTTGACCACGAAAACCTTTCACGGGAATTCTAAGGTAGGTGTTATATATAAAAGAATAATAATGATAATAATAATAAATAATATAATAATATGATAATAATATAATGATAATGATAATAATATATATAATAATAATGCAATAATAATGATGATAATAATAATAATAATAATATAATAATAATAATAATAATAATAATAATAATAATAATGTTTTAAAATTTTAGAGGTTAGCAAGACATTTTGTTCGGTACATTTAACGAAAAATCTAAAAAAAAAAAAAAAAAAAAAATACAATAATAGGCTGTCACAAAGTGAATTAATCTACACACAGAAAACTTTGATATTCCATGCATAGGCCTAACTGCTACGGCATGATATTAACCACCATTACTCAATCAATGAAATGTATTTAGTAACTGATACTCAGCTGATAATGATTTACTTCGATTCGTAGGATTTTCTAATCCAGTGGTATTCAATCTATGGTACGCGTATCCCGAGAGGTACGAGTGTTGTCTCAAGCGGGTACGCATCCCACCGATTACTGATTACATTGATTATGTATGTAAAAATGCTGAAATTTATTTTATTATAGGACTACTTGTTGATTTTATTATACTTGTTGCATTATAATATAGTTCCTTTTTCAATATCAACTATTGTTTTTCCTTGCTTGAATAACATTTTACGATAATCATTAACTTACTATTATTATTCCATTAATAACTATTGTATAATAATAATAATAATAATAATAATAATAATAATAATAATAATAATAACGATCTCATCCAAATCTCATTCAAATCAAGGGACGTAATTATATTTAAGAATGTAGATTATATAACGCTATTACAACGCCTGTAGACTATGTAATATAGTTCTTGAGTTAAAATCTTGTTTAATATCATAATAGTACATTATGCAACGAGCCTATAATAAAGGTAATTAAGAAGTGAGTATGGATATTTATGAAACAAGCGCAAGCGAGTTTCATAATTTTCATACGAGCTTCTTAATTACCATTATAGGTGAGTTTCATACGACTTTTTATGCTCGACCACATTTCTAACTTGATATTATTAATTTTTGAGCAATGTCCCGTATGTTGTGAGATGTGCGCAGATGAGAAAGTATTGATTTTTTCCGAGGAACAGATGTCCACATTGACCTTGCTAGTCCATAAGAACCTACAGAGATAACATTGAAATTAAATTAGACATTGAAAAACGAGATGACAAATTGAATTTATTTGAATATTATTTACAATTAACGCTAATTATTATAGTAACAGAACATAACCTTCTGCGACAGTATTGGATTTCCAGCCTCCTTGACTTTTCGCTAATTCTCTTTCGATTGCATATCCGAGAATAATCGATACTTGCGGTTTTATAACGGTAGAAAGCTGACCTGTCATTGGCTGAACAGTTGTAACCTGAGTCGTCATTGGCTGAAAGACCTGACCTTTAATGAGTAGGCGTACTTTAATGACATGCATTAAAGGTCTGCTACCAGGTGTATAATGACTACATTTCGGCATGGTCGAGCATAAACACATTTAAATATTGCATTTAGATAGTTTCGTAGTATATGCCCTTATTCTTAGTAAAGGTGTGTTCTCCTATTATATGATATTGTGTTTTCTGGGGACATTTTAAAATAACCTTTTAACAAATATTGTTATTCTGTCAGGTCAATAATCACAGATGCGAATTTTCCTTTGTACTCGTACTTAAATCATTAGACTTACTTACTTACTTCGTTACTTATGGCTTTTAGAGAACCCGGAGGTTCATTGCCGCCCTCGCTTAAGTCCGCCATCGGTCCCTATCCTGAGCAAGATTAATCCACTCCATACCATCATATCCCACTGCCCTCAAACCCATTTTAATATTATATTCGTCTCGGGATTCTCAAAGGTCTTTTTCCCTCAGGTCTTCCCACTAACACACTATACGCATATCTAGATTCAACCATACGTGCTACATGTCCTGCCCATCTCAAAATCTGGATTTAATGTTCCTAATTATGTTATGTAATGCTTGTAGTACTGCGTTGCATAACTTTCTCCTGTAACTTCATTCATCCTTCTTATCCCCAAATATTTTCCCAAACACCTCATTCTCAAATACCCTTAATCTCTGTTTCTCTCTCAAAGTGAGAGTCCAAGTTTCACAACCATACAGAATAACCAATAATATAAGTGTTTTATAAATTCTAACTTTCAGATTTCTTGAAAGGAGACTGGATGACAAAAACTTCTCAACCGAATAATAACAGGCATTTCCCATATTTATTCTGCGTTTAATTTCCTCCTCAATGTAATTTATATTTGTTACTGTTACTCCAAGATATTTGAATTTTTCCACCTTTTGAAAGAATAAATTTCCAATATTTCTATTTCCATTTCTTACTATGTTCTGGTCACGAGACATAACGATATACTTTTTTTTTTCGGGGTTTACTTCCAAACCTATCTCCTTACTTGCTTCAAGTAAAATTCCCGTGTTTTGCTTAACTGTTTGTGGATTTTCTCCTAACATATTCACATCATTCGCATAAACAAGCAGCTGATGTAACCCGTTCTATTCCAAACCCTCTCTGTTTTCACTCATTAGACTTTGACTTATATATTCCAATCGCAACTCTTTGCGTACTTTTCTTATATTTGAGGCGTTAAGTTCTAAAATGCTTTTTATCCAGTTTCTATGGTTTTCCATAAACCACAAAAAAACATTTTTGTAAGGTATTCTTTCACAGTCTACTTAAACCTATGTGTTAAACATGTCAATTAAAAAAAATTAAATCAGTCTCGAAAGTTTCAACGTTCAAGCTTTAAGGATGGTAACAAATAAGGCATAATTTTTTTGGATATTATCATATATAATCGATATTAAAACTTAAATTGTGGTATCGCTATTAACCATACTCTGGTAGGCCTATTTAAACTCTAATTTGGTATGGTACCCACTATAATTTTATTAGATATTGAAACTTAAAAATATTCTATCACCGAGAAAATAATATAATCTATTTTGAAACTTAAATTCTGTTGATAGCATCATTTGTAATCAGTCTTTTCTTACTTACTTACTTAGAAATGGCTTTTATAGAACCCGAAGGTTCATTGCCACCCTCACATAAGCCCGCCTTCGGTCCCTATCCTGAACAAGATTAATCCAGTCTCTAGCATCATATCCCACCTCCCTCAAATCCATTTCAATATTATCCTCCTATCTACGTCCTCCCCAAAGGTCTTTTTTGTTCAGGTCTCCCAACTATTTGTAATCAGTCATCGAAGCTTGAACATTTATATTCTTAGAACCTAATTTTCGGTTTCGATATCAAGTTATAAATGTCGTGAAATTTTTGTCTTCGTTCACTTTCTAATTTAAGTTCACTAAACTTTCACATCTACTTCAAACCTGTCATTTGACAAAATACTTCCCTTCGCCGAATATCTGACATGGCAACATTGAGAGTTCCACAATAGCATTGTGCAAAAATAATGGGCGTTCTATTATCAAGAGTACGTGACCAGTGGTTGCCCTCGCATAACAATTAATATGATAAGATTTGAACAATAAAGTAAGAGGCGAATGACCTCTTAATGGTGAGAGAGTTTCAACCGTACAATACTCACATAATGATTCACTGGCTGCGTGACTGACTCACTAAGTCACTCATTTACTGATTCTCTGAACAACCAATGATTCACTCACTAATCACTCGAAATGGAATACAAAAATGAGGGATTTATCATTCAAGATTCAAAACCCAATACCTGTTTGATATTTACTTGTTCCTAATTTAATGACACTCAATGATTCAACAATCCAATATTCAAATGACTCTCTGACTATTCGGTTGACTGACTGAGTGACTGCACTCAAAAATCAATAAATGAATGAATTGATAATTAATGTGACTCAATCATTGATTTACTGATTGAGAAACCCACTGAATCAGGGTCCCTAGACAATGATTCACTGAATAACTAATTGATTCGTTAACTGAATGCATCATTTACTCATTCATTCTCTTCTCTCTCATTCTCATTCACCTGCATATAGACAAACAAATTGATTGACATATTCACTGACTTACTGAATAATACATAGATTAATTAATTGACTGGAGACAGGGATATTCACGTTCTCTCTTTCTGTAACTTTCAGACTAATTAATTTCGTTCTGCAGGTACTGTTCTCCAACCAGGAGATCAACCGTGAAAGAAATGTGCTTACCGATTACGTCATCTATTGGAGCGAAGTAGATAGGCCTATATAATATTATCGTTATAACGTCAGTTTAAAACCATTCGCTCTCCTGCATTTGTTATTTCCTTCAATAAATGGAGAGATTAAAAGACCAGAGATTAACAGTGATCTAATTTTGTAACTGATTGGATAGTATAAACATGTGTGTATCAATGTTATTGTTTGTGCTGTGACAGCAGCCAATTTAGACAAACAAATTGTACCCACGTGTGTGACCTTATGACATCTTGATGACATCAACATTCATTCACAGCATTACTCCCCTTCGTCTCATCCAGACAGAGACTTTCTCGTGGTTAGAGCACAGTAATGTCAGTTATTTAAGAGGGTTGAGCTATTTCAAACAAAAATGTTCAATACAATTTTGCGTTTCTTTATTTCCTTTTCTAGTTTTTTCATATGAAACATTCCATAGCATGTTTTGGGAAAGCCATTGATTTAATTCCCAATATGCTCAGTCAATTTAAGGGAGCAGTGTATTATGATAATAAATGATTGAAATAATTCTAGTTTTGTCCTTAAGTGTGCAGAAATTTGATTTGAACAAATGTAACTTTCGAGCCCTACTTATCACTGTTCACAGTTTGTTCACAAACTTATCTGAACCTTGTATACATTGAATTCCTGTGAAAGAGGTGAAGTAGCAGTTTGAATCCAAAGTTTAATATAAAACTCCGAAATCCTGATTGAAAGATAGTATTCTGTTTATGATAAACTGATATTGTTGCATCCTCCCCATGTATTCTCTCATTATCTCTGAATATTATCATCATCTATGCTTTCAACTATATTTTTAATGTGTAGCATAATTCAAACTTCTTTTCTTTGACAAAGATTTTTAAGGATATTCTATATATTTTTTTTAAATCTTATGCGCACTGATTTCGACATTTTTCTTTTCCTTCAATTCCCAATGTTTCTGTAGATATATTTAATTACTTATGGCTTTTAAAGAATCCGGAGGCTCACATAAACCCTTCATCGGCCCCTATATGAGCAAGATTAATGCACTCTACCTTCATATCCCACCTCACTCAAATCCATTTTAATATTATCTTCCCATCTATGTCTCGGCCTCCCCAAAGGCCTTATTCCTCTGACCTTCCAAAATAACACTTTACATGCATTTCTGGATTTTCCCTTACGTGCTACATGCCCTGCCCATCTCAAACGTCTGGATTTAATGTTCCTAATTATGTCAGGTGAAGAATACAATGCGTGCAGTTCTGCCTTTCTCCATTCTCCTGTAACTTCATCCCTCTTAGCCTCAGATATTTTCCTAAGTACCTTATTGACACACACCCTTAACCTCTGTTCCTCTCTCAAAGTGAGAGTTCAAGTTTCACAACCATACAGAACAACCGGTAATATAACTGTTTTATAAATTCTAACTTTCAGATTTTTTGACAGCAGACTGGATGACAAAAGCTACTCAATCGAATAGTAACACGCATTTCCCAATTTATGCTGCGTTTAATTCTCTCCCGAGTATCATTTATATTTATTACTGTTGCACCAAGATATTTTATTTTTTTCATCTTCTTAAAAGATAAATTTCCAATTTTTATATTTCCATTTCGTACAATATTCTGATCAGGAGGCAGAATCATATACTTTGTCTTTTCGGGATTTACTTCCAAATCTATCGCTTTATTTGCTTCAAGTAAAATTCCCGTGTTTTCCTTAATAGTTTATGGATTTTCTCTTAACATATTCACGTCATCCTCATAAACAAGGAGCTGATGTAACCCGTTCAATTCCAAACCCTCTCTGTTATCCTGAACTTTCCTAATGGCATATTCTAGAGCAAAGTTAAAAAGTAAAGGTGATAATGCATCTCCTTGCTTTAGCCCACAGTGAATTGGAAAAACCTCTGACAGAAAGTGGCCTATACGGATTCTGCTGTACGTTTCACTGAGACACATTTTAATTTATCGAACTAGTTTCTTGGGAATACCAACTTCAATAAGAATATTATATAAAACTTCTCTCTTAACCGAGTCATATACCTTTTTGAAATCTATGAATAACTGATGTACTGTACTCTATCTGTCGAAAACAAATCTGTAGATATATTACTGGGTATCTATACTAATAATAAATCTGTAGCCGAAATTTTTCTGGTAATTTTCGATTTTCCAAAAATAATTGGTCCTAAGATATATAAATTTACCACCCGAAACCAAAATCGCATTTTTGAAATTTTTGTTTGTATGTCTGTCTTTATGTTTGTTACCTTTTCACGCGATAATGGCTGAACCGATTTATATGAAAATTGGAATATAAATTAAGTTCGTTGTAACTTAGATTTTAGGCTATATGGCATTCAAAATACTTTATTTAAAAGGGGGGTTATAAGGGGGCCTGAATTAAATAAATCGAAATATCTCGCTTATTATTGATTTTTTTGAAAAATGTTACATAACAAACGTTTCTTTAAAAATGATTTCCGATAAGTTTTATTCTTTAAAAATTTTGATAGGACTGATATTTAATGAGATAAATGAGTTTTAAAATTAAAATAACGCCATCTAAGACGGTGTAATGAATTAAGAACAAATGACTTCGTCTATAAGGGGGGCTTGGACAACAACAATCGAAACAGGGTCCTTGGACATCAACAATCGAAAGCTATTAAACATAGCCTACAGAGAATGTTTCTGTGTTTGTATGAAGTAATATCAGAAGCTAAATTAACTGATTTGTATAATTAATTATTATTTCACCATTGGAAAGTGTAGTTTCTCTAGATGGGCATAATGCTATAATGTTATTACAGTAACGTCTGAGTAAATCGAGGACAGGTAAGATTAAAATAGCTTCTTATGCACAGAAAATTTGATAGGCTATTTTGTACATTCGTTTTCTGTATTTCTTAAAATAATATTATGTACACTCATTTTAATCTCAGAGAATTAACGAACAACGAGAGTGTATTGATTTAGTATGCAGTAATAGTACGTTAGCTTAGCAATCCATTATTTTATAATTCAAATTTTAACTATGCTCAATTGAATCGTGTTAAAATACATGAAATATATATGCAATAAATGCAATGCAAAAAAAATTGGGTAATGAGCGAAGCAGATTATCTTGCGCTGTTGTAAAAGTTGTTCCCTGGATCAAACGTCCTATTTTAATTATGTAATTACTTTATATTTATTTCTAACAGGTGCAGCGGAGCGCACGGGTACGGCTAGTTTTTAATAAACCTTTCCTCTGCATCTTATTTCTCAAATTTTGAAGCAAACCATCTAAAATTAAACTGTTTTGTTATAACATCTACAGAATGAAGTATAAATATGGAAAGGGCACGTTAGCTAGCATTATTAAGAAATAGATTAAAAGGATATTTATAACAGAAGAACTCCCCTAACACCATCTGCGTATACCGGAGGGTTCGGAACGATATAGAGGCAAATCCTCATGTTCTTGTATTAGACAAACAACAAGGGATGTATGATGACTTGCTACAGCGCCTCTTTCTCGCCGGATTAGTACGTGGATACTTTTCAAGGGAAGGGGATATAAAGGTGTGCTGTGTATCTAGCCACCGTGGAGTGTTATTCTGGGTGTTTTCAGCAAAAACATGTTCCAAAGCTTTGTTATCGGTTCTTATGTAGCAAGAGGCCGGTGTTCGGTTGTCTATTGACAAATATTACGGCAGCTGAAGTGGGGTTAACCACTAGCGTACCACTTGTCACAGCATGAGAGCCACTCATTCAAGCTCCTTCAGCACGGCACTCTATGCTTTCTTCGTATCGGCAATGAGCCCCTATTTCACGCCTCAAATTGGTATATGTCATGTGTGATTAACAAACTTAACTGTATTATTAACAAGCTACACGACAGAGGGGACCTGAGTTCAATATATTACTGATTCAGAGAGATATTTATGTATCAACCACCTGAAACTAAAGAAACGGGACAAAATAAATACATATACACAGTGGCGGTTCCTCGGGGGAGGGAAGGGAGGAACGTCCTCCTCACATTTTTCTTCTTTTGAAAGTAAATACCAAATAAAATATGTGCCTTGAAACTCAAGGAAGATTCGATAATTTTTAAGTTCTCACCTATAAGAAAACATCGGTTGATCGAGTTTTAAACCATGCGCGCTCATGTGCTGCTAGAAAACTGTGAGAAAGATGCGAGATTGTTTGTGTGGAGGAAAGTCAATCCATTCCTCCTTTACTGCAGTTAGCACACATAGACAACAGCGCGCTAGCGGCCAGAGAAAGAAGCAGAGTTTTAAAGGGAATAAATGAACGGAGAGGGAGGAGATCCTCCTCTGAATCAGCGCATGGGCGGGAAATAGAAACCGACTGGTCGTGCAGCAAGCTCGCTACCGCTGCCATCTAACTATCCTGCATTCAACCAGACTATACCACATCTAGGAGGAGGCGCAATAAAACAACTTTAACGCAACGCTGTGAAAGACACCATATAAACTTTTTTTTTTAATTATAAATCAAAAATATTATTCACTGCACTTTATATAAGCTACTATTCATGGTTTGAAACTTTCAAGGATATTTGAAAGTTAAAGTCGGGTTTGTATAAAACAAAGAGGAAGTAGTTCTACGTTACTATCGCAGATCTTTTTGGGGCCCCTGAAATTCACTTCCATTCATTGTGTACTAGACAGGGCAACAGCCAAGTTGTCAGTTTTGTACAAATATATTTGAAATTGAAAGTAGGCACTCCAAACTACATCATTTTTAACAAAAAAAAAAATTAATTGGCCACCAGCAACTTTGAACGATAATGGTAGTATGACTTTACAAGAACTGATATTCTTCAAAAGCATGTGATACTGAACTTGTCAAATGTACATGTAGCAACACAGACCACGTGAGTGGGCGCAGTGTTCTCGCTTTCCTCAGATTATTTCCCATTCCCATTTCCGCGGTTCCAATTATGTGTTTGTAGCTATAGTCTCTTCCAACACGTGTGATGCTGCAGTGTGCTCGAAAAATGCTGCGAGGTGAATTTCCTTGTAATTGTTAATTTGTGCAATTATTCAACAATGAATGCAAGTGAAAACATTATATATTATGGAAAATTTAGGAAACTCAGTTTACAAGAACAAATTATTGCTATAAGAAGGGAAGGCCAACCCCAACACTACTTGGTCTTACATATGTGTATGTTGGCTAATTTGTAGCATGTTTCATTCAAGAAGGTGCCATTTCGTCCTGTTACCTTCTTTCCTCCTCTTAAGGGGAGGTTGTAAGCCCTATCGTCGCCGTGTTAAATTTAGCAACTTCAGGTACACTTATCTCAGAAACTATTCAATCTACATCTATGAAAATTTGCACACCTGTAGTTGTGATCTTCCTTAACCTACCGAGTTTTTCTTAATTTATTAGTTCAGCTAAAAACCAAAAAATGTTAATTTTGATCCAAGTCAGCTTACAACCTCCCCTTAAGAAATACGCAGGAGCCGCCACTGCATATACACTATCAACAAACATTATAACAAGCACATATATTTTGTTTAACTTCAAGTCTAAAAACATTGGGAGCTGTTATGCAACAATTTCTTGCGCTAAAACACTTTCTGACAGTTTCTGTCTGACACTTTTCCAATTCACTCGGGCTAAAGCAAGGAGATGCACTATCACCTTTACTTTTCAACTTTGCAAAAGAATATGACATTAGAAAAGTCTAGGATAACAGAGAGGGATTGGAATTGAACGGATTACATCAGCTGCTTGTCTATGCGGATGACGTGAATTTGTTGGGAGAAAATCCACAAAACTATTAGGGAAAACATGGAAATTTTACTTGAAGCAAGTAAAGAGATAGGGTTGGAAGTAATTCCCGAAAAAAAAACAAAGTATCTGATTATGTCTCGTGACGAGATCATTGTACGAAATGGAAATATAAAAATGGAAATTTATCCTTTGAAAAGGTGGAAAAATTAAAATATTTTGGAGTAACAGTAACAAATATAAATGACACTCGGGAGGAAATTAAATTCAGAATACATGTGAGAAGCTTTTGTCATCCATTCTGCTCTCAAAAAATCTGAAAGTTAGGATTTATAAAACAGTTATATTACCGGTTGTTCTGTATGATTGTGAAACTTGGATTCTAACTGTGAGACAGGAACAGAGATTAAGAGTGTTTGAGAATAATGTTCTTAGGAAAATATTTGGAGCTAAGAAGGATGAAGTTAGAGAAGAATGGAGAAAGTTGTGAAGCCATAAAGATTGATTATTTCAAAATAACGATATAAGTAAGACTATGTAAGAGTGGTTTTTGATTGTGTGTAAAGGAGAGAGAAATAATGTATGTGTTTGCGAAAATGATTTTGCGTGAAGGAGAATTGCTGTGTGTGAGAGGGAGAGAGCAAGAAGAGAGAGAGAGAGAATTATTGAACGTATGAGAATGAATATGTATGTGGTTGAGGGAATGAGTGTGTATATGTGGGGGAGATGATGAGTATGTGAGAATGATTTTAGTGTGAAAGAATAAGTATGTAGAAGGGTGAGAAAAAATGAGTGACTGTGTGAGACAGAGAGAATAAAATAAATATGTGTGAGTGAAATTAATTCTGGCTGTGAAGAAGGAAATGAGTGAATTTATGGACTAGTCAGTGAGTGAATATCTGAAATGAGTAAATGTGAGAATGCACTTGTTGGCGATTTATTGTGTATGAATGGAAAAGTGTTAAGACAATTATTATTTTTAGTTAGTGAGTCATTCAGAGACAGGGTTAGGGAATGGATAATGGAGAAAGGATCGAATAAATTAGTCAGTAAGTGAGTGTGTGGAAGAATGGGCGAATAAATAAACCATTTAGTAAGTATTTGTTTGAAATAGTGAGTGAGTGAGTGAGTGAGTCATTGGAGAAAATAATGGATGGAATAGTGAATCTTTAGAAGAAGGAAGTTCTGTTATTTAACCGACAACCTGAACAACATTTTGACGAAAAATATCATAAATACGAATTTTTTTAAGCTGTCTGCAAATTCTTAGCATCATGTCGTTCCCGGTTGTACGGCGGAACCAAGGCCAGCATCAGATCGGCTTTAAAGCTCGGTTCCACTTTAATGTGCACCGCCCGTTATATTTACGGGATTGTGGGATCTTGACCACCACATGAAGCGCCCGCTACCTCATGAATGCATTCAGTCGGGAGGCCCACGTAATTGTTGAAATTCCAAGTCGCGCAAACTCAGTCAGCACAACTCGTGAGTAGTTGTCATGGAAACATTCCAGGGCGTGACGTATGATCTTCCCTGCTGCAGCATCCCGGCCCGCCCCCTCATCAGCTAGCCCATTGTCATTGAAATCGGTGACAAGAGAGCGAGCAGCTCCGTGCGGGGTAGTTACAACGCCCCGGCACACGATCAGCTCCAGACAATAAACAACTTTGGAAATGCTAGCAAATGTAGTTGAGTTTCGTTATTTAACCACCACCACCATCACCACCGCCGCACTACCACCATCACCATCAACCAGAGTGCTGCATTGGAGTTAAATCGCTCGTTTGAACTCGGTCGAATGTCGCTCGAGGAGATAAGCTCGGTCGTGATACGCTCGTAATAAATAGAAGCACAGTACAAGGTCATCTCACCGACATGTCTTATCTTGTATGGAAGGTGACAGATAAGATACACATATGTTTTGCTCACACGGTAAAAATAAGGCTTTATTTTGTGCGTTTATGACAAACGCCTAATGGAACAGTCAATGGAACGTACCAAAACAGGAACATGAAGTTATCAATAAAATAGTATGAAAAACTTCGATATACAGTTATTATTGCTAATTAATAATTATTCAATATTTGATTTACCACATATATAATATGATAGGTCCATACATAGTGTTCCGCCTATATACTGCGACAATGTAGAAACGTTTTACAAAATATTATTGATATAGCAGTAGATTAATAACAATATTAGTACAGAGATAACGTCACAGAAAATATAATAAAACGAATAATCATGCTGCACAACTGTTACAGACGCAAAGATTGATACACTAATTATTATTATTATTATTATTATTATTATTATTATTATTATTATTATTACTAGAAAACTTGATACATGTTCTTGCATTATCGTGATTGTGTTCTCCGCTTATAATAATTACATTTACATCCAATAACATCTATCAGATGTGGCAAAAACAAAATCACTCCTGTGTTGGGGGGACATTTATATTACATTTTAAAGCAAGTTTTGTGGGTGTACTATGGAGAGGTTGTTAAACACTGCAAAGTTTTGAAATGATAAGCATCTATGATGTTACTACATCATGTTACTGTAACAAGAACGTATGTTTAACGCTCGGCTTATACAGTTCGAGGATTTATCGCTCGCGACAATTTTACCCAAAATGCATGTGCGCTACCTATCGGAGTATGCTATGAACTACTTGGCGCCCGAGCGAAAACGTCCGATGCAGACCTCTGCCATCAACACTGAAGAAGTACCATTCATCCAATCCCTGCCGAGATTCGAACCTAGGTCTGATAGACTTGTGCTCTAAACGGTCTAAACCAGGGCTGGGCTTCAAGAGCGAATTCTACTCTCTCACGGGGAGCCATATGACTTCTCTTCAACCCCTTTCTTCCCCGCGCAGCGTTGATGCCGTGACGGGAGAATATTAAGCGTCCCCGTTTAGAGTTTGGATTCGCTCCCGGTGCCCAGCCCTAGTCTAAACGGTACGTCTGAGCCATAGCGAAGAAACAATTATTAGGCCTACATTTTATCATTAACATCATGAACATAAATCATGTAATCCAAGAGGGGCCCAACTCCACAACACTAGGCATACTTTTTTGGGGAAATCTAAGAAAACTGGCTACATTTTAGGAATTGTGTATTTCAACATAGATTTATTACTCAGCATAAACATTTTCATATTTATGATGCATTTATGTATTCAAAATAGTTAAAAATGATTTTTCAAGTACCAAAATCAATTTACAAAAATTAAAACTCTTTTTGTATTGTGGGTCCCTATCACCACGGCATGGCGCATCCTTAGGTTGTGGATAGAGGAGACGGCCTCCAGATATGGAGGGTAGCTGCGAATATATTGAATAAGCAGTCGTGGACAGCCGATAAGGGGTGCTCGTCCAGCTTGGGGATTGGGCGAAGGGCTAACAACCCATCACCTAAAAAATAGCTTGTTACGAATTCCTACAGTCAAAAAATTTGAAAGTTAGAATTTATAAAACAATTATATTACCGGTTGTTCTGTATGGTTGTGAAACTTGGACTCTCACTTTGAGAGAGAAACAAAGATTAAGGGTGTTTGAGAATAAGGTTCTTAGGAAAATATTTGATGCTAAGAGGGATGAATTTACATGAGAATGGAGAAAGTTACACAACGCAGAACTGTACGTATTGCATTCTTCACCTGACATATTTAGGAACATTAAATCCAGACGTTTGAGATGGGCAGGGCATGTAGCAGGTATGGGCGAATACAGAAATGCATATAGAATGTTAGTTGGGAGATCGGAGGGAAATAGATCTTTGGGGAGGCGGAGACGTAGATGGGAGGATAGTATTAAAATGGATTTGAGGGAGATGGGATATGATGATAGAGAATGGATTAATCTTACACAGGATAGTACACCTATTCATTAAAGTTCAGGTTTTCGATTATTCTCGGATATGCAATCGAAAGACAACTAGCAAAACATCACGCAGGTTGGAAATCCAATACTGTCGCAGAAGGTTATGTTCTGTTACTATAATAATTAGCGTTAATTGTAAATAATATTCAAATAAATTCAATTTGTCATCTCGTTTTTCAATGTCGAATTCACTTTCAAGGTTATATCAAGTTTAACGTTTATTTTACTCTCTAAATTATATCATGGTCGTCGACATTCGTTTCCCGGAAAAAATCAATACTTACGCGTCTGCGCACATCTCACAATTTACGAGATTGCACAAAGTCGGTTCGCTCCCCAGTCACATAGGAATAACATGAATACTTACGAATAATTTCAAGTTAGAAATATGGTCGAGCATAACAAGTCGTATGAAACTTGCGCTCGTTTCATAAACATCCTCGCGTCTTAATTACTACCATTATAGGCTCGTTGCATAATGTACTATTATAGGTACCCTCTCCATTCATTAATTAATGATTTTAGGTTTAAAAATGAAGTGTATAAATTATTTTTGAAAGCTTTTATCTAACAGAAAAATGAACTCTTAAGAATATTTCCTGCATTTTTTATTTTAGAATTAGTTGTATTTCATCTCGTAATGTACGCTTTTTTTTAATTTTTAAATTATCTTAATGTGAGGGGGAAGGGAAATGGCCACCTTACCCTATTTTTTTTCTAAGTTGCCTCATGAGTGATGCCTTATTGGTGTCACTTATGAGGTTCCAACCGTCTGATATATCATTTTTAACTATTATGTATGACAGATTAAATGAAGGAAAGATAAGTGTTATTAGAATTAAAGAGGAAAACTGGAGTGCCCCGAGAAAAATCCATCACAAATTCCATCACAACCTGGCCGGGGATCGAACCGCGCCACTTACATGAAAAGCCAGCGCGCTAGTGTTTAGTCACAGACGGGTCCCATATATATCACAGCTGCATGGCTTAGCAGTGTTTATCGTGTAACGGAGCCTCCTTCACATCTGACAGTGATAAACCGACTTGGTGGAGAGTCGAGGGTACCTGGATCATTGGCTTGCTCTGCTGCTGTCTGCCTGAATAGGTGTCAAGGTATGTTTAGAAGGCTGGGTTTTAGCCTGCAGCTCTCGTTTCTGGGAATAAGAAGACAGTGCATCGCGAAATAATCCTGACCGAATTTCTTCGATACACAGAATTGTGATGTGACTACTGAAAAAGTGACAATGAAGTATGTGGGTACAAGGAACTTTAGGTTAGATTTTAGTGTTAATCTCAATAAGTAACACATAATAAATAATAATAAAAATAAACACAACTTAGCAACATATCCTCGGTATGTAGTGGTAATCTTGTTTGCCAATCGCTACCCGAGTGACATCTGTTACAAAGGTTTGAGAACGGGATAATGGCAGGCCTAGATTTACAGAGGCTTAGTTTTGATTCCAGTTTAATAATAATAATTATTTATTTATTTATATTGGCAGAGTTAAGGCCATAGGGCCTTTTCTTACACTTTACCAGGTGACAAAGTATATCTACAAGCAGTGAACATTTAACAAAAATTAAAGAACAGAATACTAACATATTTAAAAAAATAATAGCATAACACAATCGACACTAAACAACATGAAAATAATAGGCCTACCATGATAGACAAAAGAACGTAAAATACAGATCTAAAGATTGGAATATAATAAAAGCAACTCAGTACAAATAGTTAATAGGGAAAACGTAAGGAAGAATACAACAAATGGAATGTAATAGAATAATAATAAAAAAGAATAAGAAAATTAAATAAAATCCACAATAAAAAGGGCAGGGGATAATAAATTCATCTGGTGATAAAGAGAACAAAAAGGGGGGGAAAGGAAGGAAAAGAAATAAATATATTTTTTGCAAAACTATCGCAGAGAAAAGGGCTTATAATTGAAAGGAATCTGAATTGAAAAAGTGCAAGTTTGGTTTATTTTTGAAACTAGATAACGTCCGACAGTCTCTGACATGTTGTGGTAGAGAGTTCCAGAGATGAGCTGCAGAGACGGTGAAAGATGAAGAGTAGAAGGATGTTCTGTGTTTAGGAATGGAGAGTGTGATATGGTGTTGTGATTGAGTATCTATTTCGTGATATGAAGATAAATGTTGAAAACGGGAAGCTAAGCAGCTAGAGTTAGAGTTCTGAAGAATATTGAAGAGTAACGTGAGAGAGTGAATAGTTCCTCGCTCTTTGGGACGGGCCCAGGACAGCATATTTAGTGAAGGTGTGATACGGTCAGATCTACGGACGTTGCAAATAAATCCAACACATGCATTATGAACACGAACATTTTTCTTGTAGGAAAAAGGATTTTTATATGCAATAAATTTAATACATAGGGCAGTGACTTTCCTTACCCATACAGTAGGAGCCA
This sequence comes from Periplaneta americana, assembly GCA_025594305.2. Lineage (NCBI taxonomy): Eukaryota > Metazoa > Arthropoda > Insecta > Blattodea > Blattidae > Periplaneta > Periplaneta americana. The sequence goes on from JAJSOF020000036.1 coordinate 21,074,171, forward strand.
AATTTATAATATTTCCGTCTAAAAGTCCATCACCTTCATACCTCGGATCGAGAGGGAAGAACGATAACCACTAGGCCACCGAAGACGGTGCATTATATTAGTAATGTCATTAATTTTAGGGGGTTATTCTTTGAGATATTTCAAACAAAAATTGCTTAATTAAAATTTTGACGTTTTTCCTTCAACTTTTCAACAGAGATAAACATTGGTTTTTTCATTAACATTTTTTTGCATTGCATTTTTGCATAAAGCCATTGATTTTAATTTCAATTGAGCATAGTTAAAATTTGAATTATAAAAAATGGATTGCTAAGCTAACGTATACTACTGATACTAAATCAATATAAGATTTTAGTTAATTCTCTGAGATTAAATGAGTGTAAATAAATTTATTTTAAGAAATACTGAAAACGAATTTACAATGTTATCAAATTTTCTGTGCATAAAAGAACGTATTTTAATCTTAAATTCCTCAGATTTAAACAGACGTTACTCTAATAACATTATAGCATTATGTCCATCTAGAGAAACTACACTTTCGAATGGTTGAAATAATAATTAATTATACAAATCAAAATTTAGCAATATTACTTCATACATTTTTGAAACATTTCTGTAGGATATGTTTAATAGCTTTATTGTTGATGTCCAAGGCCCCTTTTCGATTACTGTTGTCCAATTATAGACGAAGTCATTTGTTCTTAATTCATTGCACCGTCTTAGATGGCGTTATTTTAATTTTTTTCAAAGCTCATTTATCTCCTTAAATATCAGTCCTATCAAAATTTTGTAAAGAATAAAACTTATCAGATATCATTTTAAAGAAACGTTTGTTATGTAACATTTTTCACAAAAATCAATAATAAGCGAGATATTTCAATTATTTATTTAATTTTAGGCCTGTTATAACCCCTTTTAAATAAAGTATTTTGAATGCAAATAGCCTAAAATCTAAGTTACAAGAACTTAAATAAACATTTTTCAGATTTATTTTCAAACATAAGACAGACATACAAACAAAAATTCTGAAAGTTGCGATTTTCGGTTTCATAATTAATTAATATGTTAGAGCCAATACTTTTGAAAATCGAAAACGCATAAAAATTTCACCTACAGATTAATTATTAAAATAGATGTCATTAATTTTAGGAGGTTATTCTTTAATATATTTCAAGAAAAAGTTTAATACAATTTTGCTCTTTTTGCTTCCTTTTCGAGTTAAAAATTGTTTTATATGAAACATTTCATAGCGTGTTTAAGGAAAGTCGTTAATTTAATTCCCAATATGCTCAGTCAATTTAAGAGAGCAGTGTATTATGATAATGAATGATTTGAAGGATTTTAGTTTTGTCCTTTAAATGTGCTGAAATTTGATCCGAACAAATGTTCTGCAAAGGGATTTTTCAATGTTACAATGTTTAGAGTGTAAATTCAGCAGTAATTGATTCTAAATCTACATATCTAACGTGTAAACGATTTCACTTTCATAAGTGTATATAGTGTGTTAAGATGGATTGAAAATAATAAAAATCAAGAAACAAATTTCATGACTTTTGTTTCTGCAAACCTTATTAATTTTATTTTCTAATACAATTATTTATAATATTGCTTCAAGTTTTCGTAATTTGCACAAATATAATTTTTCATTTATGCATTTTTGCGACAATTATTTATTTTCTAGCAAACCCTGGTTCAATGGACCAACTAAATTGGTTTGTTAATTTTATAGTAGAGATTGTTGAGACATTTCTTAAATTACATAATATCACAGTCTATAGTCGTGTCGCTGTTATTTCCGGTGTGACTCCTCCCCTTGTTTACGTCTTAAATGAAGGCTGTATAAAGTCTAGGTAAAGTATCGTTCGCTTTTTGTTCTTTCGTTGCTGAGCTACCAGATGAGGAATCTATTTGCTTCACCGAAAACTATCATGTCGTAGGATTATGATAATAAATCAAACGCACTATAATTCAGAAAATAATTGAGCGGCAAATAACGTCTTGGATGCTTTCTGCGAACGCCAATGAAAGAGCGAAATGACGGGCGATTACATTAAAATTTATCGAGCCTTTTCCGAATAACGTCTTCATAAACTAATCACAAGACACACATTTAAATGTAGCCGACCTGCAACGCGATTGGCTGCCGGAAATTAGAGCGACTGGATAAAATTTTATCTTTCTGTACATTATTTTGAATACTGAACAAGCTTTCCACAAATATAATTTTTCATCTGTACATTGTTTATTTTCTAGCTTAAACCCTGGTTCAGTCCACAACTTCAATTATTTTGTTAATTATATTGTAGAGTTTGTTGAGACACTTCTTACATTACATAATATATTTTCCCTGATCTTTGAACTCAGATCTGTAGCATGGTAGCCAGACTTTTCAAGTCTGTCGGCGTGCGATGACCCTGAGACAAATAAAATAAGTGGCTAATCAAACAAAACGAAGGGATAGGAAGCCAAACACATCCCCACATAAACAAAATCATTTTCCTTGGGAGCTCTATAGGTCTGTCTTGTGAGGTACTCGATCCTTATCGAGTCTGACATGATCAGACAAGAAAATTAGTGGTTTCAGTTGCTGTTGAGACGGTCAGGGTGTGGGGCAGAGGAACCTCGTCTGCGGTGGGCGAGCCAACAATGGAGCAGGCCTCGATATAATCTGGACTCTTGTCGACTCTCTTCCAGTCTGTGGCAAGTGACGCGTTCTCCACTGAATCGACAATATTCGCTCTTTTCATACCGAAAACCGCTCTTTTTTTTCCTTAATGTACTTATAAGAATATCTACGTGTTTGTCGTATCGCTTGTCCACATCTAGGGACCTGTTTTCTTTTGGAAATCTATATCTCCGTGTACCGCCGTAGCAAAACAGAGGGCTAAGAATCTTCATACCGAAGATGTAGAATTATGCACCTTCGTCAGACGTACAGATTCTACCAGACGTTTAATGACACCCCTTCGAAAGAGATGTTTATTCCTTCTTATTATTATTATTATTATTATTATTATTATTATTATTATTACAAACAAATTTACAATGTAATATCACATCTTCCTGTGACCAATGTCCTACATTTTTATTCGTTTCCTCCAATTCTCTCTATCTTTCCAATCCCGTCCTTGCAGTCCTTTCTCTGCCAACGCTTTAGCCCCAAATCGAGTTAAATAGCATATCTAACGTCAGTGCGACCGTTAACGGAATACGGAACTATATGTTGGGATCCCTATAGAATATATCAGATAAATTCCTTAGAAAGAATCCAGTATAGGACAGCTAAATTTGTTAAAGGTAAAAGAGAAGATGGAAACGATACGATAAAAGAACTTAAATGGGAAACTTTGGAAAACAGACGTAGGAAAACTAGAACAACATCATTGTATAGAGCACATCTAGGTCAGAAAGCATGGGTAGACATAACGGGTCGGTTACAGAAGCCGACGTACTATGGTAGGAACGATCATGATTTTAAAACCAAATGTAGGAAACAGAAAACGGATGTAGGTAAATTCTCATTTTTAAATAGAACTATAAATGATTGGAATGACCTACCTGCAGCGGTCTTTGAGGGCTGTCCTTCCTTAAGGAGATTCAAGAATAACTAAAAAAAGTTGTGTATAAAGTGTAAATTAAAATTAAGGTGACATGTAACATTTTATTTTTTAAGGTGACATGTATTTATTTAGCCTGACGAGTTACTCCCTTCAGTTTGAATTGTAAATTATTTAAAAATAGCTTGTAAGAGGGTCTTAGACTAGAAATGTTTAGCTTAAATGTAGTTCTGTTTATAAGTATGCATAAGGATGTAATTATGTGTCTTATTTGAGCTGTTGCATCAGTGAAGCGAGGTGAGTCAGTGAAGTTATGGTTTTACAGTGCAGTGAATAGTTCCGATCAGTGATAATTTATAGTGTCAATCAAATGTGTTCTAAATGTCAGTGAAATGTGTATAGAGTGTCAGTGAAATGTGTTCTAAAGTGTCAGTGAAATGTGTTCAAAGTGTCAGTGAAATGCCAAAGTGTTAGTGAAATGTGTTCTAAAGTGTCAGAAATGTGTTCTAAAGTGTCAGAAATGTGTTCTATAGTGTCAGAAATGATCTAAAGTGTCAGTAAATGTGTTCAAAATGTGTTCTAAACTGTCAGTGAAATGTGTTCTAAGGTCATGAAATGTGTTCTATAGTGTCAGTGAAATGTGTTCTAAAGTGTCAGTGAAATGCGTCATAGTGCCACTACAGAGAGTGAGATGAGAGTAAAGTGAAAGACTATTATCAGTACCAATGTGAAACTTATATAAGGCCTATAAATATGTAGGATGTATTGTAAAATTATGTTCACTTATTAATTAGGTTATTTTATGTATTATTATTAATAGGCCTAATTGTAATTATTGTGTTAAATTGTATTGTGTACATAATTGTATTGTGTATTGTAATTTTATTGTGTCTTGTTTATATTGTGTATATACCACTGCCACCGGGTATTTGCCCACTTGCAGTGTAAATACATACATATGTATATACATGTCTTACAACCAGGTGTTGTGCGGTCTACCTCCGCCACTCCTTCCTTCTGAAATCCAATCTAAAACTCTTCTTGGTAGTCTTCCATCATCCATTCGCTTTACATGTCCATACCATTCTAACTGTCTATATTTCACGAAATCTAAAATATAATTTTCTTTATTCATCTGTTGCCTGATCACTTCATTTCTAAGTTTTTTTTTTCAAGTTTAGAATGTCTGGCCGAACGTCGTACAAATCCATTTCTAATGCTAATAATTTTGACCGAAAATTTTGATGTAGCTTCCATGTTTCCGCTCCATATGTTATCAAACTCTATAGACAGAAAAATATTTATTTTTGTTTTCTTAAAAATAGTCTTGTTCCATAATATTACATTTAACATCGCTGTTGGTGATCTTCCTTTATTTATCCTATCTTTAATATCACCATCCTGTGTAGCATTTTTATTCATTTTGACTCCTAAATATTCAAATTCATTGCACCTTTTGATGATGCCTATTCCATCTTGCAAAACCAAATCTCTTGTATTTTCACTGCATCCCATATAATATGTCTTTTCAAAATGTATTTTTAATCCCCATTTGTCATACTCTTCAAGCTATTTTCTAAACATATATTCTGCATCATCATATTCTTGTGCTATTATTACTTGTTCATCCGCAAACAGCTATGTAGGACAACTCCTGTTCTTATACTTATGTGAAATGTCCTGATGTTTATAAAGCAACCAAACGCCTGTGAAAAATGAATCCAATCTCTCTATCTTTCAAGCTGTGGATTATATAATGATTTTATGTCATGAAAACTTACTGAAAATTTACATTTTTTGCAGGAAAAAATTGATTAAAATGTGTCTTAGTGAAACTTACAGCAGAGTCCGTATAGGCCAGTTTCTATCTGATGCTTTTCCAATTCACTGCAAAGCAGGAGATGCACTATCACCTTTACTTTTAACTTCGCTCTAGAATATGCCATTAGGAAAGTTCAGGATAATAGACAGGGTTTGGAGTTAAATGGGTTACATCAGCTGCTTGTCTATGCGGATGACGTGAATATGCTAGGAGAAAATCAACAAATGATTAGGGAAAAAGCGGAAATTTTACTTGAAGCAAGTAAAGCGATAGGGTTGGAAGTAAATCCCGAAAAGACTAAGTATATGATTATGTCTCGTGACCAGAATATTGTACGAAAAGGAAATATAAAAATTGGAGATTTGTCCTTCGAAGAGGTGGAAAAATTCAAATATCTTGGAGCAACAGTAACAAATATGAATGACACTCGGGAGGAAATTAAACGCAGAATAAATATGGGAAATGCGTGTTATTATTCGGTTGAGAAGCTATTGTCATCCAGTCTGCTGTCAAAAAATCTGAAAGTTAGAATTTATAAAACAGTTATATTACCGGTTGTTCTGTAGGCTATAGTTGTGAAACTTGGACTGTCACTTTGAAAGATGAACAGAGATTAAGGGTGTTTGAGAATAAGGTTCTTAGGAAAATATTTGGGGCTAAGAGGGATGAAGTTACAGGAGAATGGAGAAAGTTACACAACGCAGAGCTGCACGCATTTTATTCTTCACCTGACATAATTAGGAACATAAAATCCAAACGTTTGAGATGGGCAGGACATGTATCACGTATGGGTGAATCCAGAAATGCATATAGAGTGTTAGTTGGTGAGGCCGGAGGGAAAAAAACCTTTAGGGAGGCCGGGACGTAGGTGGGAAGATAATATTAAAATGGATTTGAGGGAGGTGGGATATGATGGTAGAGACTGGATTAATCTTGCTCAGCATAGGGACCAATGGCGGGCTTATGTGAGGGCGGCACTGAACCTCTGGGTTCCTTAAAAGCGAGTAAATAAGTAAGTAAGTAAGTAAGTAGGAAAAAATTAATTACTCCAAAATGGATGCATTGAGTGAGATCAATGGATTTTGGGACAGAGTCAGATATTGTCGCAAGTCATTCTTCCACATCCCAATAATCTGCCACTTGAGGTCCACACCTCTGAATTTCATCCCGTTTTCACTTTTTTTCAAGGAAGAAATTTAACCTTGCCACACTTGTAGCAAACTCCACAACTGCTTATTAAAATGGAGGGAATAAGCTGAATGATCAGTATTAGCAACCCTCAATGTTATGACGTAGGGGAGAGTTGGGTAGTATGGGACATCGGGTAATATCGGACAGTGAGTTTCTTTCATCTACCACCAGATGATAGTACCTGAATGACATGGTTACGTTTCTGTGATGTCGCTTAAAGAAACGTAACCATGTCATTCAGGTACTATCATCTGTTGTAGTTGAAAGAAACGTACTGTCCAATATTACCCGATGTCCGATACTATCCAACTCTCCCCTAAGTGACAGTGGCGGTCCCAGGTCAATTTGCTGCGAATTTCAAACTCAAGAGAATTTTATAAAATTACAATTTTTCATAAAGAAAACGAACAAAAATCTGGATTTCAATGCGTGAACAAGGTGTCACAATTTGTTTAAACAAAAATAATCCTTGCACAACAAGCCTTTGAGATATATCAAATATGAATGAGGTCTCGCCACCTCATTGAATGTTACACGACTAGTCTTAACTAGTCAGTTGTATTATTACTGATAAATACGAGAAAAATTCTTACCGGCACCGGGAATCGAACCCAGGACCTCTCAGCTTTGCGCGCTGAGCGCTCTTTACCAATTGAGCCATGCCGTGACACGATCCACGGCGCCGGCCGAACCCTCTCGTAGCCGGCTTTACTACCTGCATTTAAGACGATGCAGTCATATGTATGCAGGAGCGCATATTAAATGACTAGTCGTGTAATATTCAATGAGATGGGCGAGACCTCATTCATATTATATATATATATATATATATATATATATATATATATATATATATATACCGTTAGCAGTTTTCATTAAACTGATGTCGAATACGGCAACAAAGTCATTTAATATGCGCTCCTGCATACATATGACGTGCATCGTCTTAAATGCAGCTAGTAAAGTCGTAAAACAGTACTACGAGAGGGGTTCGGCCGGCGCCGTGGATCGTGTCCCGGCATGGCTCAGTTGGTAAAGAGCGCTCAGCGCGCAAAGCTGAGAGGTTCTAGGTTCGATTCCCGGTGCCGGTACGAATTTTCTCGTATTTGTCAGTAATAAGCCTTTGAGATATTTCTAACTCTGTTCCAGAATTCATCGATCTAAGTAGCTACATTCATTCTGGAATAATTAATTTTTCTCCTACAAAAAATGTAATTTTTCAATAAAATTTCGTACCAGAAAAATTGTTATACCCATGTTTTGTAGGTCCCTACCACTATGGCCTCCAGATATGAAGGGTAGCTACGAATATGATCCGAAGTATAGGGGAGACATAGCTTTCTTCTCTAGGACTTCTCTTCTCCTTACAACTTCAGAAGATATTTTATTCGTATAAAAATATTAAGATTTTGTTATGCAAATAACGCTGATTATGATTCATGTGTACCCTCCTTGCAGAATATTCTCGCTATACAAAAAGGTGCGAAAGAGCCTCGGGTTACCTCTTAAGTAAGAGTCACCTTCGAAGATTTTGACGTGACTACTTCTTTATTGATTTTACAGAAGGGAAAGCGTCATATTTTACGTGTAACAGAAAATTTAAAAGATCTCCGTTAGATGCTGCACATCGCAAAGCGTACACGTGCTGCCACCTGTCGAGTGTTGCGTCATCTACTTGCAGGAATCGAATGCAATGAAAGTAGGACGAGTCCATATCGAAAACGAACGCGTAAGGCGAGTCTATCACATAGCCTACGAGGGAAGTTAAGACGTAGCCATTCGATCAAAGCGATTTTAAAGTCTATTGTCACTTTTTGTGTGCAGTTTAGCTGTATTTATTTAAGACTAGTAGACTCCTAATATGCATTGTGAACCGTAAGTAATATCATTAATTAAGGAGTTATTCTTTGACATATTTCAAACAAAGAAGTTTAATACAAATTTGCTCCCTTTTGCTATCTTTTCGAGATAAAAATTTTTTATATGAAACATTTCATAGCGTATTTTGGGAAAATCATTGATTTAATTCCAAATATGATCAATTAATTTAAGAGAGCAGTGTATTGATGATTGAAAAAAAAAAATTAGTTTTCTCCTTTAAATGTGCAGAAATTTGATCCGAACAAATATAACTTTTCGTTCTGTAAAGGAATTTTACAATGTTACATTTGTTCGAATCAAATTTCTGCACATTTAAAGGACAAAACTAAAATTCTTTCACTGCTCTTTTAAATTGACTGAGCACATTGGGAATTAAATCAATGGATTTCTCAAAACACACTATGACTTGTTTCATATAAAATAATTTTTATCTCGAAAAGGAAGCAAAAAACGAGCAAAATTGCATTAAGGGATTATGCATAGCTTACAGCAGTGAAATTTTTGGAAATATTCAATATTTTTTTCCTCCATTATTGTACCTTGTGCAATAATGAAAATTGGTATGCATAAACACTGTCCTTCTGCTATATGAAAAAAAATATTTTTACGATTTAAAAAAATTATACATATATATTTTTTTTTTCAAAATTCAAAATGTTGCAAGTTCACTGTGCAGTGCTGAAGCGTTTCCCTCATAACTCATAAACTTGTTAACTTTTTCATGTTCTTTCTCTTTTATTTTATTGCTGAAACTCATGTTTACAATATCATGCTCTTTCAACTACATTCCTTAATAAATAATATTTTTTTTATTATTTTTATTAGAGGAAAATACTGATATTTGAGCATTTTTAAATGAATTTATTTTTATCAGACAATTTATCAAAGGTAGAGAAGTTATTTTGCATCATATTGTAGATGTGACATGCAAAAAATTTCATCACAGAATGTTGGATAGTTTTTTAGTTACGCTTCATCACTGCACAGTGAACTGAATTTTGAAAAAAAAAAAAAAAAATAACTTTTTTAAATCGACAATTTTTTTTCATATAGCAGAAGAATAGTGTTTTACACACACTAATTTTCATTATTGTACAGGATACAGTAATGGAGGAAAGAAATGTTGAATATTTCCAAAATTTTACTGCTGTAAGCTGTACCTAACCCCTTAAGAGAGGAGTGTATTATGATAATAAATGATTCAAAGAATTTTAGTTTTGTCCTTTAAATGTGCAGAAATTTGATCCGAACAGATGTAACTTTTCGTTCTGTAAAGGAATTTTACAACGTTACATTTGCTTGGATCAAATTTCTGCACATTTAAAGGACAAAACTAAAATTCTTTCATTGCTCTTTTAAATTGACTGAGTATATTGAGAATTAAATCAATAGGTTTCTCAAAACACGCTATGAAATATTTAATATAAAACAATTTTTATCTCGAAAAGGAAGCAAAAACCAGCAAAACTGTATTAAACTTTTTTGTTTGAAATATGTCAAAGAATAACCCCCGGAAATTAATGACAGTACTTAAGGTTCACCCTATAAGAAAAGCTTTTATTATTAATGTCCCTGAAGGAGCTAGTAAGTCGTTTCGAAAAGTTGCAACTTTGCGTTTTGCGTTAAGGTTGAATTATCTAAGTCTCAACATACAGCAACCGGAGCTATGCACAGTCTCAAGTTTCAGATGTAGATACTTCTGCGGACCAGGATTCTTCAGTATAAACACATAGAATAGTCCCCGCTTTTGTCCAGGTGACTTGGAAAAAGCTATCTGCGGAAGAAATCTTAGGATTCTCATAAATACAATAATGAAGTAGGCAGGAATGGGATGTGGGACTGTCCCGTCTAGGTGGAGGGTCGGTATGTTTATGAAGTGTTTATATTCGCATCAGTCTATTAACAGCACAAGTAACATACCCTCGTTGCTGTAGAAAACACATGGAAATGTGAATGATCTTAAATACATATTAAGATATATCATAATATAATATATATGCATTTACAACATGTTTTATATATCTAAATAAACTACTTTGTTATATCCCAACTCATTTTGAAAGCTGTAAATATACGATACGAGGTGCCCAGCTTTATTTTTCTTTCAAAGGAAGCGTCATGGTATTTTTTCTCTGTAGGCCGGGTTCGAACTCGCGAACCTCGGCTCCAATGTCAACCATTGTAAGCACCAGACCATCGATAAGAATTAATCTCAAAGAATAACCACTGATACTATTGTTATTTCTTGCAGTTCACCTTGTATATCCTTGAGACAGTGGTTACGCACTTCACTTGTTATAATGTTACATAGTGTAAATAACAGTTTTATTAGTTACTAGCCGTACCCGTGCGCTCCGCTGCACCTGTTAGAAATAAATATAAAGTAATTACATAATTAAAATAGGACGTTTGATCCAGGGAACAACTTTTACAACAGCGCAAGATAATCTGCTTCGCTCATTACCCAACTTTTTTTGCATTGCATTTATTGCATATATATTTTATGTATTTTAACACGATTCAATTGAGCATAGTCAAAATTTGAATTATAAAATAATGGATTGCTAAGCTAACGTACTATTACTGCATACTAAATCAATACACTCTCGTTAATTCTCTGAGATTAAAATGAGTGTACATAAATATTATTTTAAGGAATACAGAAAACGAATATACAAAATAGCCTATCAAATTTTCTGTGCATAAGAAGCTATTTTAATCTCACCTGTCCTCTATTTACTCAGACGTTACTGTAATAACATTATAGCATTATATCCATCTAGAGAAACTACACTTTCCAATGGTGAAATAATAATTAATTATACAAATCGGTTAATTTAGCTTCTGATATGACTTCATACAAACACAGAAACACTCTCTGTAGGCTATGTTTAATAGCTTTCGATTGTTGATGTCCAAGGCCCCTGTTTCGATTGTTGTTGTCCAAGGCCCCCTTATAGACGAAGTCATTTGTTCTTAATTCATTGCACCGTCTTAGATGGCGTTGTTTTAATTTTAAAACTCATTTATCTCATTAAATATCAGTCCTATCAAAATTTTGTAAAGAATAAAACTTATCGGAAATCATTTCTAAAGAAACTTTTTATGTAACATTTTTCACAAAACTCAATAATAAGCGAGATATTTCGATTTATTTAATTCAGGCCCCCTTATAACCTCCCTTTTAAATGAAGTATTTTTAATGCTATATAGCCTAAAATCTAAGTTACAACGAACTTAATTTATATTCCAATTTTCATATAAATCGGTTCAGCCATTATCGCGTGAAAAGATAACAAACATACAGACAGACATACAAACAAAAATTTCAAAAATGCGATTTTCGGTTTCAGGGTGGTTAATTATATATGTTAGGACCAATTATTTTTGGAAAATCGAAAATTACCAGATAAATTTCGGCTACAGATTTATTATTAGTATAGATTATGTAAATTATGTGACAATGGTCATTCTACATGCTTTTATATAAAACTAGTGGCTTGTGCAGCAAATGCTGCTGCAAACTAAGTTCGTTAGACGTTCAAATAAAAATTTTTCAGATTTATTTTCAATGAAGAATACTTGTCTTTTTAAAGTTATTTGCTTCCATAATAATGAAACATACTCCTTCAACGGATTTTTTTAAGCGGTTTAGGCCAAATACTTTTTCTTGAACCTTCCAACTTCAGTTTTGAGTTTGAACAAAACGCAAGTATCAATGTCAGGACGATAAAAGTAGCTATTTTAGGTCATTGTATTGTAGAAAGTTAAAAAATGTCAGGTTTGCTAAGCTTTCGAACAATAGCATTTTCGTATAGCTGCTGCATGTAGAACTGGAAATGTAGAGCGTAAAATCATTTTATCCTACTAAGAGATCTTGCTTTACTGGCGGAAGAAATGATCTGGAGAATACAAAATTTTCTAGGCCTCTTATTTTATCAGTAAGTAGGCCTAAATACCTTTTGATCTTTCCTTAGGAACTGTAATTTTTACGCTCTCTCGAGCCAATACTAAAGACAATGACACATATCAATATCTTTACTACAACCGCCATTAAGTATATGAAAAGTAGACCAAGCCCACTTCTAATAAGTATAAAAATATTTGATTTTCAATAACAATATTATTATCTTACTTAAGGTTTTAGTAGTTATATATAGCAAAACCACTCAGTAAATTATAGAAATGAAGATCTAAAATTAAGATATTCTCTTGAAATTTATAATAACCTCAAAACGTTTCACTTTCATGTCATCAATATAGCATCAGTATTATGTACAATTAATGAAAAATAGACTTTCCATATCATGGTATTAACTATAATAATATTTAATTTCTAATGGTAATAATGTCATCAAACCACCCAAGTTTCGTAGATTTGAATATCCAATACACAGCTGTACTCAGAAAATTATACACTGCAGAATCAGTTTTTAACAAATTGAATTGAGCTCTAAATATGCCGGCAATCCTGCAGGTCATGGCCTTCGTGTAATAGCCTATTGTTTATTGTAGTGTTATTTGTTCTGAAATTCAATCAAGTTGATTCGATAAAACTTAGTTCTCAAAACTGACAACAGATGGATTTTGGAAAATAGGAAAATTATGTAGGAAAATTGACATTTCACTGAAAACTACTACTTTTCCGGAAAACTTTGGGTTCCAAGCTTCAAAATGAGGGGTCATTTATTAAAATCCGTTCAGCCGTTTTCCCGTAATTTCCATTACCAGTTCAAATTATATATATAGATAAGGTAAGTAAGATAAGCCCGAAATATCCCTATTGGACCGGAGCTTCCTAATTGTTGGTACGTTGTCTCAAGAAACTCAACGGAGTGCGTGAGTAATCCCCGTGAGATGTTAGTATTGTAATAGGTTTAATTACACTCACAAAGACATCTACAGTACATATTCACACATCTGTTTGTGTCCACATATACATGTAAACACTTATTCTCTATTGATATTTCATGAAATATTACAAGCGAAGAGAAATGAAAACGCTCCTCTACAAATATTCTAAATAGCCCTATTAGATTAAAAATGTTATGTGATATAAAGTCTTTACAAGGTGAACTACGATTTAAATCTAAATCATTGACCAGTTGTATCGGCACTGCACTCGTAGATTGTTGGCGATGTGGGAACATTCATTAATTCGCTAGCTAGGTGTTATTAGGAGACGCATTTTGAAAATTAGACAGGTTTCGACATTCGGAAAAAATTGGACTTACAGAGTTTTAGAAGTAAGCCGACGATACGATCTTAGCATTCAAAATGTAATTACATTACAATTAATTAGGAAATTGCAAATAAACAAGAAATATTGCTTTAAAATGACAAAAAAGGCATTTATTGGTAAGAAACACCTTTAAAGAGGCAAAATAGTCTGTAGTAATATCACGAGAGGTCTGAGATCTGCCGATAAATCCACGAGCGAAGCTCGTGGATTTATCTGGGAAATCTCAGACCTCGAGTGACATTTATTAGGACTATTTCGTGAATAAAATACAAATTTAAATAATATCTCCCTAAAATTCGATCACAAAATGTTAATAATTGTATATTAACGAATACTTAACGTATTCAGACATTGTGAAGTTGTAATACTCTCGATTATTGCAATAAAGAAATTCGATGTTATTATTCAGTAATGCCAATTGCGAAAAGCGAAATACAGGTTTAACAATGTTAATTACATGTACTGCACTTTTCTCTTATTATTATAACAAATACATTTTCATTATCTGCTGAAATCATAATTTAATTTAACAGTAACAGTGGGGACAGCTATATACCAATGCCCATGTGTTCACAGCGAGACATGTTGCTACACAGTGAAGCCATCTCTGTATAGATAGGTCTAATTAAAACACGAATTTTATTACCCCATACGAAAGGCAGTTTGATCAAAGACATTATTACTATGCAAGGTCTTTGAGTTTGATATGCGATGATGTTACATAAATTTGAAAGTCTATTAATTGTTTAATTTCAATACAAATGTTATAGGCTACAATTTTATAGGTGTTACGTTACCTGTGGAAGCTCAGTGTCTTATTTCGACCGTTACTTACAATTAGTGCTACACGAAAGCATTTTTTATAGCTCGACAAACGCATTCTCGCTGTAGTGTGTAATGGAACTAAAGCTGCATCTACACATTTCAATATTCCAATCGCGTATGCGTGCAATCTGGGAAGAATATTGAAAGAATCAAGTTTAAAAGGTACGTTCAATTATTAAGATTCATAAAGATGATTATATGGTGCGCCGTTTTGAACGTGGTCTTCACTGCGTAAATATATTAATTAATATCAAATATCATCAAATATCAATCTTGAATTCATTGCTTTAAAATTGAAAGAAAAGTTTAACCGTGTAGTTGCATCTTAATGTATTCATGATCATCAATTTACGGGGAAACAGTTGGCGACAACGACTAAACAAAAGAAGGACCATGCGATAAATTGATAGCGATAAATCTAGCTGCAGAAATTATCGCAAAGTCTGACTGTGATTAAAGAGTAATGGAACGGAGAAAAATTCTCTCCGGCGCCGGGACTTGAACCCGGGTTTTCAGCTCTACTTGCTGATGCTTTATCCACTACAACTCCGACGCCGGTTACGTCGGATACAACCGCCCTCTGACGTCATAGACGGCGCTTATTCCGTCGGATCCCGGCCAACTAGTCACTCATATCGAGTGCACCTCAGCACATGTGTGGACTTCGGTCCTGCGTTCATAGACATCTATGACGTAGTGTAGAGGGCGGCCACTAGAGGGAACCCAACAGTTGGAGCTTAATCTGAGACGATTCTAACCGGCGTCGGATTTGTATCCGGTGTGGCTTAGTGGATAAAGCATCAGCACGTAGAGCTGAAAACCCGGGTTCAAATCCCGGCACCGGAGAGAATTTTTCTCCGTTCCATTACTCTTTCATCGTATGATGACGCAGAATATCTGCATGGAAATATCATATGTATTTCGGTACATTAAAATAATATATCTGACTGTGATTGGTTGGAATTCAAAATTTCATTACACTTCATTGGTCGAAAATGGAATGACGTCATATAAACGAAATAGTCAAAATAAAAATTCGACCTATCACTTTGATTTACTCCAATTTACATTTATATCTATGCAAATAATGATTTACTTCCACCCAGCAAAAAAGGCATTTTGCCAAACATTTTCAACAGTCCCACAAATAAACGTCTCGATGAATATTCTTCTTATTGTTGTGGTCCGATTCTATAGAAATGCAAAAGTCGGGTTTCACAGACTACTTAGTACGATCTTGCTCTCAAAACAGTAGTGGTTTGTGGGTATTTTTTTTTCAGTCAAGCATTCCTTCTAGTTCGGGAATAAAATACAAAAGACACAAAGGCAAAGAAGGAAATTGGAAAAGAAGACGAATATGGAAACCGAAATATTAAAAAATGTGGTTACGACTTTCTTACTCAGTAAAAAAAAAAAAGGAAGAGAAAGATTCAGGGAAGTCAATATAACACGCAGGTCAGGACAAAATACAATGCACAAGACATTGTGGAGTTCTGTATGGTAAACATGAACTTGGCGTTACATTTCTTACAATGTGCATAAACCACCACCACCACCACCACCACCACCATCATCACATCATCCACAAATTTAGGGGTATGTGGTTTGTTTCAGTCTTCACAGGCATTTCGTCTGTCAATCGTCACAGAAGCACCTAAAATAGTACATTATGCAACGAGCCTATAATGGTAGTAATTAAGACGCGAGTTTCATAATTTTCATACGAGCGTCTTAATTACCATTATAGGCAAGTTTCATACGACTTTTTATGCTCGACCATATTTCTAACTTGAAATTATTCATAAGTATTCATGTTATTGTTATCTGAGTGAGGAGCGGAACTGACCTTGTGCAATAGCCTACCTCATAAATTGTGAGATGTGCGCAGACGCGAAAGTATTGATTTTTTCCAAGAAACAAATGTCGACGACCTTGATATAATCTAGAGAGTAAAATAAACATTAATCTTGATATAACATTGAAATTGAATTCGACATTGAAAAACGAGATGACAAATTGAATTTATTTGAATATTACTTACAATTAACGCTAATTATTATAGTAACAGAACTGAGTTTATTTCAAATGTAGGTTATTTATTGTGCAATTGGTGAAATCGGTACTTGCGCTTTCAAGGTTGCGGGTTCGATTGCTTTACAATGCTAAGTTCTGATTAAAAAGAACTCCTGTGGAACATCTGAACTTTAATGAAATAAAACATTAACTAACATAACAATGGTATGTTCTGACTTTAATGAGGTCCATTAAAGGGCTGCTACCAGGTGTATAATTACTACATTTCGGCATTGTGGAGCATAAAAATTATTCTGTTCCTATTAGGCGAGTATTGCAATATTTTGAGTAGCAGTTCATTCTTAATTCAGTCATTACACAATTACGTCGTACCTGTCACTTCTTAATACAAGCAGAAAGTCTCTGTAATACAATATACGGGTAATGCAATAATATACTTACTTACTTATGGCTTTTAAGGAACCCGGAGGTTCATTGCAGCCCTCACATAAGTCCGCCATCGGTCCTTATTCTGTGCAAGATTAATCCAGTCTCTGTCATCATAATTCACCTCCCTAAAATCCATGTTATATTATCCTCCCATCTATGTCTAGGCCTCCCCAAAGATCTTTTTCCCTCCGGTCTCCCAGCTATGCATTTTTGGATTCGCCCGTACGTACTACATGCCCTGCCCATCTCAAACGTCTGGATTTAATGTTGCTAATTATGTCAGGTGGAGAATACAATGCGTGCAGTTCTGCGTTGTGTAACTTTCTCCATTCTCCTGTAACTACATCCCTCTTAGCCCCAAATATTTTCCAATTCCTTTTCCTATTTCTGAACAGTTTCAGTATCATTCTTTCTTCACCCGCTCTTTCCAACACCGCTTCATGTCTTATGATATGATATGATATGATATGATATGATATGATATGATATGATATGATATGATATGATATATGATATATGATATATGATATATGATATATGATATATGATATATGATATGATATATGATATGATATGATATGATGTGATATGATATGATATGATATGATATGATATGATATGATATGATATGATATGATATGATATGATATGATATGATATGATAGGGTAAATATTGGTAATTTCATGGCAGTGGTTATTTCGTGATACTTTTTCTTTGCTCTTTTGAGAAGTAACCAATGGTGTTACGAGATTCAAATTTCCGCCAAGGGATTGCATATGTTGTCCGGTTTCCAGAAACATACAGCTACGCTTTGTACGACTATTGTAGCTGCTTCAGTGAGCTTTTATGTTTGGAGAGAGCAAGTTAGCGTCGACTTCTCAGGCGTACAAATTTTGTGGATGTTTGTAATTACATTGCAGGCTTATTACTAAAGGTAAGCATATGATATTTGGTACAAAGATTTATTATATATTAATGAAATTTTATGAAATGTTTTTGGAATTTTAGATACATCTGTAGTCGCCATATAGGCTTAGCTTTACTGATAGAAATCTTAGCTGTTTGAGGCGAAATTTTGTTGAGCATTAAGCGTTACATTTTATACTATTTTAAAAATTGTATTACAATACGAATTTTAGAAATCTGAAGATAAGATGTGATAACAAAAAAGAAAAGGGGGACGCAATGGGTTCAGTGTAGCTTCTGTTTGATTTGTTATCATGCTAAGTGTCAATGATAAGTGCTAGATAACTTACTTGCAAGAATTGCGACAGAAGATGAAACATGGATCCACCATTTTAGACCGGAGACAGAGGCAGACAATGGAGTGGCATCATGCAGATTCACCAAAGAAATAGAAATTCAAAAGTGCACCTTCGGGAGGAAAAGTTATAGCTATTGTGTTTTTCGATTCAGAAGGACTCTTGCTTGTGGATATCATGCCACACGGAACCACCATTAATTCTGACGCGTATGTGGCAACTCTCAAGAAACTTCAAGCTCGACTGAGTCGTGTTCGACGACATCGGGAGAAGCAGGATGTTCTGCTATTGCACGACAACGCACAGCCATATGTCAGTCACAAGACCCCAGACCAGATCAGAAAATTCGGAGAGACAACACTGAGACACCCGCCTTACAGTCCTGAACTGGCATCGTGCGATTACCATCTCTTTGGTAAACTGAAGGATCCCTTCGCGGAACGAGGTTAGAAGATGACTCCCTTGTGCACGCTGCCAAAGAGTGGCTCAGACGTGTTGGTGCAGACTTTTACCGTGCTGGTCTACAGGCCCTCGTTCCTAGGTTACTTAAGGCAGTTGAAACGGACGGGGATTATGTGGAAAAGTCACATTTTGTTCCTAAAGGATATATCTACATTCTGTGAAAACAGCAAAGCTGTAGGATAAAAATATAATTTTTAAACAAATGTTATGTATTACTTTTGGAGTTACCTTAGTATTATAGGCTATAGTAAAGTCCATAATAAAAGTGTTCACCCTTTCAGGGCAAAGAAGATCCCTTTTCAATTTCAATTTTTACTTTGATTTCATTCTTATTACGTGTTGATAGCCTATGTATTTCTATGTTTTCTTGCTATGAATATTAGACGTAATTACTATGTTTGAAGTCTTGTAACAATAAATGAGAATTTCATTTGACTTTAATGAATTTTTCCACAATTCTTCTACCTCTCACGAAATTATCAATGTATATCACGAAATTACCAAGGTTATCACGAAATAACCAACCTCTTAGCCCAAGTCGTAAAAGTGGTTTTTGGCACTTGTTCAAGAACGTGTCCACTCTTTTATGTCTCCAGATATGTACAGCAAATTATCGTCTTTTAGATGAAAAAATCGGAATAAGGAGATATTTACACATTTGCATTTTAAATTAATTTTCATGAAATTATCACGAAATTACCAATGTTTACCCTATAATGTGATATGATATGATATGATATGATATGATATGATATGATATGATATGATATGATATGATATGATACTCGTATATGATATGACACGACATGATATAACATCAAATGCTATGAGATACAATTAAATGTTATTATATGTACTTGAAATATAGAGGAAAATGTGTTTTTAAATCGACTGGTGTCGTAATTATTAAGATCCATTTAATCGTCTCATACTTTATCATATCATGTTATACACAATTTATGCATTTCATACATCAAAATGACTCATCTATACTATTAATAAATCTGTAGCTATGATAATTTTCGATTTTCCAAAAATAATTGGTCCTAGCATATATAATTAACCACCCTGAAACCGAAAATCGTTTTTTTGAAAATTTTGTTTGTATGTCTGTCTGTCTGTCTGTCTGTATGTTTGTTACCTTTTCACGATAATGGCTGAACGGATTTCGAAAAATTGGAATATAAATTAAGTTCGTTGTAACGTAGATTTTAGGCTATATGGCATTCAAAATACATTATTTAAAAGGGGGTTATAAGGGGCCTGAATTAAATAAATCGAAATATCTCGCTTATTATTGATTTTTGTGAAAAATGTTACATAACAAAAGTTTCTTCAAAAATAATTTGCGATAAGTTTTATTCCATGAAAAAGTTTGATAGGACTGATATTTAATGAGATAAATAAGTTTTAAAATTAAAATAACTGCCATCTAAGGCCGTGTAATGAAATAAAAACAAAAATACTTCGTCTGTAAAGGGGGCCTTGGACAGCAACAATCGAAAGCTATGAAAGATAGCCTACAGATAATGTTTCTGTGTTTGTATGAAGTAATATCGGAAGCTAAATTAACCGATTTGTATAATTAATTATTATTTCACTCTTGGAAAGTAGTTTCTCTAGATGGACACAATGGTATAATGTTATTACAGTAACTTCTGATATAATATAATATAATATAATATAATATAATATAATATAATATAATATAATATAATATAATATAATATAATATAGTTTAAGTTATTTGAAGGGTTCAGAACCATAGCGGGCCAAGCGCCATTTACTGAATACGTAGAAAACAAGGGTTAAAATTAAGTTATTACCATAATTCAATGGAAACCTATAACAAGTAAAATAAAATATACACATTAAATCTAAATGATGTCAATCTTCATTATGCTATGGTTGCATGTAATAAAAATTAAGAAACATGTTAAAGGAATTGTCATTGCACCAGATGAGTGTCTCTGGACCAAAATGATCGCATTTTAATTATTTGGATGCAATTTAAATTAAGTAACTTATTAAACGATTTATCCTTCTATCAAACACGAATGTTTCCTGGATCAAATGTCCTATTTTAATTATGTAATTACTTTATATTTATTTCTAACGGGTGCAGCGGAGCGCACGGGTACGGCTAGTTCTCTATAGTAAAAATGTTTGATATAGGAGTATCATTTCTTTAATTAGCTAGTGTTCTGAAGCTAAAATGTGTTGTTAATTGCTTTGTACTGATTTTATTTTTCAGTTTTTAACTAAAAAGACATCATTCTTACGCACTTATCTTAAAAATTGTTACAAATCATATGACTTTGGGAACTTGATTCTTTACAGTTTAATTATGCATCCTAATGTACAGTCTTAAAGAATTTACAAGAGTGGCGTGATTTGTAACAATTGTTGTGATAAGTGCGTAAGAAAATGTTATTTTGTAATTGAAAATGCAAAAAAAATAAATAAATAAATAAATAAAATCTTTACGAAGCAACTATGGAATTCGCAACACATTTTTAGCTTCAGAATACTAGCTAATTAAGGAAATGATACTCCTGAATAGCTCATTCTTCATCTGTAATATTTTTTTTTACCCTTACAACTAAAAAATAATGGTATTTTACAAACAATTTCAAATTACTGTAGTATAATTCTGAAAATATTGAGATTAGGACAAAATATGTTTATATGACTTTTTTTGCTCAGAATGTCTTCGGAAATAAACTCCGTAAAGGACGGTAAATCCTCGTGAATCACCCTGTATAGCTAATCAAACGGCTGGAACTATACTTCTTATCTGCTTACGTTGCAGTGTAAATTAATGTATCTGTATGAACAAATTCTGTTATTACACTCAGGACAAGCGAATGGAATTAGGGTTGAGGTTTTCTTTTCTGATTAAGATGCCTGAACCGGAGGTTTTAGATTTCAATGCTGGTCTTACTTTCTTTATTCAAGCCCGTCCCACCCAAAGTGAGGAACTTCTGCAAGTAAAGAATGCTGCAAACAAGTTTCTTCTTGCAGGCACGATAAATGAGCTGTCACATAATTCCCAGAAGAAAGAAGAACTGACTTGTGCGATAATGGTGCGCCTTTGAAAATGGTCGCATTGTGAGGAGGTCCAGGCCCGTATAATCACACAGTTACAAAATATTTAGTGATCCCTGACCTGACACAGTGGGTAACGCTTCCCCGTTCCTGCTTTTGTAATATAGGAAATGGGAGAAAGAAAAGAAATCTCTCAACTTCATAACTGTAAGGATTTACTGTCTACCTGCGTCTTCCATCCCTCTTACGATCAAATCCATCCTGCCTACATGATTAATAATCTCAAAATCTTTTTTATCTTCTTTGTAGATCTAAACGATTTTTCAAGATTTTTCTGTACATCCCATGAAGGCACACTGAATGAGGAGATAAGAGGTTCATATTTCCATAGCCCTGCTTCAGCCCAGTACAGTCACTAATGTTGTGGCGAAAATTTGATCATAGAAGAAGGTTTCCTCCGAATACATAGAATTTACTCACTAATTTATTCCATCATTTCTCCACCAGCGTCATATAACTTAATAATTTTCTCGTCTCTGAATAATCTTTCAAATAAATTGAAATGGGTCAAACAAATCAACTACCTTTGTTACAAATTACATAGAATTATACAATTTGGGTATGGATAATATTAATTTATTAGGTACTAGCCGTACCCGTGCGCTCCGCTGCACTTGTTAGAAAAAAATATAAAGTAATTACATAATTAAAATAGGACATCTGGTCCAGGGAACATTCGTGTTTGATAGAAGGAAAATCGTTTAATATGTTACTTAATTTAAATTCTATTTAAATAATTAAAATGCGATCATTTAGGTCCAGAGACCACTCATTTGGTGCAATGTAGGAAAAATTTCTTGCTGGTTATATTATGATTAAAAGATGGGAGTTTCCATATATGACAATTAACAATGCATAATCTGAAAGGACAAATGAAAATCGCAGATGATTAAAATGGCTACTACAAATCAACACCGGGCATAATGTGTTCTTTGGTATGCTAAATTTGAGAGTGTTAAAAGAATTCAAAGGGAATTTCGACGTGAGTATGGTGTGCGTAATGTATCTAAATACGATTCTATAATGTTATGGTATCGAACATTTGTAGAAACTGGTTCTGGGCTAAAAACATGCAGGAGGTCACAGGCGAAACCCAGTACGAGAAGCATCTATCTCTTTGCTTGGCCGTCAAACTCCCCACATCTAACCCCTCCTGACTTCTTCGTGTGGGATTTTGTTAAAGACATTGTCTATTCACAGAAACCCAGGAAAAATGATGATCTGAGAGTAAAAATTACTCAAGCTTTTCAACAAATCACCCCTCTTATGTTACAACGGACATGGGCTGAATTGCATCACCGTTTTGAGTTGTGCAGGGTGCGCAATGGGAGTCATGTTGAACTCTGAGGAATCTGTTGAACATTAGATTAAAGTAAGTAAATAATGTTTAGTGAAGAAAGATGTTGCATATACATATTAATATAAATGACGAATGATGTTAAATATTCAGATTGATATAACTGAACAATGATGCTAATATATTATGGTTAATGTAAGTAAAGAATTTTTAGTGAACAACGATGTTGAATAGTGAGTTTAATACAAGTGACAATGTTGTCGAATATTCAGATTAATATTAGTGACAAACGAGTTGAAATTTCACAATGAAGTTCGTGAAGAATAATACTCAAAATAATATTGCATAAGTGACAAAAGATGGTGAATTCGGATTAAAAACGAAACAATGTTGAATGTTTAAGTTAATAAGTAGGGACCGGATTTTTATGTAATAGCCTATCAAGGTGTGAAATATGTACATATTTATGTAAGAAAAATAAGCTGAATATGTATCAAAATATGTAAATCATGAAAATAATTAATATCAATATCTGGCAGGTATAGGATAGGTTAGACTCTCTAGTTGTGGTTTCATAGAGCACCCAACTTTTTACCCCACACTTGACACATTACTATTTTTCTATCTGTAGTGAAAGCTTCGTCCATCGCAATCCATGATTTTATTTTTGTCGTTAGGGTTGAAGGTACAGAGGCCATTTTAGTTAGTTAAAAGCAGTAGATAAACTCACTTGCACTTTATACTGTAAGTACTAAAACTAGAGAACTGAGTGAAATGAATGACACAACAGTACTGCAAGCACTGTTTCGCTTTACTGGATTACGAGAACATAAGAGGAGGTGTGGGACACATGCATTTTCGCTGCTCCCTGTAAGAAACAAAGTACCTACCTAACATCTCAAACTACAGGTATTTACAAACTGTTTGAAAAGTGACATTCCTGTCTCATTCAGGAGTGTAGGGTTATTCCAGTCGAGAATCATATTTTCTAATTGCTCGGAAAATCCCATTTCCATATAGGTCTATAAAATTTAAAATAAAGAGTTCAAGCAATAACCTTTCCAGTTTGTTTCTTTACTTCATTGTAATAAGAGACAAATACACACGAGTGTGCACTGTTAGAGTTATTAATATATATATATATATATATATATATATATATATATATATATCACTTTTTCCTATGTCAGTTATTGATTTCTCTGCCTTCTTACACGTTAGTATGTGATATTGCCGACATAGTTCACCACATAATTTGCACACGCAATCTCCGTCAGCAGTATGGAAGCCTCATCTAATGCACAGTTTGCGGTGGTAGCCATGGATTGAAAGTCATTAAATTAGGTCGTTTTCTTTACTTCAGATTTTCTTCAAAAGTCGGCTACTTTATTGCGGTTCATGTCAGATTTGACACGGGTTTTCCCTGGAAGGATTAGAAAGAGGGTTGGTAAGGTTGCAAATTCGAGACAAATCATGTCCCACTCCACCGCATGAAGTAAACGCTATTTTTTGAGTGATTTTTACAATACAAGATAGTTGTATGAGAACGTTTGCTTTTTGTTCAGTCATATTTACAGTGGGCGGTATGAGGTGAGTGCCTCTATTACTTCCTGGAACTAAGGACGTTATGTTTCGTCCCGAAATATATCGTTTCTTGGGTAGGTAAAAAGGCTTTTTAAATCTGCGTATTTAAAATTGTAAACTTCCCCAGCAGAAGTTTTTCTTCCTTTTAGAGAAGTAAAAATGAATAAAACCCCTAAATATGTAGATTTATGTAATACCAAGTCATAATATGTAATGTGGGGTAAATATGTAAAAATACGTACTATCAAATTTTAATATATTAATGGGAATTACAAGATTCGCAAAGATTTGTTATTTATATACGGTTAGGTTGAAAGGAATATAATATGTAATTACATAAAAATCCGGTCCCTATTAATAAGTTATAAACAATTCCAAATACTGGCGTTAAAATAAGTGAGAAAACAGTAATCATTACAGGTACTTAAATTATAACAAGTGGTGAACAATCTTGAATAATTCTAATAAAACCAGAGTAAGTGGCAGTGGCAATGGGGCAATTCCACCAATATTAAGATGGAGTCGCGCGGTTTTGTGCGAAGTTCCGCTCCGTGATTTCCATTTGAACGGCCAGTCTCACCCTCCCACGTCCGACCGGGGGTATAATATGAAC
>JAJSOF020000036.1:21101978-21199478 GCA_025594305.2 Periplaneta americana
CACAACTTTTAACACTGTATCACTTCGGAATATGTATGATAAGACTTTCTTGTGTTAAATTCTAACGTACCTTGTTTACATGTTTCGACCTATTTTCGGTCATCTTCAGAACTGGTCATTGTTGGTTTTGGCGCCTCTTGTTTCCTGTGTGGGTGCGTTCGTAGTGTAGAGTCAAAGAGTGTATGTGTTTTGAAATTGAGTTGTGTGTTGAGAATATCGTTGGGGATGTGTTTTCGTGTGTCTGTATATTTCGTATTGTTCTAGTGTGTTTAATTTCTGGCTTTTTGGTTGGATGTGCAGTATTCTATGTCTGTGTTGATGTCTCTGTAGGTGTGGTTGGCATTTGTGATGTGTTCTGCATATGTGGAGGTGTTTTGTAATTTTGTTATGGCTGTGATGTGTTCTTTGCAACGTGTTTGAAATGATCTGCCTGTCTGTCCTATGTAGAAGTTGTTGCAGGTGTTACATTTGAGTTTATATACGCCTGTGTGGTTGTATTTGTTTGTTTGTGTTGTTTGTGTGTTGAGATGTTTTTGTAGAGTGTTATTTGTTCTGTATGCGATGTTGTAATTTAATTTCTTGAATGAGGTTGCAATTTTATGTGTGTTTTTGTTTTCGTATGTTAGTGTGATGTATGTTTATTTTTAAGTGGTTATTTAACTACGCTGAGTTATCCGTCATAGATTACCTGACATTCGCTTTACTGTTGGAGAAAACCTCGAAAAAACCAAACCAGCTGATTATTTCACAACACTATAGCCTTCTTATTTTGTAAATTGTGTACACTAATGTAAATAATGTTTGATCAGTGTATAATCCTTCATTTTTTATGATAGTGTAAATAGCATATTTTAGTGTACATAGTGTAAAGGGCTGTCATACATTGGCTACTTTCAAAAATAGTATCTAGAATATGATCTTTCTTCAGATATTACTTTTGCAGAATATTTATTTTTAATATATCAATTTTCCTTCATTATCTTAAAGGTGTTAGGTACAGCTCACAGCAGTAAAATTTTGGGAAATATTCAACATTTTTTTCCTCCATTACTGTATCTTGTACAATAATGAAAATTGGTATGTGTAAAATACTGTCCTTCTGCTATAGGAAAAAAATATTTATATTTTTTTTCTCAAAATTCAAAATGATGGCAGTTTACTGCGGGGTGTTGAAACTTTTCCCTCATAACTCATAAACTCGTCAACTTTTTCATAGTCTCTCTCTTTTATTTTATTGCTGCAACTAATGTTTACAATATAATGCACTTTCAACTACATTTCTTAATAAATAAAATATTTGTTTTTATTTTGTGTTAGAAGAAAGTACTGATATTTGACCATTTTTAAAAATGAATTTATTTTTTATTAGACAATCTATCAAAGGTAAAGAAGTGATTTTGCGTCATATTGTAGATACGACATGCATAAATATACACAAAAAATTTAATCAGAGAATGTTGGGTAGTTTTTTAGTTATGAGGGAAACGCTTCATCACTGCCCAGTGAACTGAATTTGGAAAAAAAAAATGTAAATAATTTTTTTGATGGGTAACCAATAAGAATTTGCATTTATTTCACCTGTCACACCCACTACCCTTATTGGACTGAACTTTCAATTCTGTTGAGTCGAACTTAGGAGAGTCCACTGTTTAACGTTGGTAGCCAGCATTAAGAAGCTATTTGAGGTTAAGTCTTACAAACATACTGAAGTAGGCGGTAGGACTATTGGTTCTCTAGAGATTTTTTATGATATTTTCTCTGTTATCGAAGAACAAAGATGTACTATGTTAATGAAGATTGATCACGAACATCGGCCATTTTAACACCAATAACATAAAACAGCAGCGATCATCTTCCTTTCTTTCCTAGCAGTAATACCAATCGTGTTGCACTACAGTTTAATTTAACCGAGACTCTGTAATACGGCGCATATAGCTGAACTATAAGTTAGGTTTAACTCAATCTTCAGATTAATCATATTTATAATACCGGGCCTTAGTTTCCCTTTAGTGGCCAACCCTCATGCACTGTGTCACAGATGTGTGACAGTGACAACACGCTATGTGCAGAGGTGCACTCATTACGAGTGGCTGAGTGGCCGGGATCCGATGGAATGAGCGCCGTCTTAAATCACAAGTGATTATCAAAGCTCGGAACTTGGGGACTTGTGTATCGTAACGTACACAAAGCTCACACTGCAAGTGCTCAGGGACAGTCGTGTGTACAAAGAAAGTGGTCACGTCGAACGACAAGACGGATGACGAAACTGTGTCATGTCGAAGCCAATGACATTCAGAGAATTATAGGTAAACGGTCTATTTGAGAAATTAGAAAATATGTGTTATTCAAATGAATATTATAGGCTGTAAGTTTGAAAATATATTTTTTAAATTTTAGGTACAGAATTTCGTGGAGGAATTCGAAGAAGATAGGCCTACACTATTTTCTTCGAATGGAGAGTTTATATTTTGTAAGTTGTGCTACACACAAACTAGAGGCTGGAAACGGGCATTCATTGAAAGACATTGGAATTCCTTAAATTGGTGGAAGATTTGTCCTTAGTCATGGATCAAGTCATAGAGGCCCTGGTTTAATAGTGACACACAAATTGAAAACTATTTTCTAGAAAAAAAAAATGGATATACTTAGCTACTTGTCTCAGATACGAGATCAGCTAGTAACTGCTGAAAATCTAACAGAAAATAGTAACAGTGAAAACATTCAGCATTTTAAGTTTGTTCTCGTCACTTCATGTGACGCGGAAATAAGTTTTTTTTTTTCGTTTCAAATCACGTTTAACTAACAGGCGAAGAAGTTATGAGCTTGAAAATCTTCGAATGTAAGTAGTCATATACTGCAATGAAAATGTACAGAGCAGAACAGTAAATTTGACATATTGCTCATGTTTATTTTTATTATATATAATATCTCCTATAAAATTAGGTGTTTCAATCTATCATAATGCTATCAATATATTGTTCAGCCAGAAACCACTTTTCTAGCAGACCTGGCAGTACCGCCGTGCTGGAAGCGGGAGCTTGTTGACATTGAAGTCCGGTCGCTTAGCCATGTGCAAAGACACAAGTCCCCAAGTTCCGAGCTTTGGTGATTATTTACGTATATCATATTATTGTGATGTACCGAAGTACATATGATATTTCCGTGCAAGAATCTGCGTACCTTCGTAAGCGATATCTTAATGAAGGTTTCGATTCAATGATTTTGGAAGATTCCCTTGCTTCCGAGAGAGATGGCACCACTGGTCATACGACTCGTTCTCCCAGCAGTGGGTTACAACACAACTCTGTTCTTGTGCAAGATAAGAATGAATGGGTTTCAAAGAATGGGGCAGGTAGCATGAAGGAAGTCTCTCAGTGCATTTCCCTCGCACAGGTCGCTGTGATTATAAATCAAGCAAATTGGAATGGGCGGGGCACGTAGCACGCGTGGGTGAGGCAAGAATCTCGCTGGGAAGTCTCGAAGTCTATTGGCTGGACCTAGACGAAGATGAGAGAAAGATATCCCAGCAGCGGAAGTGAAAGTAGGTTCATGTTCTCAATGGAGTTCGTACAGACATTGTAATTAAATTTTGTCTTGGATTAAAAAGACATGGCTTATAATAATTTCTATTATTATTATTATTATTATTATTATTATTATTATTATTATTATTATTATTATTATTATTATTATTATTATTATTTTGAAATCTCACATCAAAACATATAATTTAGGAATGACTCAAACAACGTTAGAAAAAATTTTCCATTGAAACGTTCATTGACGTCAATCCATTTTTATCAATGAAGTGTAACGAGATAGGTTTGAATTAAATCCCGAAAAGACAAAGTCATATTTCGATTATTTCTCGATTTATGTCTCGAAAATGTTGTACGAAATGAAATATAAAAATTGGAATTTATCCTTTGAAGAGGTGGAAAAATTCAAATATCTTGGAGCAACAATAACAAATATAAATGACACTCGGGAGGAAATTAAACGCAAAATAAATATGGGAAATGCCTGTTATTATTCGGCTGAGAAGCATTTGTCATCTAGTCTGCTGTCAAAAAATCTGAAAGTTAGAATTTATAAAACAGTTATATTACCGGTTGTTCTTTATGGTTGTGAAACTTGGACTCTCACTTTGAGAGAGGAACAGAGGTTGAGGGTTTTGAGAATAAGTTCTTAGGAAAATATTTGGGGCTAAGAGGGATGAAGTTACAGGAGAATGGAGAAAGTTATACAATGCAGAGCTGTACGCATTATATCCTTCACCTGATATAATTAGGAACATTAAATCCAGACGTTTGAGATGGGCAGGGCATGTAGCACGTATGGGCGAACCCAGAAATGCATATAGAGTGTTAATTGGGAGGCCGGAGGGAAAAATACCTTTAGGGAGGCCGAGACGTAGATGGGAAGATAATATTAAAATAGATTTGAGGGAGGTGGGATATGATGATAGAGATTGGATTAATCTTGCTTAGGATAGGGACCGATGGCGGGCGTATGTGAGGGCGGCACTGAACCTCCGGGTTCCTTAAAAGCCAGTAAGTAAGTAAGTAAGTAAGTAAGTAAGTAAGTAATTAAGTAAGTAAATAAGTAAGTATTATTAAATATTATTATTATTATTATTATCATCATCATCATCATTATTATCATTTCTAAATCTCACAGCAAAACATAATTTAGAAATCTCATCCAGTGAGAAATAAGTTTTCATCGACTATTTCGTTTACATGACGTCATTCCATTTTCAACCAATGAAGTGTAATTAAATTTCGAATTCCAACCAATCACAGTCATACATCGCGATCATTTCTGCAGCTCGATTTATCACTATCAATTTATCGCATGGTCGTTCTTTTGTTTAGTCAGTGTCGCCAACTCTTTCCATGGAAATCGGTGAGCATGAATCCTTTGTACTAAATTAAAGTGCGAAATCCTACTTCCACATCTACATCTTCATCTTTTATTTCCATGTTCATTGTATCTAAAGAAAATGACACTCCTTCATAAGAATGGTTCATTTAATTAATGTATTACTCAGGTTATTTGTAATTGTGTGCTATAAAATGTTTAAGTTAAATTATGATTTCAGCAGATAATGAAAACTTATTTCTATTATAATAACAAGAGAAAAGCGCAGTAGGCCTACATGTTTGCTAATTAACATTTGTAAAAACAGGTTGTGTTTAAAAAAAAAATGCAGAAGGTCGCAGGCGAAACCCAGTACGAGAAGCAGCTATCTCTTTGCACAAGAAGCCTTTCAGATATTTCTAACTCTATCCGAGAATTCATTGATAAAAGTACATTCATTCTGGAGTTTTTCTGCTATAAAAAATGTAATTTTTCAATAAGTTTTCATAGTATAAAAACTGTTATATATCCCGCAGATTGAAAGATAGAGAGATTGGGTTTGCAGTAAAAAACTTCATTTTTTCATAAGCATTAGGTCCTTATATAAACATTAGAGCAGGTTTCATATCAGGACAGGAGCGAAACATCACTTTTGAAGGCGTGTTGTTAAACTTTTTGTAGAAATTGTATTCTACCAATCTTTTTTCAAATAGACGTCCCCTTTGTTGTGGAGACCTTCGGTCCTAGGAGTCATGACGCTAAAGTTTTGGTATCTCAAATCGGCCGAATTTTGATCTTCATCACTGGTGATCGCCGTTGCACTACTTATTTGAGTCAACGCTTAAGTATTGCTATTCAACGTGGAAATGCTATGAGCGTTTTGGATACTCTTCCTGAGTCCAGCCCTTTGGATGAACTCTTTCTCCTGTAAAATTTATTTAGTATTCCGTACGTAAATATTTGTATTTGTATTTAGTTTTATATACTGTATTGTTCAAATTGTAATAGTACATTATACAACGAGCTATAATGGTAGTAATTAAGACGCGAGTATGTTCATGAAACGAGCGCAAACGAGTTTCATAATTTTCATACGAGCGTCTTAATTACCATTATAGTCAAGTTTCATACGACTTTTTATGCTCGACCATATTGATTTTTCCCGGCAATTGGTTAAATGAATTTGCTGGAATGTGCTTTGTGAAAGGCTGGAAGATGACGGTGAATTGATGTTAATTTGTGTGTTGTTTTTTTCGACTGAGTTTAATATTGTCTAATCTTGCGCTAGTTGTCTTTCGATTCCATATCCGAGAATAATCGATACTTGCGCTTTCATATTGCTACAATGATATTTTCTGATTGGTGGAACACCTGAACTTTAATGAATAGGTGTACTTTAATGAGGTCCATTAAAGGGCTGGTACCATGGTGTATAATTACTACATTTCGGCATGGTCGAGCATAAAATTTATTGTTAAACTCATATTCTTAATTTTGGGGAATGGTTTTTTAATAGACGTTCACACCTTCTGTCCTTATACTGCTTGTTTGAGGCTTGAAAGTAATGTAATTTTCCCTAAGATAGGTTACAAAATACAAAATATAATAGAAATCTACACAGACAGCAAAATAAGTGTCAAAATAAATAACTGTATATCCGAAAGAAAATTAGTTAATAATGGAGTTCGATAAGGTTGTCCACTATCACCAACTTTATTTAATATCTATACAAATGAAATTATTTTAAAATGGAACCAAATCTACACATCAGGAATCAAAATAACCAGTGCTCTAACATTAAATACCTTACTCTATGCCGATGATCAAGTCATAATTTCCAATTCAGAGGATAATTTACAAAGAGGATTATATAGCCTGCATTAACTAAATATTAAAAGATTTTGGGATGGAAATTTCAGCACAAAAATCAAAAGTAATGGCATTTTTAGGACAAGATCCAGTCAGAATACACAATAACCAATGCCTCGAACAAGTACAAAATTTCAATTATCTGGGTTGTGAAATATCTTATCAAAATGAAAAAGATGTGAACAAGAAAATTACCAAATTTACACAAATTCTAGGAATAATAAACAATACATTAAAAGCTAAATTAGTACAAAAATCTACAAGAATAAAAATATATAATACACCAGCATTACCCTCCCTTTTATACGGAAGCGAGATTTGGATATTAAAGAAAAAAGACATGAACAGAATCAAAGCAACGGAAATGAAATTTTTTAGGAGGACAGCAGGATATACTCTTTTAGACCGAAAAAGGAATAAAGAAATTGTAGAACAATTAGAAGTGGAGTCAGTAGAAGAAAAAATCAGCAGATACAAATTCAATTGGCTAGATCATGTAAGAAGAATGGAAAATTCAAGAATCTTAAAAATTATGATGCAATATAAACCTAGAGGACATCGTCGACCAGGAAGACCTTTAAGAAGACTGCTAGATGGGGCCGAAACAGGTCTACAGAGGCCTAATTCGTGAAGGATGATGATGATGATGACGTTTACACCTTAGAAATTTCCCTAGAAAAATGTTGTATCAAAAATCAAAACTGAATTTATTGTATAATATTAATTCAGTATTTCCTAATTTAGACATGTAGACGCTCAATTTTTTCCCGAAGCTCCAGGAATTATTATGAAAATAAATTTATGTAGCCTACATCGGAAGTTAATCAACACCACGTTCGGTATATTCCCTGAATAGACATCGCGAGGTAATCGGAGTTATTCACGGACTTAGTACGGAAAATAAAACTCTCCAATAGCATTTAGGACCGTATATCATCTGCAGTTGATAAATCGTCATTGAATTACCTGAGCGATGTGCCGGCAGAGAAACAAAGCACTGGGTAAAATAACACGTGAAATCACCTTTAGTAAAGGTATGGTTAGATATCGTAAGGGCACATTTCTGTGACGGGAGCATCCGAATGGTAAGGCGGTGGGCAGCGGAGGGGGAGGACAGGCAACAATGACCCCCCGCCGAGCAGCAACAATGCCCGTCAGGACCATCTGCTTCCCTAGCAAGGGGTAGTGGGGGGGGCAGGTGAAAACTAACCTATCGTAGAATGAACGAGAGACCGGGCAACATATCACAGGCAGGGAGAGAGTTCGCAACGCGTGGTTCTCCACCTATTTATTTTGATGATGATGATGATGATGATGATGATGATGGTGATGATGATGATGATTGTTACGAATTGCGAAGTAATGAAAAATGGAAAAATAAACACAGAAATACTTCCGAATGTAGGGTAACTGGGATTACCTATGTAGACGGAGAGTGGAACATAATAATAATAATAATAATAATAATAATAATAATAATAATAATAATAATTAATATTTTTATTTTAACTGGCAGAATTAAGACCGTTCGGCCTTCTCTTCCACTTAACCAGTATAACAAAAAATTGCTACATTGCTATACACAAAATATATATATATATATATATATATATATATATATATATATATATATATATATATAATTTGAATTGGTAATGGAAATTACGGAAAAACGGCTAAACGGATTTTAATAAATAACCCCTAATTTTGAAGCTTGGAACCCAAAGTTTTTCAGAAAAATAGTAGTTTTCAGTGAAATGTTAATTTTTCTACATCATTTTCCTATTTTCCAAAATCCATCTGTCGCCAGTTTTGAGAAATAATGGCTTTTCAGAATAAAACAAAACACACACTACAATAAACAATAGGCTATTACACGAAGGCCATGACCTGCAGGATTTTTGACATATGTAGAGCTCAAATTCAATGGTTATTAAAAACTTCAAGGCTTACTAAAAATAATTTACAGGTCTGATTCTGCAGTGTGTAATTTTCTCAGTACAACTGTGTATTGGATATTACAATATACAAAACTTGAAGTGGTTTGATGACATTATTACCATTAGAAATTAAATATTATTATAGTTAATGTCATGATGTGACTATTTTTTTATTAATTATACATATTAATGCTTTATTGATGATATGAAAGTGAAATGTTTTGGGGTCATATAAATTTATTTAGAGAATATATGAAATTAGATCTTCATTTCTATAATTTACTGAGTGGCGGCTATGTAGTGTGTGTGTACTGTGTGTATATATATATATATATATATATATATATATATAAATTACAAAAATTACGTAAGATAATATTTTTATTAAAAATGAAATATTTTTATAGTTATTAATCAAGTGAGGATGGGTCTTTTACATATACGCCCCTACTTAATGGCGATGTGGTGTAGATATTTATATGCGTCATTCTCTTCAGTATTGGCTCGAGAGAGCGCAAAACTTGCAGTTCCTAAGGAACGACCAAAAGTTATTACTTACTGATAAAATAAGAGGCCTAAAAAATGTTGTAGTCTCCCGATCATTTCAGCAAGATCTCTTAGCAGGATAAAATGATTTTAACCTCTACATTTCAAGCTCTCTAATCCACCAGATATACCAAGATGCGATGTCTATTGTTCGAAAGCATAGCAAACCTGACATTTTTTTAACTTTCGCCTGCAATCCACTATGACCTGAAATAGCTATTGCTTTACTCCCACATGAAAAACCCACTGATCGTCCTGACATTGTTACTTGCGTTTTCGCTTTGAAACCCAAAAACTGAAGGTGGATAGGTTTTCAAGATCAAGTATTTGGCATAAAAACCATTCAGAGGGACTATGTTTAATTATTATGAAAGAAATTATCTTTCAAAATGTGTAATATTCTTCATTGAAAATAAATCTGAAAAAAAAAATTTATTTATTTATTATTTTGCTAATAATTGTAACATAAAATATAAAATATACAGAGAAACTTTAGCTCGCCCCTGAAAGAGTAGAACTCGTGCTCAGGGGCGGATTCCTGAATTGAAATTAAAATTATACAATACAATTATAATTAATAATTATACTATACAATTTGAAATTATAGTATATAAATTTAAATTTACAATTTTTCAATTTTTATAAAATCCATACATAACTTTTTAAATTTAATACTCGAACTATTAGAATTGACAAGATTAGGATATTTAAATATAAATTTGTTATATATTCTTGGGCCTAAATTACTACTATGATTAAATGCTGTAACAGTGTTGCATTTTGGTTGAAACAATCTTAAAGAATTCATACCTTTTGTTTCATAACTATGAGAATACTATTCAAAATTATTTCGATTTTTATGTATGAATTTTATTAATACAATATAATAAATTTGTCTTACGTTAAGTACATTAAAGTCTAGAAACAAATTTTGAGATGGAAAATCAATAGGTTTATGAAGACATATTTTAATTATTTTCTTTTGTAATAAATAAAGTGGATTAAAATTGGATTTAAATGAGCTACCCCATCCTATAATTCCGTACATAATTACCGATTGAAATAAAGTTAAAAATATTTTACGTAATAAACTTATTGACAAGTAATTCCTCAATAAAATAAAATAATATACTATTTTACGTAATTTATTACAATGGTAATTAATGTGTTGGTTCTATTTTAAATGATTATCGAAAATTATGCCTAAATACTTAACTTCAGAGGACTCTTTAATAATCGGACATTTACACTGTATAAGACAACAATCAGATTTATGTAATTTAATACTTAATATAGATGTAGGAGGTTTATTACATTTTTCAGATAATGAGATTGGAATAATTATGGTTTTATTTTCGCTGATAGAAAGATAATTTATGTCAAACCATTTTTTTATTAATTTAAGTCCATTATTTGAATTATTATATGCGTCATACCAGGTTTTTCCACTAAAAAGTAAAACTGTTTAGTTTGCAGCATTTGCTGCACAAGCCACTGATAATTAATATAGGCTAATACAATACCAGTTCCTTTTATCTTTTCAACATAACATAGACTATTTTCAAGCTTTTGAGCAAATATGAACTAAAAATTTCAAAAATGTTGTCGCAAGGAGCCTTATAGTGACGTCAATATAAAACATATTTTAAAAATATAATTTCAAAACTATTAGCCCTAATGGCACCAAATGTTATAGCCATGTTTATGTAAGTTCAAAATTCATAGATTTTAGATGAAAATTGTAGGATTTTTAAAAATTACATACGCGTCCCCTTATAACTGACAATGCAGCAATCTTTTTAATTTCTTTATTTCAACATTATTTTCTCAAGATAGTTAAACTAAGATAATATTTTCAATTTTCGTATTTCGAAATAAATAATCGAGATAGTTAACTCACAAACTTGTTTTTTACTGTAATCTACAAATCAATTATCAAAGACAATTAGGGTCGATTTCTAAAACACGGACGAAATCATGGTTCCAAACTTCGGCTTTTAAACCGCGATAGAGGTCTGAATCCTTATGCGATTTCTGAAACGAAGTCGAGACGCGGCTTGAGAAGAAACCGAGATTCGTGTGTTTTATATATGGCAACGCAGCTTAGAATCGATTTTTATTCTTGTAAACAGTCGATATTAGAAAAAAATTAACATCGGGATTAATATTTTTATTCAATTGCAGTAAGTCACATTCTATTGTTCTCAGCTAAGCTACTGTTATATTTAGTAATTTACAGAATATATGAGCTTTTAAAATACTAACATTACTTAGTATTTAATAGGGAACTGATTTTTAGGTACCAGAATGACATTGCCCAAATAATTAGCACAAATTGAGCGTTTATGTTGTAGTTTATCATTTGTTCATAACTACTACCAACATTAACACCTGAAAACCCGGTTCTAAGGAATTAATAACCTAAACATTAACTGGATTAAAATTTCAA
Source organism: Periplaneta americana (assembly GCA_025594305.2). Classification (NCBI taxonomy): domain Eukaryota; kingdom Metazoa; phylum Arthropoda; class Insecta; order Blattodea; family Blattidae; genus Periplaneta; species Periplaneta americana. The sequence goes on from JAJSOF020000036.1 coordinate 21,113,646, forward strand.
TTGAAACTAAATTGTAGTATGTTTCTATTTTCACAATATTGCGTGGAAAGCCCTAGTAGCATAAAACATAAAATAAGAAGACAAAATCACGTTTGCTTAATGTTCTTGTAGACCCACATCATTTTCGAGTATTAAATAAAATGTCCAAAACTACTGTGAAGACTAAGAATTAAGTTATAACGTCTTATAGGCATAGGCATATAATTACTTACTTACTTACAAATGGCTTTTAAGGAACCCGGAGGTTCATTGCCGCCTCACATAAGCCCGCCATCCCTATTCTGTGCAAGATTAATCCAGTCTCTATCAACATATCCCACCTCTCTCAAATAAATTTTAATAGTATCCTCCCATCTACGTCTCGGCCTCCCAAAGGTCTTTTTCCCTCCGGTCTCCCAACTAACACTCTATATGCATTTCTGGATTCGCCCATACGTGCTACACGCCCTGCCCATCGCAAACGTCTGGATTTAATGTTCCTAATTATGTCAGGTGAAGAAAACAATGCATGCAGTTCTGAGTTGTGTAACGTTCTCCATTCTCCTGTAAATCCCGCTTAGCCCCAAATATTTTCCTAAGAATCTTATTCTCACACACCCTTAATCTCTGTTTCTCTCTGAAAGTGAGAGTCCAAGTTTCACAACCACACAGAACAACCGGTAATATAACTATTTTATAAATTATAAGTTTCAGATTTTTTGACACCAGACTAGATGACAAAAGCTTCTCAACTGAATAAAAACAGCCATTTCCCATACTTATTTATTCTGCGTTTAATTTCCTCCCGAGTGCCATTTATATTCGTTACTGTTGCTCTAAGATATTTGAATTTTTCAACCTCTTCGAAGGATAAATCTCCAATTTATATGTTTCCATTTCGTACAATATTCTGGTCACGAGAAAAAATCATATACCGTACTTTGTCTTTTCTATATTTACTTCCAAACCTATCTCTTTATTTGCTTCAAGTAAAATTTCCGTGTTTTCACTAATCTTTTGTGAATTTTCTCCTAACATATTCACGTCATCCGCATAGACGAGAAGCTGATGTAACCCGTTCAATTCCAAATCCTGTCTGTTATCCTGAACTTTGCTAATGACATATTCTAGAGCGAAGTTAAAAAGTGAAGGTGATAGTGCATATCCTTAGCCCGGAGTGAATTGGAAAAGGTTCAGATAGAAAATGGCCTATACGGACACTGCTGTAAGTTTCACTGAGACACATTTTAATTAATCGAACTAATTTCTTGGGAATACCAAATTCAATAAGAATATTATTTAAAACTTCTCTCTTAACCGAGTCATATACCTTTTTGAAATCTATGAATAACTGATGTACTGTACCCCTATACTCCCATTTTTTTCTCCAATATCTGTCGAATACAAAACATCTTATCAATAGTCGATCTATTACGCCTAAAACCACACTGATGATCCCCAATAATTTCATCTACGTACGGAGTTAATCTTCTCAAAAGATTATTAAACAAAATTTTCTACGACGTTAACAAAAGTGATATTCCTCGAAAAGTTCCTACAATTAGTCTTGTCCTCCTTCTTAAAAATAGGTACAATTATGGACTCCTTCGCTAGCTAATGCGCTTCCATCCTCTTGTATTAATTCTGCTGGAATAAGACAAAGGTATAATTAATATAAAGTATTATTAAATCTTACTTCCCTCAAAGCAACAAAAAGGTGTAAAAAATTTGCCGCCTCTTGCATTTCGTTGCAGATTATTATTTAGCATTCATGCTAAATGTTGCGTTGTTTCCTTGGAAAATCGAAATATTCGTCTGAAATTTTCGCACTTATATGTAGCTACAAAGGATTGTTTCTCTCTCTCATCACTCTAATCTGGGGATTTAATACTCGTAGACACAAATTTTCCTTTGATAATCATCCAGCTGATCTACTATCTCCATCTTGCATACATGAAGCCATGATTTTAAACCTATCTCAGCCGTGGTCTCTACTTCAGAACATGGTTTTGAGGCATGTCTCAGAAAAATGAAAAAGACCTCGTTTTATAAATCCAAACGCGGTTTAAAGGCATGGCCGTGGTCTAGACCTCGCTTTACAAATCGGCCCTTAAACTCAGATACTTCTTTAATTAGATTTCTTCAACTTTCTTCATTGCTGTAGGCTACTTTTGTTTGAGAAAAGAATCACTTTGGCTTCTGAAAAAAAAGTACTCAGTTTTTTGCAAATCTATTTCAATGGACTGCTGTAATTGCAATTCGCCATCTGTGCTGGCAATCAGAACTTGATCAACTAAAGCACATAACTTATAATTACACCTAACGTCCTTACCGGTTCAAGTAGGCGATCAATTTGTTTTCTCTTAATATTCGCAGCACATGTTCAAAGTGAGAACACTGCGAATTAATTTATGGTACCGATGTAATTAAGATCCTTACGGGCTGTCAACCAGAAAGGAAGTAATTTCTTAGAAGAGATTAGCAGGTGATATACAAGGCTGTCTTGTGCATTTCTCATTATCTTCAAATGGCATCCAGTGCAGCCCACACACATCCTGGGTCTACTGCAGTGCATTGTCAGATGCCTCACATGTAACTCTGAGAAAAGCACTTCAGCTCTTGTGGGAATGTGAAACAACATCTCTTAAGTTATTTATAATGCTCCATCAGAGCTCAGTCAGTCACCCGATAGCTTCGTAACAAAGAGGACTGGAATTAGTGCCCACATAAATTCTATTGGGTTTTTATTTTTTAAATGTGATCATAGAGTAGGTTTCCTTAGAGCAGTGATTGCCAAACACCACGAGATTGTGACGTAATAGAAATGCAACCCGCACACCACTGTCGCAGGGAGAGGGGTGGAGTGGGTATCTCCTCAGGTAATGCAGTGAATAACAGTGCAGAGACGGACTGTGACCAAAAAACGAAAGCAATATAATATTCTTCTACTTATTAACTTACTTACTTACAAATGGCTTTTAAGGAACCCGAAGGTTCATTGCCGCCCTCACATAAGCCCGCCAGCGGTTCCTATCCTGTGCAAGATTAATCCAGTCTCTATCATCATATCCCACCTCCCTCAAATCCATTTTAATATTATCCTCCCATCTACGTCTCGGCCTCCCTAAAGGTCTTTTTCCCTCCGGTCTCCCAACTAACACTCTATATGCATTTCTGGATTCGCCCATACGTGCTACATGCCCTGCCCATCTCAAACGTCTCGATTTTATGTTCCTAATTATGTCAGGTGAAGAATACAATGCGTGCAGTCCTGTGTTGTGTAACTTTCTCCATTCTCCTGTAACTTCATCCCGCTTAGCCCCAAATATTTTCCTAAGCACCTTATTCTCAAACACCCTGAACCTATGTTCCTCTCTCAGAGTGAGAGTCCAAGTTTCACAACCATACAGAAGAACCGGTAATATAACTGTTTTATAAATTCTAACTTTCAGATTTTTGGACAGCAGACTGGATGATAAGAGCTTCTCAACCGAATAATAACACGCATTTCCCATATTTATTCTGCGTTTAATTTCCTCCCGAGTGTCATTTATATTTGTTACTGTTGCTCCAAGATATTTGAATTTTTCCACCTCTTCGAAGGATAAATCTCCAATTTTTATATTTCCATTTCGTACAATATTCTGGTCACGAGACATAATCATATACTTTGTCTTTTCGGGATTTACTTCCAAACCGATCGGTCTACTTGCTTCAAGTAAAATTTCCGTGTTTTCCCTAATCGTTTGTGTATTTTCTCCTAACATATTCACGTCATCCGCATAGACAAGAAGCTGATGTAACCCGTTCAATTCCAAACCCTGCCTGTTATCCTGAACTTTCCTAATGGCATATTCTAGAGCGAAGTTAAAAAGTAAAGGTGATAGTGCATCTCCCCTGCTTTAGCCCGCAGTGAATTGGAAAAGCATCAGATAGAAACTGACCTATACGGACTCTGCTGTATGTTTCACTGAGACACATTTTAATTAATCGAACTAGTTTCTTGGGAATACCAAATTCAATAAGAATATCATATAATACTTCCCTCTTAACCGAGTCATAAGCCTTTTTGAAATCTATGAATAACTGATGTACTGTACCCTTATACTCCCATTTTTTCTCCATTATCTGTCGAATACAAAAAATCTGATCAATAGTCGATCTATTACGCCGAAAACCGCACTGATGATCCCCAATAATTTCATCTACGTACGGAGTTAATCTTCTCAAAAGAATATTGGACAAAATTTTGTATGACGTCAACAAAAGTGATATTCCTCCTACTTATTAACTATATATACTTTTTCCATGTTAATTTTTTATCCTCCTATTAATTATTTTTGTATTATCAATAAAATAACTTAAATTTATTTTGTTATTTAACATAAAAAGAGCGTGTACTTTACATCAGCAGTAATTTGAAATTAGAAAAACGTACCAGGCTGGTCACGAAGTCGAAAATTACGCTACACACTTCAAAAAACGTCGAAGAATTTTACTCCGATTAAGACATAGAAGCCGATATTTTTTTAATTCTTTGTTTATTAATGAAATATTCAAATTACACTACACACTTCAAAAAACGTCGAAGAATTTTACCCCTATGAAGACATAGAAGCCGACAATTTTAATTCTTTGTTTATTAATGAAATATTCAAATTACACTACATACGTCGGAAAAAAACGTCGAAGTATTTTACCCCGATGAAGACATAGAAGTCGATAATTTTTAATTGTTTGTTTAATAATGAAATATTCAAATTATACTACATACGTCGGAAAAAAACGTCGAAGTATTTTACCCCGATGAAGACATAGAAGTCGATAATTTTTAATTGTTTGTTTAATAATGAAATATTCAAATTATACTACATACGTCGGAAAAAAACGTCGAAATATTTTACCCCGATGAAGACATAGAAGTCGATAATTTTTAATTGTTTGTTTAATAATGAAATATTCAAATTACGCTACATACGTCGGAAAAAAACGTCGAAGTATTTTACCCCGATGAAGACATAGAAGTCGATAATTTTTAATTGTTTGTTTAATAATGAAATATTCAAATTATGCTACATACGTCGGAAAAAAACGTCGAAGTATTTTACCCCTATGAAGACATAGAAGTCGATAATTTTTAATTGTTTGTTTATTAATGAAATATTCAAATTACACTACATACGTCGGAAAAAAACGTCGAAGTATTTTACCCCTATGAAGACATAGAAGCCGACAATTTTTAATTCTTTGTTTATTAATGAAATATTCAAATTACACTACATACGTCGGAAAAAAACGTCGAAGTATTTTACCCCGATGAAGACATAGAAGTCGATAATTTTTAATTGTTTGTTAATAATGAAATATTCAAATTACACTACATACGTCGGAAAAAAACGTCGAAGTATTTTACCCCGATGAAGACATAGAAGTCGATAATTTTTAATTGTTTGTTTAATAATGAAATATTCAAATTACACTACATACGTCGGAAAAAACGTCGAAGTATTTTACCCCGATGAAGACATAGAAGTCGATAATTTTTAATTGTTTGTTTATTAATGAAATATTCAAATTACACTACATACGTCGGAAAAAACGTCGAAGTATTTTACCCCGATTAAGACATAGAAGCCGATACCTTTTATTTTTGTATATATTATTTTAATGTACCGAAGTACATATGATATTTCCATGCAGATATTCTGCGTCATCATACGATGAAAGAGTAATGGAACGGAGAAAATTCTCTCCGGCGCCGGGATTTGAACCCGGGTTTTCAGCTCTACGTGTTGACGCTTTATCCACTAAGCCACACCGGATTCACCCCGGCGTAGGACTGAATCGTCTCAGTTTTAAGTTCCAACTCTTGGGTTCCCTCTAGTGGCCGCCCTCTGCACTACGTCATAGATATCTATGAACCTAGGACCAAATCCGGTGTGGCTTAGTGGATAAAGCGTCAGCACGTAATGCTGAAAACCCGGGTTCAAATCCCGGTGACGGAGAGAATTTTTCTCCGTTCCATTATTCTTTCATCGTATGATGACGCAGAATATCTGCATGGAAATATCTTATGTACTTCGGTACATTACATATGCGTAAATAACTTCGTGATTTAAGACGGCGCTTATTCCGTCGGATCCCGGCCAACTAGTCACTCATTACGAGTGCACCTCAGCACATGTATGGACTTCGGTCCTGCGTTCATAGATATCTATGACGTAGTGCAGAGGGCGGCCACTAGAGGGAACCCAAGAGTTGGAACTTAAAACTGAGACGATTCTTCCGACGCCGGGGTGAATCCGGTGTGGCTTAGTGGATAAAGCGTCAGCACGTAGAGCTGAAAGCCCGGGTTCAAATCCCGGCGCCGGAGAGAATTTTTCTCCGTTCCATTACTCTTTCATCTTTTATTTTTGGTTTATTAATGAAATATTCAAGTTCCAGGTAAGGGCGTGGTAGTCTTTATATCAAGAAGAATAATGACAACGTACATTGTTCTTTTGTACTTCATTTAAAATTTTACAACAAATTAAGTATCTCATATGTTTGCCATCTGCACAAAAGAAATACTTTTGCTCCCATGCTCCTTAAAATTAAGTTTTTACATATTATCTGTTTTCGAAAAGGCATCGAAACATATTATCCCACACACTTGTAACATTACATGCGTACGTCCGCTGCTGATAAATGTATTTACTTATATCGAAGTGAAGGCTGTAAACAGAGGGTGGGGGTATGATGCCATGGTTACGCTTGAGTGGAGACAGGAGCATGTGTCGCGACACAGCTTTTGGCGATCACTGCCTTAGAGTAATGTAAGTTCCCTTGTTTTCATATCACCATTATCGCTGTATTATTCATCGTATTTTTTTTTGTAGAAAAACATTAAGTAACAAATTGAGCAAAGAGCCATAATCGAAGATACAATTGAATCTGTTTTTGCGAAACCTCAGTAGTCGAATTTTTACAAAACTGAATTTACTGCTAATTCCTGTTCTATAGATAGATTTCGATGCTACTTACCCATTAAGGCTCATTCACAATGAAAATTAAACATAACGTAAGCGTTAACTTAACGTTACAGTAAAATCAAGAAGTCATACCATCATTCACGATGGGAACATAAACATAACAGCAAACATACTTGGTAACCATGGAAACATCACAACGACGCCATTTCCTCATATCGATGGTGAAGAATGGAAACCTCCTATATCAAATTTTGCTATTTCTGGGTTATGATACCAAACAATTCATAAAATATTCACGGATCGGATGCGGTAATTTCCTGTGTCATATCACACTTCCAAAATTATTAATTTTTAAAAAGAATTTAATTAGAATTAATTTTATTGATATATGTGCATCTTTAGAAAATGTTTTTTCGCTCTCCTGAAAACTAACGATTTTTGACATAGGAGGTTTCCATTCTTCACCATCGATATTCTGTCGTATACTTCAGCCCTCCACGGTTGTGTTCTGTTTGCAAATCACGTAGGGGAGAGTCGGGTAGTATCGGACATCGGGTAATATCGGACAGTGCGTTTCTTTCATCTACCGCTATATGGTAGTACCTGAATGACATGGTTACGTTTCTCTATGCGACATCACAGAAACGTAACCATGTCAATCAGGTACTATCATCGTGTGATAGATGAAAGAAACTCACTGTCCGATATTACCCGCTGTCCGATACTACCCGACTCTCCCCTAAGCATAAGCATGAAAGTTTGGAGTTTGCAAACTTTCATGTTAACGTCTTACGGTAATGTTTATGTCAATGCTTATGTGAATCATTGTGAATGATCCCATTTGGTAGCCTGGGAGCAAACTTCTGTGTTTATGTTACGGTTATGTTTAATTTTCATTGTGAATGGGCCTTTAGAATTAACCCGGAATGAATATGATATTTACTCGCCAAAGGTAAAAGGAAAATAACCTTCAATAAAATTAACATGGTCCTCCAGGTTGAGAGTTGATGCAATATTCTAGTTCCCTCCCTTTGTATCTGGAGAAGAAACATGGGGCATGTTGATGATGAAGATGAAGTTGACTGAGGGTGAAATGAAGATAATGAAGAAAGATGATAATTATGGTGATAACTAAAGTCTGTGTGATGTATCTTGTCTCACTGTGAAAAGAGAGAGACAGGAGATATGTCTTACTTCGTCTGTATTGTTATGGCGATGGGTGAGTGGAGCGATGCCGTCCACCCATTCAGTGGCGGAAGGGACTAGTTAATACATTCTGTAGCGCAAAATAAAATTACAAAATATCTCTCTTCGTACTGTGTAGTTCCGTCACTGAGCTTGTCTTTCAAGAAATTGAGTTCCGGCAGCCTGTACTTTTTGAAAGGAATCTTGAAAATTTACAACCCTCCTATAATCTCCACCTTCATTTAAAGGGACTTGGTTTTATTGCTACTGAGACAAGATAAACCTTACCAGGTATAGACCTCGGATTTTTAGGTCCTAAAAATCTTAAATTAGGTACCTAAAATAGGTTATATTACAAATCAAAATAGGTTCTAAAATTACAAAAATAGGTGAACAAAAATAACATTATTTCATTTTCCATTACAAATTAGCCGAATCATTTGACATTATTTCATTGTACAAGTCCATAATTAGAGCCAGAGTAAACAACTAACATCTTTTCTAAGTTTTCCATTGAGAAACTGCATCGTTTCTCAGATAACACCATCTTATATGCCGAAAATGAGCGTTCCACATCAACTGATGACACCAGAGAATATTTAAATGTTGGTATTAGATGCAAGGGAACAACACATTCATGTTCAGGTGTTTTGCCAGCCAAGATGTCAGGAACTGTGCGGAGAACTGTCAGTCCTGTGTTTTTTCGAAGCATTGATTTGAGTTTTTCAAAAACGTTTTCACCAACATAACCAGGAACAAAGTTGATTTTTTCTGTCACCTCTTCTATCAATCCCAGTTGCGTATAGATCGATTTGCCTGAAGACTCTAGAGCATTAATAATGGGGACCAGAAATACATAATGCGATTTGATGAATGCAATATCCCGGGCAATAGTTCGGTTCTGCAGAAGTTTTTTTAGCTGAAGTAATGCTCACTGCATCCTCCCCCTGTTTCAAAACAAAGTTCTTAATGTCCTCCAAATGCTTGCTGTAATATTCCACGGCCTGCAACCATGCTCCCCATCGGGTAAGAATAGGTTCTGGTGGAAGTGGCACATTGGGAAGTTGCTCTCGAAATAATTGAATCCTCGTAGGTGCTGCGATTGTTGTCAAGGCACGACTGGCATACAGAATTACACAGCGTTTCCATATTACCAATCGTAAAAACTGGAAAATGTAAAATTAGGTAAAACTAGTTTCTAACGTGAAATTAAGTATTTTTAGGTTGTACAGGACCACCATTATAGAAGATATATTTCCATAATTCGTATATTTACAACTTTTTTTTGTATATATCATGAGGAACAAAATAGGTTTTTACCTAAAATCCGAGGTCTAGACTGATAACGAATATGATGCTTTCCACAGACGATTGTCAATACATGTACGGGTGATTTCTGATACTGGACGCGTACTGATAGCGCTGTGCGAGCTGTGCTGCCAGGAAATCGTGTGAACCATGCCATGCAGCGGGTAACCTCATCATTACGGCTTATAAAGACTGGAGACTGTCGGGTGCGGTTCACAAGTGGGGGAGGGGGTGAAGCAGTCAGTGGCTTTTCACCACAAGAACTACGGCACTAGTAACTTCGCAGTTATTACCGCCACCGAGAGGGTGTAGTAACCATGGCAACCATCTGCTGGTATAGCGTCCAACCATGCACTGGGAAGACAGAAGCCTGATAAACGAGCCGAAACTGGAATTGGCGTGTGGTAAGGTCATGGACTGGCTTTCCAGATACACGAGTGTAGTAAATTATACATCGGATGTTTAGGAAAATACCTATTTTATTTGAATGTTCATATTTAAAGGCTTTTGGTAAATGTGCACGAATCATGAGAAATGAAGCATTCTGATGAAGTTAGATCTTGCCTTTTTTGCCTTTTATGTCGTTTACGCCTTTTTACTTTAATATATACTTTTTTGTCCTTTTCTTGCTTTAATATGTACCTTTTTTGCCTTTTCCTTTATAGGGTAAAGTTGCCTATTTCGCACCACTTTAGCATTTATCATTTTTATTGAACAATAGTTTTTATTTTCTGCATTCCTATACAGAGATACATTCCCAGAACATTTACCTTTCATGTAAGAAAGAATCCTTGAATTTGATTTAATATTTTTTTATTAAAATGACATTTTCGAAACACATGTCAGTGGTGCTATTTAGGCAACTGCACCTGCGGTTTCTTAAATCGCACCTCTTTATCTGCAGGGAACAGGATGAAGGAAAGTTTTTAATATTGAACATATTGAAGAGTATTTGAATGAATAACGTAATAAATGAAAATTACAAGTTTACAGAAATTAATGAAAGAGAGTAACGCATCTTCAAATGAAATTGAAAAAATAGAGCATAAATTACCTAACATTTAAACTTTCTGAATGCGTTTTTTATTGTTACCGGTACACATTTGCCATGTGCTTCACCAGGCAGTTCAGACTGTAAACTGCGTCACCTTTTCTCCACGATTATCTCGAAGCCACCTAAGAACTGCTTCATGATATAGCTGTCTGAAATGATTTGAAGATAGAAACATCTAAAGGCTGGACCTATGAGTATTATGACGAGGAAGCTGAAATAGGAGCATATCATTTTCCCGAGATAATCCAGCTTCTAAATTTTTGGAATGGGTCGTATAGGTGGACATACAGAAGCAGCACTTTTTTCTATGGCAGGTTTGAATGGCAAATAAAATGTTTGAGCTATTCGACAAATAGTTCACTGTTGATGTAACCTGACTCAGAGCAAACAAATAACGATCCTGGAGGAGCACCAGCTGATAATGAAGGATGCACTGTTTGACGTTCAAAAATGATCACATGTGGTACAAAATACCTGGTGCGCTTGTACAACACACACTTGTTGCATTAACGCCCTTTTCACCACTTGATATTGCACCCACCTGATGCATTCCTATTCAGTTAAAATTTTTGAGGCCTTCTTTTGTACGGCTAGAATTGCTACAGTTGCTCATATCGCACCGGTGCGAATTAGGCACCTACAAAGTGGTGCGAATTGAGAAACTACGTCATAAGTTATTATTTCCTTCATTCTAGCCTATAATCACCACATGTTCGAAAATCCTACTAAGTTAAATGTTCTCTAATATCTCTTTAAACGAATAACATCTTAAGATTATGGATTCCTTTGCATACAAATCCGTTATTTAGTTACAAAATGTTAGCTAAATATACATCCACCTGAGCGATTATATTAGATACACTATCACCACGCTGCAGACACAAAGAAGTGGCAGAAATCAAGTGACATGGTGGAAGTTCATATGGTAGATTGTAACAATACCACTAGATGCTACACTACTATAGTAATTTGTTTTAAACTAGCAGTGGTGCGATTTATGCTACTCTACCCTATAACTACTCATTCAACAATGCTACATTTATTTCTGCGTTCGAAAATAAGGAAATTGGAGTTCTTATACTATAGTCCCGTCGCTCTAATTTCCGGCAGCCAATCACGTTACAGGTCGGCTACATTTAAACATATGCGTCTTGTGATTCGCTAGTGAAGACGTTATACATTTCCTAAGGCTCGATAGATATTAAAATAATCGCCCGCCATTTTGGCTCTTTCGTTGGCGTTCGCAGAAAGCACACGAAGACGTTATTTTCCGCTCAATTATTTGCTGAATTACAGTGCGTTTGATTTATTATCATAGGAGCTACGACATGATAATGTTTAACGGTGCGGCAAATAGATTCCTCGTCTGGTAGCTCGGCAACAAAAGAACAAAAATGGCGAAAGATACTCCGTACCTAGACTTTATAGAGCCTTCACTTCCTAAGACGTAAGCAAAGAGGAGGAGTCACGCCGGGAATAATAGCGTCGAGACTATAGCGATAGATATGGGACATCCTGTTGCAATGCAGTGTTGTTTCGCTTACTCCGGAATCGACTTTGTCCTTATCCAGCATTGACCTACCACATTAGTTCCTGGCTTAGTTGCCTCATGAGTGATACCTTATTGGTGTATTTATGAGCTTCAAACCTGTCTTCGTACAGTCGACCAAACAACAAACATCAGTTATTAGTCGAATACATGAAGCGTTGGATTCCCACGCTGATAACCCGGTTTCGAATCCCGGTCCAACTATAATTTGTGGTGGACAAACATCGGTGCTTGCTGGTAGGACTTCGCAGCTCTACCGACGTCTCATTATTGTTACATTAATCATCGTCACACTGATTTTGTCCAAAAACGTGACAGAAGTTTGTGCGTTAATCTTGAAAAGTTGCTTGTTGTTTATTGTAACTAAAATTATAGACGTGAAGTTGCTGATTCATAAGTAGGGCCTACAAGTGAAACAAGTCCATAGAACACAGAAACTACTTTTCCAGTGTACTTTGTTAAGTTACTTATGGTCTTATGGATGTTTACTTTATGAATTATGGGTGATTCAGTATAATTTCAATGCCTTTTATTGCCTTATTTCGTTGTTTTAGAGCCTTTTCAGGCGCCTAAAATAACATTTTTAGTGCCTTAGCTTCCGATGTCTAGTAATAATAATAACAATAAGTCTCCCAGATTTTTTCAAAACGATGAAATAAATGACAAGACGAAGATATTAATTGTTACCTTGCAAGATCAAGCACTGGCACGATATCAGGGGTGTACGTAAGGGGAGAGTTGCCGGGCGTGAACCCCCCCTCGAACTTTAAAAAACAAATTACATAGGCTATATTTCAATGTATATTGTTTCCAAGGATTTTCCTGTCATATAAAATAAAATGTCTGATCATATACAAGTAAATGTTGACTATATATATATATATATATATATATATATATATATAAATGGTTATTGTCTAAGTGTAATAATGACATAAGCATTTTTTATTATACAAAATTAAAACGAAGTTAGAATTTGTTAAAAATTGGATGGAAGTGAAAACTTACGTTTCAAAGATTTTATAAGGATATTCATTAATATGTTCTATTAGAACATAGTATAATATTACTAAATATACCGCAACATAATAATACCGGTACTTACTTACTTACAATGGCTTTTAAGGAGCCCGGAGGTTCATTGCCGCCCTCACATAAGCCCGCCATCAGTCCCTATCCTGAGTAAGATTAATCCATTCTCTATCATCATATCCCACCTCCCTCAAATCTATTTTAATATTACCTTCCCATCTACGTTTCGGCCTTCCTAAAGGTCTTTTTCCCTCCGGCCTCCCAACTAACACTCTATATGCATTTCTGGATTCGCCCATACGTGCTACATGCCCTGCCCATCTCAAACGTTTGGATTTACTGTTCCTAATTATGTCAGGTGAATACAATGCATGCAGTTCTGTGTTGTGTAACTTTCTCCATTCTCCTATAACTTCATCCCTCTTAGCCCCAAATATTTTCCCAAGAACCTTATTTTCAAACACCTTTAATCTCTGTTCTTCTCTGAAAGTGAGAGTCCAAGTTTCACAATCATACAGGACAACCGATAATATAACTGTTTTATAAACAATAACAATAATAACAATAATAATAGTAACAGTAATAATAATAACAACAATAACATGTACTGATTTGATTGTAAAACACTTTCCTAATCTTCACTATTCGTTGAATATGGAAGTTCAATTTTCTTAGATATAATCTAAATTCAATTATGTGATGAATATCAACATCTAACCCTAACATTCTTCGTAAGAAATAGGATTTCTCTTATGGATACTGCTGCTGCTACTGCTACTGATACTACTACTACTAATAATAATAATATTGTGTATTATTAGTAGTAGTAGTATATCTATATTAAAACATAATATTTGCAAATAATCAGCACAAAAAATAACTTATGTGATAACATATTCAGAAAACAGACAGTATCGTAGGGACCACGGAAAGCAAGTGAATTATTATTTTAACCAATTTTGTACTTCATTTGTATATTTCAAAAGTTGGAACTTTTAGAATGTGCAATATGTTTATATTATATAATATTTTAATGTATATTTTAGATGTGGAAGTACGATTTCGCACTTTGTATAGTACAATGGATTCATGCTCATCGATTTACGTGAAAACAGTTGGCGACACTGACTAAACAAAGAACGACCATGCGATAAATTGATAGTGATAAATCGAGCTGCAGAATTTATCGCGATGTATGACTATGATTGGTTGGAATTCAAAATTTCATTACATTTCATTGGTCGAAAATGGAATGACGTCATATAAACGAAATAGGCAATGATAATAGTATTCACAAAATTATTAAAACGTAATTTAAAATATATAGGATACTTCACCTTGGGAAGTCGATTTTGTTTTGACATTACATAACCTACATCTTAGAACGGACCGCCACTGACTTCGTTTTAGGCTTTAAAGGGCGCGGTCATACGGAAAATAGAGTTTAGTTATCGTATTTTAAAATCTGTTTTCCGTTTCCGTGCTTTGACAATATCTTGTTCTATTAATTTAGGTCGCAGCACCTTGAAATTTTTCATCTGACGTAGTGTCTGCTCACAGCAGCACAAAACAGTGTGTGTGTGTGTGTGTGTGTGTGTGTGTGTGTGTGTGTGTGTGTGTGTATGTGTGTCCTTATCGCCAACAGGTTTCACTACGTGTTTGTGTACATATCTACATGACGTCCAAAACCATCAAGTTTATCTGAGTGTGGTATAGCTAATGACAGAAAAATGTCTGCTTGTTGATACCTGCTGTCATCCCCATTGTCAGCAGCACATATGAATATTACACACTTTATGGTCCGCCATAGAGCCGGCCTAGTTCTGTTGATGGACTCCGATAATTAAAAGCGGTTTTTGTATGCACTGCTACAGGCTTGCATAATACACTCCATCGCCATTGCTGTAATGGGTTTTAATTTTGCAGACTGTATAATGCAATACATCTCCAAACGAACAACAAATAACTTACCCAATAAATCTTTCTGGGTTGGACACGACTAAGGCTCAATGGGAAGTTGCAGTTTTGGGTTCGAATTTGGGCTTTGCATTAGTCATTTACAATTCATATTTTTTTTTCTTTCACATAAGTCTAGTATATTTTATATATATATATATATATATATATATATATATATATATATATAGATAGATAGATAAGGTTTGTTTTCAGTCATGACTTATCAATTTCGATTACATTAACACGTGATATTTTACATGTAAATATCAATATAATGTTTGTATTAACGTTTCCGTCTGCTATGGCATCTTCGGATTAGAGCTGCGGACGGAGCGAGTAGAACTGTTGAGTTACTCGGTTCTATCGGTTTATGTGCTTGGCAGCGGAGCACCGAAGTTATTCGGTTAACCGTAGCCGTTACCGGTCAGTTCAAACGTTCAAACAGAGTTCACGTGTTTTACTTAATTCTAGCAGACAACAACGTAGGTACTATGGTATTTAAATATTTTCTGCTGCCAAATTATTTCCTTATCCCCAAGGCGGGCTGAAAGGCATCTAGTATTGAAGAGGAGTTCATCCTATTATATGACCTGCCAAGTGGGCCTAATGAACACTGACAGTCTGAACATATTACTGTATATAACAATAATAAAATAATAATAATAATAATAATAATAATAATAATAATAATAATAATAAGTAGACTAATAATATTATTATTATTATATATAATATATATCATAATATATAATAACAGTAGACTAATAACAAATATTATTATTATATAATATATAATAATATATCATAATAATAGTAATAACAATATTATTATTATTATTATTATTACTATTATTAAAGTCCAGGATAACAGAGAAAGTATGGAATTGAACAAGTTATATCAGCTCCTTGTTTATGCGGATGACGTGACTATATTAGGAGAAAATCCACAAAAATTAGGGAAAACACGGGATTTTTACTTGAAGCAAGTAAAGACATAGGTGTGAAAGTAAATCCCGAAAAGACAAAGTATATGATTATGTCTCGTGACCAGAATATTGTACGAAATGGAAATATAAATGTTGGAAATTTATCCTTTCAAGAGCTGGAAAAATTCAAATACCTAGGAGCAACAGTAACAAAATATATAAATGATACTCGGGAGGAAATTAAACGCACAATAAATATGGGAAATGCGTTTTATTATTCGGTTGCGGAGCTTTTATCATCCAGTCTGCTCTCAGGAAAGCTGAAAGTTAGAATTTATATTACCGGCTCTTCTGTATGGTTGTGAAACTTGAACTCTCACTTTGAGAGAGGAACAGAGGTTAAGGGTGTTTGAGAATAAGATGCTTAGGATAATATTTGGGGCTAAGAGGGATGAAGTTACAGGAGAATGGAGAAAGTTACACAACACAGAACTGCACGCATTTTATTCTTCACCTAACATAATTAGGAACATTAAATCCAGACGTTTAAGATGAGCAGGGCATGTAGCACGTATGGGCGAATCCAGAAATGCATATAGAGTGTTAGTTGGGAGGCCGGAGGGAAAAAGACCTTTAGGGAGGCCGAGACGTAGATGGGAGGATAATATTAAAATGGATTTGAGGGAGGTGGGATATGATGATAGAGAATGGATTAATCTTGCTCAGGATAGGGACCAATGGCGGGCTTATGTGAGGGCGGCAATGAACCTCCGGGTTCCTTAAAAGCCAGTAAGTAAGTAAGTAAGTAAGTAAGTATTAGTCATTTACAATTCATGTTTTTTTTTCTTTTCCATAATTCTAGTAAATGCTGCAAATTAAGTAAATTAGACGTTCAAATAAAAAAATGTTCAGATTTATTTTCAATAAAGAATAGCCTACCAGACATTTTGAAAGTTATTTTCTTCCATAATAATGAAACATACGCTCTCTGAATGTTTTTTTTATTACCAAATACGTTTCTTGAGCCTATCCACCTTCAGGTTTTGAGTTTCAACGTGAAAGCGCAAGTAACAATGTCAGAACGGTCAGTGGATTTTTCAAACTAAATAATAGCTTTCAGGTCATTGAATTGTCATTTTCTCTATCGAACAATAAACATATCATCTTGGTATACCTGCTGTAAGAGCTTGAAATGTGGAGGGTAAAATCATCTCATCCTGCTAAGAGATCTTTGAAATGATCGGGAGACTTCAAAATTTTTAGGTCTCCTTTTATCAGTAAGTTTTGGTTTTTCCTTAGGAACTGTAATTTTTGCGAGCTACTGAAGAGAATGACGAATGTTATCTACACTTTTAAGTATATGAAAAGACCAACCCCACTTGATTAATAACAAAATATTTTATTTTTAATAACAATATTATTATCTTACGTAAGTTTTGTAGCCTATCCACCTTGGCAGGTTTTTTCTTAAGAGGAGGAAAGAAGTTAACAGCACGAAATGACACCTTCTTAAGAGAAACAAGCTAACCTACATGCATACATGTAAGACCAGGTAGTGTTAGGGTTGGATTTTTATAGCAATAATCTGTTTTTGTAAACTGAGTTTCCTAAATTGTCCAAAATATAATATGTTTTCTCTTACATTCATTGTTGAATAATTACACAAATTAACAATTACAAGGAAATTCACAACCTCGCAGCATTTTTCACTCAAAAGCATCACATGTCAAGAGACCAGCTACTAACACGTAACCGGAACCTTTTACGGAAATGGGAAAGAAAATAATCTGTTAGGAAAGCGAGAACACTGCACCCACCCATCTGTGTTGCCACATGTACATTTTAAAAGTTCAGTATCATATGCTTTTGAAGAATATCAGCTCTTGTAAAGTCATACTACCATTATTGTTCAAAGCTGTCGATGGCCGATTAATTTTTTTATTTTAAAAATAATGTAGTTTGCAGTACCTTCAATTTCAAATATATTTGTACAAAACTGACAAATTGGCTGTTGTCCTGTCTAGTAGGCAATGAATGGAAGTGAATTTCGGTAGCCAAAAAGATCTGCGATACTAACTTAGAACTACTTCCTCTTTGTTTTATATAAATCCAACTTCAACTTTCAGATATCCTCGAAAGTTTCAAACCATGAATAAAGCTTATATAAAGTGGAATGAATAATATATTTTGATTTGTAATTTTAAAAAAAGTTTACTGTATATGGTATCTTTCATAGCGTTGCGTTAAAACTGTTTTTATTGTGTCTCCTCCTAGATGACGTGTTATATAGTCTGGTTGAATGCAGCATCGTTAGATGGCAGCGGTAGCGAGCTTGCTGCACGACCAGTCGGTTTCTATATTTCCCGCCCATGCGCTGATTCAGAGGAGGATCTCCTCCCTATCCGTTCATTTACTTGCTTTAAAACTCTGTTTCTTTCTCTGGCCGCTAGCGCGCTGTTGTCTATGTGTGTTAACTGCAGTAAAGGAGGAATGGACTGACTTTCCTCCACACAAACAATCTCGCATCCTTCTCACAGTTTTCTAGCAGCACATGAGTGCGCGTGGTGCGATTAACCGGGGTTTTCTTATAGCTGTGAACTTAAAAATTATCGAATCTTCCTCGAATTTCAAGACATATGTTTAATTTGGTATTTACTTTCAAAAGAAGAAAAATGTGAGGAGGACGTTCCTCCCTTCCCTCCCCCGAGGAACGCCACTGATAGCCACTCAGTAAATTATAGAATTGAAGATCCAATTTAAGATATTCTCTACATCTACTCTACCCAAAACGTTTCGCTTTCATATTTCAACATGGCATTAATAAGTATAATTAATGAAAAACAATCACATCATGGCATTAACTATAATAATATTTCATTTATAATGGCAATAATGTCATCAAACCACCTCAAATTTAGTTTTTTTTTAATATCCAATACACAGCTGTACTCAGAAAATTACACATCGCAGAATCAGACCTGTAAATAATTTTTAGTAAGTCTTCAAGTTTTTAATAACCAATTGAATTTGAGCTCTAAATATGTCAGCAATCCTGCAGGTCATGGCCTTCGTGTAATATCCCATTGTTTATTGTAGTGTGTGTTTTGTTTTATACTGAAATGATGCAATTATTTCTCAAAACTGACGAAAGACGGATTTTGGAAAATATGAAAATTATGTAGGAAAACTAATGCTTCACTGAAAGTTACTATTTTTCTGAAAAACTTCCGGTTCTGAGCTCCAAAATGACGGGTCATTTATTAAAATCCGTTCAGTCGTTTTCCCGTAATTTCCATTATCAGTTCAAATTATATATATATAGATATATATGCAGTGAGGTTTGTTTTCAGTAATGACTTATCAATTTCGATTACATTAACACGTGATATTTTACAATTTAAGTATCAATATAATATCTGTATTAACGTTTCCGTCTGCTATGGTATCTTCGGATACAGTTTTGGCAATATCTATTTATCATAGAAGTTTAACCTGCGAAATAATCAGATTCGTTTATCTACGTTAACTTATTGTTATGTACAAAATTATAATTATGGTCATATCAAATATGTTAAAATACAATGCATTGATAGATACTACTTAAATTAATAATGTATTATTTGCACAATGATTTACTTTCATACCATCACATAAATATAGAAGACGTTTATCAACCACCAAATTTACAAATAATCGGTAGAAATAAAGGTAAAAATGATATATCATAAAATACGTGAACACAAAATCATACAAATATAACATGAGTTTTATATATATGTTTTTTTAATTTCATACCAAATTTTTTACAATTTTAATGATATTAATAGAGAGTGGTAGTTTTTATATGTAAATTACTAAAATTAAACAAGACAACAACATCAAAAGATTATAGATAACATGACAACATATTAAAAGCTCATGAAAATTATTGTGTAAATAACACATTATTAATTGAAGGGTTGATAGTAAAATCCGAACAAGACGAAAATATTAATTTTTCAGAAAACGAAAAAAAAACAAAAAAAACTTTCCCTCACGTTTCTCATATATTTTATACAGGTATTTCAATTACAGAGTAGCCCAAAAAATGTATACACTGTTTGTTCATCAATAACTTTGGAACAAATTGAGATAAAATTCTCATTTTTGGGGAAATTATAGCTTAATGTAGGTGTTCGAAATGGCCACCATCAGCATCCAAATACCTACTGTCAATACCGCTGAACTTCTCCACGAACTAAATGGTGTATCATGTTCAGTGTGATTGCTGCACATGACGTTAAATTTAGATTTGTTCTCGTAGCGCATCTAGTGTAGCTGGCGTTTCCCGATAAACAACATTCTGTAGGGCCCCCCCATAGTTATTTTTAGGTCTGGGGACCGTGCTGGTCACTCGACAGCACCTCTTCGACCTATCCATCGTCCGGGAAGAGTTTCACCTAGATATGCCCTGACATCTCGATGGTAGTGAGCTGGGGCTCCATCTTGTTGCAGATAAAATCTTCCTTCCCTATACAGCTCTCGGATGGCAGGTAAACTGTCTGAAGCATGTCGAGATATACCGCACCAGTAACTGTGCCTTCAAAGAAGAAAGGTCTGAGAGTAATGTTAGTGCGAAACAAATACATAACGCCGACGAGACTGGTTTATTATGGAGGTGTCCTCCTACAACAACATTGGCGTGTGCGACTGTAACCTCGCCTAAGGGTTTCAAATAAATCAAAGATCGTTCAATGAATATATATATATATATATATATATATATATATATATATATATATATATCGTAACTCTATAGCATCTATTAGATGCTTTATGGTTGTGCTAACAGATGGAGTTACTTGTTAACAATGTGACGCTGAAACGTGTGTTCAGGTTACTGTCCAGCGACAGTCCTGATGTATTTTTATATTTGTGATGACTGGATAATTAATATTAACTCGGCACACTCACAATCACATTCATACAAATTTCCAGACTCTAGACACCCAGGGAATTCCTCTTCTTCAAGAAAAATTCACCGAGAGCCGAGCCAGGGGAATCGAACCCGGCACCTCCTGATCTGGAATCCAGCATGCTAACCAACAGACCACGGAGGTAGTCCAGTGAATATTTGAATCGAAAATTGGTGTATGTTTTTGTTAAGTGATGTGTTTTAATAAAGAATATGCACACAGTTTTATGTTATTTAGTTATGATCAAGTGACTGAGAAATAAGTTTCAGATGGTTGCATTTTCAACATATTGGCACCATAAAATACTAACAGGTAATTTTTTTAAACATTTATTTATTTATTTATTTATTTATTTATTTATTTATTTATTTATTTATTTATTTATTTATTTATTTATTTATTTATTTATTTAACCTGGTAGAGATAAGGCCATCAGGCCTTCTCTTCCCATCTACCAGGGGATTCAACTACAATATTAAGAATACAATTACAATTATAATTACAATTAATATTAAATTTACAAATGCAATAAAAATCAAAGTACTAAAAGATTAACTGATTAATAAAAGCTAGATATTTTATTGTAAAAGTTAAGAAGAGAGAAACATTTTCTTTTATTGATTAAGTACAAATTAAACCTACTCTACGCAGTAAGAAAATGCTTAATAAGCTTGCTTTTGAACGCTACTAAATTCCGGCAGTCTCTGATGTCACTGGGTAGGGTATTTCACAAGCGCGAGAGCGAGATTGTGTATGATGATGAATACGATGATGTCTTATGTGTTGGTATGGCTAGTATGCGGCTATTTTGCGTGCGTGTGAAGAGATTATGATATGGTGACAGGTAACTGAAACGGGAGACAAGGTAGGTAGGTGTAGAAGTGTGAAGGACTTGGAAAAGGAGAACAAGAGAATGAAAATTTCTACGTTCGTTAAGCCGTAGCCAGTTTAGAGTTTGGAAGGATGGGGTAATGTGGTCAGCGCGACGGACATCGCAGACGAAGCGAACACAAGAATTATGAACACGTTGTAATTTTTGCGACTGGTTGACATTGAGGTCAGTCAGTAGAAAATCATAATAATCGAAGTGGGGCATTACTAGTGTTTCCATTAGTATTTTCTTGAGTGATAGCGGAGGGATTTTCGAATGCTGTTTAAGGAATGTAGTATGGAAAGCACTTTTTTGGTAGTATGGGTTACTTGGTTATTCCAGTTTAAATGCGTATCAAAGTAAACTCCAAGGTTTTCAACACAGGAAGCAAAAGGGATTATTGTGTCGTTTAACTTGACTTATTCAATTATTCGAAAAAATCTCGTATCCGGAACTTTCCTGGTCCCATTGGTGCCGATTAAGAGGGATTCTACTGTAATGTCTTACGACTAACAGTGTAACTAATCCTTTTAACATGATGATAACTTCTTGTGGGTAACATTTAGTGGACACCGGATGTGCTCAATGTTGAAATAACAGAAAGAAGAGGCCGGCTCTGCTCTTTGTTAACGTGAGGAGCAATCTTACCATGGATGAAGCAGGTCTTGAACATTAGCAGTTTTTACCGTCGGTATTACAACAGCGAGCCCTGCTGTACATTGTGATACTTAATGACACATTATTACGCGTGTATCATGGTTAAGAGTGTCGGTAATCATTAAAGGATGATGACTATTAGGAATGACATAGATTTGTTGCCGGCCGGGCTGGGTACCTCCATTTCGTGCTCAGTTCTTTTGTATCGGCGCCGCGTTACACAGTAAGTTCGCGAGTGTGATGAATCGCTTGTTTCACCTTCGGCACCAAGTCGATGTTCCCAACCTGTGGGCCACCTTATGACTAATAGAACAAAGGCATGACTTTGGGAGAGAAATTTACCTGCAACTCTTTCATTACGGTCATATGTCTATATACAGTCTACTATATACAGTCGCGAAGCTTGAGGTGTTTTTTTTTTTGCAAATCTCGTGATAAAGCGCTCCAAGCGGTTAGCAACTAGAAACAATAGACTGTCCATGATCGACTTTGGACTGTGTCGTATTTCTATCGAATGCTAGCTCGTTGCGTATTTCACATTGATGCTTGTGAAATGTTCGTTATTGGTTATAATGAAAATGTTAATGGCTAAAATATAATAATTGGAATAATAATATGGGACAAGGAGGAGACGTTTGTAGTGCTATAAATTGTAGCAACAGTAAGAGAAAGATGCCAGAGTTATCCTTTTTCCGATTTCCGAAAGATTCAGAAAGGTTCCTGGGTTTCCACAAGAATGCTGTGCAGAAACAAAACTGTTAATTTGAAGTTCTTTGTGACTGTTAGAATACATTATATCCTTAAATTTCACAATGAAATGTTTCAGTCTAACCGAAAGGACATTAGATACCGGTTAAAGTTCTGTCACTTAGGCTGCTAAATTTCCAGAGAAATAAAGGTTAGGTCTACTTTTTTTTTCAGAGGATATATTTTTAATTGTAGTTATTAATTTTGTTATTATTTTTATGTGTTATTTTACTAAAGACGTAGAAAAATTAAGTTTGTTTTAATGACATTTATTGATCACGTTTTATTTTCAATTCTTGTGGGATTATTATTGCTTAGGCCTATTTTTTTTCTTCAAAGGATATGTTTTTAATTATAGCTGTTAATTTTGTTGTTATTTTTATTTGTTACATTACTAGAGACGTAAAAAAAGTCTGTCACAATAAAATTTATTGATCACGTTTTATTTCCAATTCTGGTGTGATTATTATTGCTTAACCTCATCCCACTTTGTTAACTACGTAAGCCTACACTACAAGTACCGGTACACGTAAGTTACTCCATTAATTCATATTTCCATTATTATTGTTGTAAAGAGAAATGCAAATTAATATTTACTGGTTTCATAGTTAATTATCGCTATAATCTTGAATGAGTGAAGCTATTATAATAAATTTCAGTTCGTTTTGAACAAACAAAAATTATATTAACTTATTTCTTGTAGGTATCTTCGAGTTTATGGTGGAATTTAATATACTTCATTAAAATAATAAATTAACTTTATGCATTTAATATTTCAATAATGGAAGGAAGGTGTTAATTTTTCCAAAAGAACACGACAACGAAAGTGTAACATATTTTGTCGGCTGCTAGGAGAGAGATCTGAGATGATGAGGCGATAGTAGCGATCCTAGTGGTGGGCAACTACCCATGTTTGCATTTTTACTACACATTGAGCTTCACGACTGTATATAGTATACTGTCGTTAAACCTTGTACACAAGAAATCGGAAACGGAAACGACAACGAGAACGGAAAATTTATTAAAACAGATATAAGGTACACGTACCAAATAACGCCACCTTAACACTTCAGTAACTTTTGCTTTGGAAATAAGTTATGTACAAACACGAAAATTATGAAATAGAAACTGTAATCTTATCTTTACAAAATAGCACAACGAAAATGAATATATTATATACCGAACAAGAATTAGAACTCAAATAGGAAAACTTTGTTAACTGGCGTTATTAGGAACAGGTTGTCCAATTAACACCACCTATTTTCTAGTAACCTATACACTTATACTTGTTAATGAATTATTTTTCCTAAGCAATACAAATTGAACTAAGCGACTAAATTTCAATTTCTGTTAATAAAAGATACAAAATCACTCAATACTAATGAAAGATTCTTGATCTGAAACTGAAACACCAGATGGATTAGGAAAATATGTTTTCCAGTGACTCCTTTCTTTTAGAAAGTTATTAAATACAAAAGCATTTACCATAGTTTAGTATGAATGTTTTCCAATAAGTAAAACAAAAAAATTAAGTTGTGTAAAATAAAAAGAATTAAGAGTTCGATAAGCAATTGAACCAATATCATCACTACACATTCTGAACATTTGTAAGTTGAAATCTTAGTGATTTTCCTGATGTTTTCACACTGATGCTGTACTGTCAGCCTTAGTACTAACATAACCTAAAATTTTGTCTGTAGACCTTTAACGCCACATGGCGTTAAAGCGCTACTGAGTACTTGATAACATGACATGCCTGTTTCTCTAGCATTTTCAAATTTTATAGATAGCAAATGCTTTCTATACATAGAAGAATGTTTAAGGATCACGAAAATATATACTTTAATATAGTTATTATTTGATCAACACACAAAATAAAATATTGCCTCTTACCTTGATATAAGAACAGCCATTCACTATAAACACACAAGAGGAAAATTATGGAATATAATGTCACTCGTAAATGTCAGCGGACAGCTAGTAACTCATTTCACCACTAGATTGCAAGCGAATGCAGGCTACAGTAGTGCACTACCGAAAACTTGTGTCGTTAACAAATTTTAATAGGGTGGCGTTAAAGGCATACATGGCGTTATTTGGCTCAGGGACCTTATTTAAATTGGTGTTGTGGGATTTAATCGATTAATGTAATCGATTAATCGAACAATTTCTGTTGTAAGATTAATCGATCAAAAATATTTAATCGAATAATCGAGTCGATTAAAATTAATCGGTTGTACTTAATATTACTTATTATTATTTTGTTAGTGAAAACTCAGACTAAAAACTCCGATAGTATTCGTCTCTCAAAAATTGCTTACTTGAAAGCAAAATAGTACCGTTATTTTGTAACTGCGAAGCAGGCAGAGCTGGGCAAATCTTTGCACAGACACTTCAGAAAGAGTTTATTTGCTCGATAATATTTTTTAAGAAGTTTGATCAATTGTAAATGTATGTTTATTTGCTGTATGTATAATATATGTATGTATATGTATGTTTTTATGTATGTATGTTTGATAAATTTGTATGTATGTATGTATATATGTATGTATGTATTTATGTATGTATTTATTTACACTGCAAGTGGGCAAGCACCCGTGGCAGTGGTATACACAATATAAACAATACACAATAAAATTACAATACAATACAAATAATTATACGATACAAAATACAATTAGATACACAATACAATTAGATATAGAATACAATTATATACACAATACAATTAGAATGCATAATACAATTATACACAATAATTACAATAATTAATAATAATAATAATAATAATAATAATAATAATACATAAAATAATCTAATTACAAGTGATCCTAATTTTACATTACAACCTACATGTGCATAGGCCCTACATAAGTTTCAGATTGGTACTGATAATGTTTCACTTTACTCTGATCTCACTCGCCAGTAGGCTCTGTGACGCATTTCGCTGACACTATAGAACACATTTCACTGACACCATATAACACATTTCATTGACACTATAGAACACATTTCATTGACACTATAGAACACATTTCACTGACACTATAAATTATCATTGATCGGATCTATTTCACTGACACTGTAAAACCGTAATTTCACTGACTCACCACGCTTTACTGATGCAACATTTCAAATAAGACAAATATTACACATTTATTGATACTATAAACAGAACTCATTTAAACTAAACATTTCTAGTCTAAGACCCTCTTACACCCTATTTTTAAATAATTTACAATTCAAACCAAGGGAATAACTCGTCAGGCTAAATAAATACATGTCACCTTAAAAAAATAAATGTCACCTTAATTTTAATTTACACTTTATACACAACTTTTTTATTATTCTTGAATCTCCTTAAAGAAGGACATTTCAAAGACCGCTGCAGGTAGGTCATTCAATCATTTATAGTTCTATTTAAAAGACATTTCCTTGACATCCGTTTTCTGTTTCACATTTGATTTTAAAATCATAGAACACATTCTTACCTATAGTACACATTTCAACCGAGCCGTTATGTCTACCCATGCTTTTGACCTAGATGTGCTTTCATACAATGATGTTATTCTATTTTTCTACGCACTTTTTCCAATTTTTGACATTTAAGTTCTTTTATCATATCATTTCCGTCTTCTCTTTTGCCTTTAACAAATTTCAGCTGCCCTGTACTGGATTCTTTCTAAGAATTTATAAATTTATTCTATAGATTCCAACTATTCAGTTCCTGTAAAACCATTAACGGTCGCACTAACGTTAGATATGCTATTTCACTGATTGAACAGTTCAAATGATATTCCATTAGCAACAATCCAGTTGGTATGTCGCTATAAACAGAACGTCGTTTTAAACATTTCTAGTGGCGGTAAGACCACTCTTAACATGTACGGGCTTATTTTTAAATAATTTACGACCACAAACCAGAAAACTGTTAGGCTAAATTTAAAAATGTCACCTAAAAAAATAAATGTCACAATTAATTTTAATTTACAAGGTATCACAACAAGTTTAGTTATTCTTGAATATCTTAAGGAAAAAGTATAAAAAACCGCTAATAATATTTTTTAGAATCATTTTATTTTAATTAAATTTAAAAATTTGAAAATTTTCACCTATCCGTTTTCTGTTTCCTATTTATTTTAAAACATGATCGTTCACAACCATTAGAGATAGAATTTCTAAATTTTGTAGCCTTATTTAACATGCATTTATGACAAAGATGTAGACTACAATAATGTTATTTCTTTGAAAATAGGCATTTTTCCAATTTTTATTTAAGTTTTTTATCATATTTCATTTCCGTCAAATAAAAATTTTGTTTAAAAAAACAACTGCTACATGTCTGAGATTCTTTCTAAGAAATAAGTGATTTATTACATGCAGGAAAAATATTAAAGATTCCAACACCATAACATTCCGTATTCCAAAAATTAACTGCAGAATTTTTTTCAACTTTAGAAACTGTTTTCCCTAGATTGTAACATTCTTTTATCAGATATTTAAGTTCAATAAGTCCAGTTGGTATGTCGCTCTGTCCAATTGTACGTCGTTGTTAGAAATTTACTGTTTTCTGAAATATTTGTGGTCGTTCACGTACATATACCCTTAAAGGAATATAAAACCGCAAAAATCAGATTTCTGTTACATCTTGTTGCTGAGAAATAGTGTTTCAAAATGTGTATACATCAATTTGGGACACTGTATTAGTTACAACTCAATCCGTGGTAAGAATAAACATGAGTATATAGTATATACTGGGACTTTTTTTTAGTAAACACTCTTATTAGTAAGAATAATAACATTTGAGTACCTACTCATTTTTTATTACATTCTCATAACATGGAAGCATAGTAGAATATACTCAAGTGTCCATCTTGTACAGAATATATACTCATGCTTGATACGAATAAAAGCTAGTATATTCTCATATTAATTATAAGTTTGTTCTCATGTTATTGTGAGTATGGTTTGTATCGGGCTCAATTCTGAGTATTTGTTGATTTGTACTCAGTTTAAAGTTAAATTAAAAAAAAATAGCAGCATTTATGAACGCTGTGGTGCCTCATGGAAAAATATAGAAAAAGACGTAGCCTAAACTTCAGAAACCTTTAACGCTTCACAAAAGTGAATGTGAAAAAGGTTAAACACGTATTTGTTATTCATAAAAAACATAACCTATAAAATATGAATGGCTATCAAACTATAAGGTTAGATTGTATTGTTAAATATAATTAACAATTACAGTTTATTTTGTAAAATTTGAATTGAAAAATGCAATAATTACTTGTAACTTTAAAATTATATATATACTAGTGGCTTGTGCAGCAAAACTCTCCAAATAAAAAGTTCGTTAACTGTAATTCAAATTAAAAATTTTTAGATTTATTTTCAATGAAGAATAAGGCTTGTCTTTTTACCAGGGGATTACAACTTAACTTCCAATAAGATTACAATTAATATTAAATTTACAATTAAATTACAATAAAAATTAAAGTACGACAAGAATACCTGATTTTGAAAGCTAAATACATTTTATCATAGAATTCAAAGAATATTTTTGTATTTACTAAATTACAAATTAAACCTACAATAACAAAATTCTATAGTGATGAAATTACCGGATATTGAGATATTTTTGTGGTAGATTAAAAAACTATTTACAAGAAACCATGTCTGAAATAGTCAATTTGACCAAGTGCCTATAAGTTTGCTTTGAATTGAATTTTATTTCGAAGTCCCTGAAATGCTAGAGGTAAAATCATTTTCTCCTACTAAAAGATCTTGCTAAAATGATGCGATGGATGGTATTGTTAATTTTTCATGGCGAGGCCTCTTATTTTAAGAAAGGTAATACCTTTTTATCTTTCCTTAGGAACTGTAATTTTTCAAGATTTCGAGCCAATACTGAAGACAATGCAAATTTCTTTTCTTACACTTTAAGCCGCCATTAAGGGATATCAAAAAGACCCAACCCCACTGGTTTTACGAACAAATTGCTTTTTAACGTAACAAATTATGAGCACAATTTCATTTTGTTATCTTACTGGAAAGTTTTGTAGTTGTCAATAGTCAAAATAGCAATCAAGGGTCTGTAAATTTTAGAAATGAAGATGTAAGATTAAGATTTCTCCTTTTACATTTGCATAATCTCAAAACTTTTCACTTTCATGTCATCAAAATAGCATCAATATTATGTACAATGCAAGATTTTTACCGAAGAACTAAACGCATCATGATATTAACTAAATGTCGATATTTAATTTCTAATTGCCGTTTGTGTCAAACCACCTGAAATGGATTGTAATTTGAATATCAATACATCCTGTAATGAAAATTTCTCAGTACTAATCAATTTCTTTTTAATAAATTGTATTAGCTGTATGTATGTTGACAATCCTGTATGTCATGTATGTATGTATGTATGTAATATGTATGTATGTATGTATGTATGTATGTATGTATGTATGTATGTATGTATTCACGCTGCTTTGGGTAATCAGTGGCCGTGATTCAATAAAAATTACACTCAAAATGACAATAATAAACACAAAATAAAAAAATTAATAAAAATTGACATTTAATAAAAAATACAATTAATAAAATAATAATTAATAATAATAATGAAAATAACAGGGTCACTCATCCTAAAATTAAGTTCAGCCGATTTCAGTTAAAATAACATTTAAAGTAAATCTAATTTGTACCTTAAACCTATGTTCGAACTAAAACCCAAGAGTATGATATGTTCATATCTGCACAAGTATTTCAACACTACACTCATTTATGTCAACTCACTCACTGCATGGAATAAACAAATTTCAGAATTCTATCATTTCACTAAATTCAAAACATTTTGTTCAAATCTCTATCCAACATCTATAAAGACGATTTCCCAGTATTATTTTCACTGTTTCAACTAATTTATTAACGTCCCTTATCTGATTCACTCTCTCTTTCATGTTTATTTATTTATTTATTTATTTATTTATTTATTTATTTATTTACTTATTTATTATCCAAATTTACAAAAAGCAAAACATCACTACCGATAGCATGTGAAAGTCTATAAAAAAACTGAGCATCACGGTGCAATGTGGTCAAAGAGGATGGGTAACACGAGTACCTATATACTAACTTTTAAACGATCAAGAAGGCTGTAGAGATGAGTATATATACGCGTTAGGTGGAATGTCTTTATTCTTACGAAAATGAGTATGTTCTAGTGGTTACGAGTATATAATCACAGGAAGTAAACACCTTGAGAAAGTACTTAAGCTTTATTCTTACTACCCAATACACTTGTAATGTATTAGAACATACTTTTGTGGAATTGGGCTCTGATCATTGTCCATGTCTTCCCGCTATTTATATCACAGCAGAATAAAACAAGAGTTGCCTGTCTTGTCTGGCAAATTCATTAGTATGAGTAATAACGTTTCCATTATTCTCGAATGAAGAACTGGTTTATACTGAAATTCACGTAAATCAATTTGCTATCTCTTTAACCACATTTTATGGCATATTTTTTCGTAGCCTACAACACGCGCACGTATCTTATCATCATACATTACACGAGGAGTAGTTAATAAAAGAACACATAAAACCCACCTGCATCTGAGTTTACGGCTCAGTATAACCAATTACGTCATCTCAATTTAAAGTAAATTCAGTTCTATGGACCCTAAAACCGCTTAATGATTATAAAAACCCAAGAAACTTGACATCAATATCAATTCGTTACTTGATTAAAGATTCTACGTCAATAAATTTGATACACAATCCAATTTTGAACCGTTGTTTGACGCTTTAATCCACAGCGTGTTCTCTCCCCTTGTAATCGAATTTTCTTCACCAGTAACCCTTTTTCCCTAAGTCATAAGCGATTAGTCATATCGATTCCAGCCGGAGCATCAGGGGATGTTCGCACAGCATTATCTAGACCCTAAGTGGATTTACTGTTGAAAGGGGGTAACGTTAGCAGATAGAGACAAGGCCCATTAAGGTAATCTCTTTCAGCGAATTAACTAGAGGAAGAAGATGTTTTCTTTTGACACGTCCTCAAATTTCTGTTCATATAGACGAGAGGCGAAATAAAGCGTTGGGCCGAATAATGGTCTATGTTACAATTTTTCAAAATCGAGTTTTTAATGGAATAATTCTCTGTATAGCCTTACACAGCTGTCACAAAAACATTGTTTTTCAATATCTGTATAAGAAGCACGAGTTATATAGAAAAATCCCCTGAAATTAATAACATTACTTACGGTTCGTCTCGTATAAGTTCATATACAAAATACTGTGAGTTCGATTTAAATTCTAGCTCATAGATACATTCACAATTATTCACTCACTGAAGTGATAAAGTGATTTTTACGCACAATTTCTCTTTTCACACACGTTCTACAGGGACATCATTTTATTTTTACTAACATTTCTGATATTAACCTGGCTATACCTTTGGATTAACTTACCCCCTTCCACGACTGGAGTTCGATGATACTGGCGTAAAATGCAAACAAATCACTTTATTAGGTATGGGGGGGGGGGAGAAAAGTAGTTAATCCATTTACGTAAACTAGGAAATATCGCGATTTTGAGTTTGATAATTTTCGTTAGGTTTTTATTTAATCAAAACACAGTACAGTATTAACAATAAGTGTTTTTACTCAGGAATTGAGCTATCCATTCGGACGTATTCATTATGCAGTGTAGCTTATATTATAGCCTACTGCTTACAGCACATTAGCGTACAATATAGAGAATGAAGTTAAATTGAAAAATAATCACAATATGGATATTTAAACACATTTTTGAAAATGGTGGCCGTTCATTTCGATACAGGCTTCAGTTCTTTTGTGCATATTATCGCACTATAAACTACTGTACCTAATTCCAATTACCACTTTCGTCCTTCGTACGAGTAACTCATGTTGAAATAATTCTGTACCTACCCTATAAAAGAGTACCTTACGTACTGTAAATTCAATCTTCACTTCCGCTCGATCCGAAAAGAAAAATTACTCAGACATGCTATCTACTGTCCGTCCAAGTGGTTTTGACGCAGGGTCGTAGAATGGAGGAAAATCACAACAGTTAATTACTTAACGACGCCCTTTTATTTAAGTTATATTAAACAGTTCTATAATATTACGTACACGTCCAATTTCTAACAGAAATTAATGTTTTCAGAAAAGAGCTAAGACAGCCCAGCTACTAGTCTTTACAGAGGGGCGAGCAGAAGCGGGTGGCGGGATGGCACGTAGGCAAACGGACAGTACCTGTGCGAAAATATGATTCAATATTGAGAGCTCTTTCGTCACTGGAAAACGCGAACATATTTCTGGAACGTACTATACTCACTAACTCAGTACTGCTTACTATGACAGTAAGCGTAAGGCAACTCTAACTGCATACGCGGCCTTGGTTCTGTGTGGGGAACGAACGGTTGGAAGTTTACTAGTAGAGGGGGTGGGAGTGAAGTACACTCAAAAACTCAGGTACAATAAAAATTGAAGTAAAAATAAAATGATGTCCCTGTATAAAGGGTTAAGCCTACATTATGTACTGATATCGGTATATAAAGTACAACCTTATGTACTATCGTATAAAAAAATTAGGCTATTTGAAGTAAACTTTCAATCTAGAGTTGAAGACTTGAATTGAGAAACATCCCAAGTCCACTGAAGTTTCCAGGCGAGCATAAAAACTACATAGGCTTGCAGTATTTGAGTATTGAAATAAATATTTGTATGTGTAAAAAACACAGGCTTTGAATCGGATTTGTGATATTCTTTTTACAGGATGGTAGCCTATGCAAAATACAATATACAGGATGATTCACGAAGATTTACTGTCACGGAGTTTATTTCCGAAGAAATTCTGAGCAAAGTGATAAACATTTGTCCTAATCTCAATATTTTCATAGTTACACTAATTTGAATTTGTTAGTAAAATACCTTTTTTCTTTGGTTTTACGGGTAAAATAATATTACAAATAAAAAGTGAACTATTCAGAAGTGTCTTTTCTTTAATGGCTAGTCTTCTGAGGCTAAAAATATTTTGTTAATTGCTTTGTACAGATTTTGTTTTTCAATTTTTAGCTAAAAAGACATCATTCTTATGCACTTATCACAAAAATTGTTACAAATCAAACGACTTTAGCAACTTGACTCTTTACAGTTTAATTATGCATCCTAATGTACAGTCTTAAAGAATTTATAAGAGTGGCGTCATTTGTACAAATTGTTGTGACAAGTACGTAAGAAAATGTAATTTTGTAGTTAAAAATTGAAAAAAAAAATCTGTACGAAGTAACTATGTAATTCACAACACATTTTTAGCTTCAGAATACTAACTAATTAAAGAAATGATACTCCTAAATAGTTCATTCTTTTTCTGTAATAGGTTATTCTTTCACCCTTAAAACTCAATAATAATGGTATTTTACAAACGACTTCAAATTAGTGTAATTCTGAAAATATTGAGATTAGGACAAATGTTTATATGACATTTTTTGTTCAGAATGTCTTCGGAAAAAAGCTCTGTAAGGGACGGTAAATCCTCGTGAATCACCCTGTTTGTCGATAAATATTGGACTTGGGATGTTTCTCAATTCATGTCTGCAATTAGAATTGTTACCTGATATTAAATATTACATGTAATGATTAGTCAATACATAAGTTTGATACAGAATTTTATTAAACATTTAAACGCAATATCTTGTGAAATATATTTACCAGTTTATACATTTTTATTATAACATTTAAAATACAACGTTCTTATAATCTCCAGATCTGTCATTTCTTCAGTTGATATGACGTGTCCTGAAAGACACTACTAGACCTATGGCACCGATCGCAATATAAGGCGATGACAGAAAATACAACCCGCAGAAAGTTGAGGTCAAACCGAAAAATAAAAACATCCATGGAATGAAGACCAAGTATCCCATTGCGATTCGTCCACTCAAACAGGTGAATGTAGTCAAATCTGTAGAAGAAAAAGAAACCGTAAAATACTTTCTAGTTCATAAAATTTTGCTTAATAACAAGAACGGTGACAAGAAGGCATTTAGAGTTAGCGATAAACTGGAGAATTTGCTACGGTAGCTTTGAACAGTGCCGTTACGGTTACGACCAAATTTAACTAAATACACAATGTCGCCAACATAAGGACATGACGTTGGTCTGTGGCGTCATTACAAGGAGAAATTTGTCTCTCTCTCTCTATACTCCTTCGTTCTGAACATTACTGAGAGATAGTACCACTGTTAGCGACAAGTGTATTTGCGTAAATATTGCGAGTAAATTACATGGCTTAGATGAGGGGCTCGCAACAGGAACAGTTTTGCTGTGTCGCATGCGCGGACCTCTCATACGGTGGCAGCGTGATCCTTACTTGAATTTATTTTTGTGTGTACATTCCAGATCAAATCAAGAAGACCCCTTCTTGCTCCGGTTACAAATCTTGCATATTATACAGAGTGATTTATATAGAACTGACACATTTCTTTCTTTAATTATCCTGTTGGAAATTCATTCAATGACCCAATTTTAGCACCAAATTAAGCAGAATGTTCTGGAGTTTCGATTCCTTGTCACTAGATGCGCAGATGTTTAAATTTAGTCCTATTGTTGGCAGCACTGACCCAATTTTAGCAACAAATTAAGCAGAATGTTCTGGAGTTTCGATTCCTTGTAACTAGATGCGCAGATGTTTATGTTTTATTTCTATTGTTGGCAGCACTAGATGCGCAGATGTTTATGTTTTATTCCTATTGTTGGCAGCTGTTTTCGACATTTTGTGTCAACGTGAAAATGCAGTACACATTAAATCAACGACTCTTCCTTGTAAAGCAATACTGGATTACGAATTCAATTACAGCTACTCAAAGGGCATACCAGAGAGAATTTGGTGTTCGCAATCCTCCCAAAAGAATCACAATACTGGGACTGGTAAACAAATTGGAAACAACTGGATCTCTGGTGAGTGAAAAGGGCAAGCATCGTTCATCTAGGCTTCCCACGGTTGTTGTTGACGTAAGAGCACGACTGGAGCAGTCACCCAAAAAATCATTAAGACGTTTGTCGCAGGAGACAGGGTACACTTACGCAATGTGTCAGAAAGCTGCGAAAAGTGCAGGCCTAAAGCCATATAGGGTTACGGTTGTTTCTTTGACGACCGAATAATTTCCAGGAACCTGTGGCCACCGAGATCTCCGGATTTGACAACGCCGGACTTCTTTCTATGGGGTTACTTAAAAGACAGGGTTTACGCCACACGTCCCCAGACATTGAACGATCTGAAGCACAACATCACACAGGAGATTCAAGCTATTGACAACAGAGTCCTCCAACGAGTGGCCAGTAACATGGAACGACGTGTTGAGTTGTGCCTTATGCAGGATGGAGGACATTTTCAACATTTGCTATAGAGGTAAATAATCTCCCAAACTTCCTCTACATTTTAGGTATAATAAGTTGTCGCTAGCACAATTCGTTTTGAAACAATTAATGAAAGAAATGTGTCAGTTCTATATAAATCACTCTGTACGAAGGTTAGGTTTGCTTAGTTTAAATTTTTATTATCCAAGTGCGTGCATGTGTAGACAGCCAAAATGATCCTATCGATCATGGCCCTTATGATAGCTTTTGTTTCGTAATATTGGTAAACAATAATATGATGAAAGCGGTGAATAATTTCAGGGCCGCTAAAAGTTTTCTTTGTAAAAGATTAGGTATTTTCTCTAGATCACAAATAAAACGGCAACGCGGTCATAATTACGTACTTAACGCTTTGGCGAACAATAACCGGAAATTTACATTCCTTCATTTGAATGATTTTCCCTGAAATACAGCTTTTACCCCCTTTATTTTGTTGAGATAATCTACTTTAACATCTTACTACATCTGCATTTTCATTTGGTGCATTCAAAACTCTGCCGTTGTAGGCCTACTGCATAAACCTTGCACTTGACTAATGGGGTGAATCGATGAAAACAATCCTTATATTGCTGCTACCCGAAACCTTCAAGACGAAATTGATCTGAGTATTAGTCTGTTACCCCTTCAGCCAGACCAAGTTAATGATTTTCGTCCAAAATGTTTGAGAAGAACACTTCGTGAGGACTTCTTTAAGAAATGGAGTGAACTTCCTGGAAAAGGGAAAGGTGTCACATTTTATTCCCACTGGAAGAAAGGGAATGCATGGATTTCCAAAAAGAGGGGTCTCTCCTGCAGCCAATGGACTGAAGCGATCAAAATGAACTGCAACGTTATTCCAGTCAGAAGCCTTGGTACTGCCCATTGCAGAAGATGCGATGAGCAAGAAACCTTAGTCCATGTACTGGGTTTTTGCTGGAAGGGAGAATTACTGAGAATTGACCGTCATAATAAAATTCGCTCAATGATTGCCAATGAACTTCGCCCGGCTGATAAGTATGAGGTGTACGAGGAAATTGGGTGCCTTTCAACTCGAAGAGCAGATATCATTATTATAGACCGAAAAAATAATTGGACTCATTCTCGATCCCACAGTCAGTTTTGAGAATAGCGAGGAACAACCTAGAGAAGTCTGCAAAGAAAAACGGGCAATTTATCTGACATGCTGCAGCGATTTGGGGACCAAATATAACATCATGACATGGGACGTTATAGGAATTATGATTGGGGCTAGAGGCACAATCCCACGGGAGTCCTTAGAAGTCTTCCGGAAATTAACAGTTCCTGACAGCACCCTGGACATGATATCCTCCACTGCAATGAAGTCATCGATTAGCATAATTAATCATCACTTATATTCTTTATAAAATGTAATTTGTCTTGTAGCCTAAATTATTTGTTACATTTCTAATAAATTTCTCAATGATAGCCTACCTAATTATGGTTTCTATTAAAGAAAAAATTGAATTAAATATATTCATTTAGAATTGATTAGGAGGCCGATTATTAAACCCTGGTTGGGACGGCTACCAACTATCTATAGTCGCGAATTTCACTACCACCATTTCGATTGTCTTTTGTTTGACACGGCTCGGCACGGCCCGGTGACTAGTGGCCAGCGAGTAACGTCGACTACCGTGCGTATTATCCAGTTGTTCCAGGATTAGATTGAAGAGTTGATAGCAAAAACCGAACACGTCCAAAAATTCCAATTTTGAGCATAGTACAGATATCTTTACTTCATTTCAAGCCGCATCTATTGACATAACAAGTTCCTATAAAAACCGGATTTGTGCCATTGAAATGAGTGTTTGAAAATGTAGCGTTTCTGCAAAAAGCGGATTAGTCCAACATCTTTCTAGAAAAAGATTTCACGCACTATCGCAGAAAAAGTAGAAATTCATGTAGAGCTAAATACACGTAGGAATTTTATCCTTTGACTGCATCGTGTAGTAGCCTTGTATTCATGACACTAAATATTATATTTTAAATTTTACTGTTTTAGCCTCATTAAATAGAAAACCATTTGCTCCAAACCATTCAGATGCTTCTAATAAGTTATTATCAACGAAGTATCGTAATTCAACCATCATAATTCAAAGACTACAGATCATATATCTCTATGTAGTGAAAATAATAACTATCCGTGAGCCAAACAAAGAACAATATGGATTTGTTATTAGTTCGAAGCCATCGCTTCCTAAATCTGATATACGACCGATACCTAAATTATTAATTAGGTCTATAAAAATATCATTGTACATAATTGCAGCTGGATGCTTTCCTAATAAGCGATGCTGCAGACGGACGGCAGAGGACCGTGGTAATATTTCTCCGTGTTCCCGGCTCGCTCTTAATTACTGCAGGGCTCCTACTGTTTCCAAGGTTACCCCATCTCTGATGGCTTGGAACAACAGTGGCGTTTGACATAGTGGGCAAGACTTCTGCTGACAATGGCCTAAGAAAATTCTGGAGTTACAGTTACTAGATGACATGTACAGACA
This sequence comes from Periplaneta americana, assembly GCA_025594305.2. NCBI lineage: Eukaryota > Metazoa > Arthropoda > Insecta > Blattodea > Blattidae > Periplaneta > Periplaneta americana. The sequence continues at coordinate 21,151,783 of JAJSOF020000036.1, forward strand.
ATTGCATTCTTCGGATTCCACATTTTTTTTTCTTTTTTTTTTTTATTGATTCTAGTTCGACGTTAATACTTTGTTAAAAACTTAAAATTGTTCAGTCAAACGTTAAAAAGTGTTAAAATTTTTAAAAAGGTTATATGCCTTGGACAGACGGCCCGTTTCGACGCGGTGTTGCGTCTTCATCAGTGTCCTACGAACTACTGGTGATCTTGAATTCTGCGATATGCATTCGTTAGTTGTAGGGGTGGGGGTGTGTTGCTCGTATGGTGGGGGCTGGTTGTTGTGTGTTATGACGTATCATGACATCGAATAATGTGTGGGTATTGAACTGTAATTGTGTGTTAAGTATATGTTGTGGGTATGATATTGTATTCTTATATATTTCGTATGGTTCTAAGACGTTTAACTGTGAACTTTTTGGTGTGATGTGTATAATTTCCATATCTGTTTCTATATTATTGTAGTCATGATTACTGTTGATAATATGTTCTGCGTAATTTGATGTGATGTAAGGTTTGCTTATAGCTTTAATATGTTCATTATATCTTGTGTGAAAGGATCTTCCTGTCTGTCCTATGTAAAAATGTGGGCAACTATTGCATTTTAGTTTGTAAACTCCAGTTGAATGATGTTTATTTGAATGTTTAATGTGATTATTTAGATATTTCTGTGTTGTGTTATTTGTTTTGTATGCTATCCTGTATTTTAGTTTTCTGAATGAAGTTGCAATTTTGTAAGTATTGGTATTGTGATATGTTAATGTTATGTATTTATTCTCACGTGTTGTTTGTGTTGGTTTAAAAATTTTAACACTTTTTAACGTTTGACCGAACAATTTTATGTTATTTTCTTTTTTTTTAGTTTCCGAAAATTATAGTTTATTTCTAAATATTTTACAGTATATACTTTTTTGGTTATTTTACGACGCTTTATCGACTGCTATGTTTATCTAGCATCTGAGCGAGATGAAGGTGATAATGCCAGCGAAATGAGTCCAGGATACAAAGCCAAAAGTTATCCAGTATTTGCTCTTAAAAGATTGAAGGAAAACCTCAGAAAAAAAAAACACAACCAGGTAACATGTCCCAACAAGTATTTGAACACAGGCTCGCTCGCTTCATGGTCAAACGTACTAACCGTTACTCCACAGCGGTGGACTTTTTAAATATTAAATATTGACCTCTCTCTTGAGTTTGCAAACGGTATATGAGGAAATATGACAAATTAATAATATTTATTTATTTTTTATTGCTAGTAAGTTTGAAATGAATACAAATTAATAAATTCAATCAAAGATAAACTAGCCCACTCCTGAATGAGTAAGACTCGTGCTCAGAAGGGGATTCCAATACAGACAAAAATAAAATTAAAATTGAGAGTTAATACAGATTAAATAGTGTTTAATATGTTTAAACCCGAACTATAAATCCACTATAATTTTTTATATTTTTTTTTATTAATTTGGAGAGGATTCGTGGTTGAAATATTATTGGAATAAAATTTGTTTAATAATCTGGGACCTTGACTCATGTTATGATAAAAAGCTGCATTGGTTTTACATTTTAGTTCAGACAAACGCAGAGAATTCATATTTTTAGTTCTATATTTATGTACATATCTTTCAAAGTTATTAAAATGTCTATGAAAATATTTTAATAAAATAAAATAATACATTTGTTTAATGTTGAACACTTTGAAATGTTTAAACAACAATTCAGTTGGGTAATCTTTCCACTTTTTTAAACAAATTTTTAATACTTTTTTCTGTAGTAAAATTAACAGATAAAGGTTGGATTTATAAGTTCCACCCAAACCTATAATATCATACATAAATATAGATTGAAATAATGCTAAATAAATTACACGTAAACAGTTAACTGACAAAATATTTCTTAGAATATCAAAGTAACATAATGTTTTACGTAATTTATTACAAATACAATGAATATGATTATTCCATTTTAAATGATTATCAATAATTATACCTAAGTGTTTAACATTATTAACTTTATTAATAACTTAACAATTGCAATAATAATAATAATAATATATTTTATTTATTTATATTTCATTTATTTATATTTTAATTTGCTGTTCAACAACCAGTAGCCAATTACAGTTCAGCATAAATATAACAAAAACATAATACAAAATTATTATTACACATAAATACAATTACAATTAGTTACAATAATGACGATGAATGGATAAATAATAATGGATAATTTTAAAATACATAACTAAGAATACTATGAGACAATGATAATTGAGTATAATGCCTAAAAGAATACATAAATGATAAATCGTTGCCAAGAGCAAACTAAGTCTATACATTGAAGGGATCGAATTCGCAGCCATGCATGTTGGCATTTTTAATGCATCTGGAGACTGGTGAAAGAAATTTCGAATTTCTAATATAGAAAAGTTTGTGGGCTCTCATATCTTGTGTTGGAATACGTAAGGTAATATTGTTTAAGAAAGAGTCACAGGATATATCACCTTTGAGGACTTTACAAAGAACAGATAAGCTAGCTCATGGCGTCTAGCATAATTATAGATTTTGACAATTAAAATATTCATATTTTCTCTCATAACTGTACCTGGAATTAATGGACAGAAATCTGAATGAACATAAAGATATACATTTTCTTTGTATATTTTCTAATTTAGCCGAATCTGTAGTTGTAATCGAGTTCCAAACTACAGATGCATATTCGAGTTTCGATCGCACCAATGTATAGTATAGCATTAAAAGAGAATCGGGCGTGGAAAAGAATAAGTTATTGATCGTATTATTCCTAACATTCTGATTGCGTGATTGTAAATGTAATCAACGTGACAATGAAAATACAATTTACTGTCAAAGAATATTCCCAAATCTTTTACGCAATCCGTTCTGTTAATTAGAACATTATTTACATAATAATTAAATTTCAGTGAATAAGTTTTTCTAGAAAAGGTTATTACATTAGTTTTGGATACGCTAATTTTCATACCATTGTCTTCCGACCATTTAGCGACCATTTAGTGTCACATTGAAGTGATTGACAGACAGTACTACTTTTACACTGACATTTTTTTTAAGTTTATTCCTTATTACCAGGATACGAAACATTTTTAACAACAATAATAATAATAATAATAATAATAATAATAATAATAATAATAATAATAATAATAATAAATAATCATCATCATCATCGTAGTCGTCGTCGTCGTCGTCCTCATCATCATCATCATCATCTTACCATTCTACTTTTTATCATTATCAAGAATTATGATCTCTGGTTTGCTCCATCCATTTTCTTAGGAGGATTTTGAACCAACACTGGGGATCCAGAAACAGACACACTACCTCATCATGTGGTCGACACTGCGTATGGGCACTGCTTGAAGCAATGCAGGATAAACTCAAGACAAGAGACTTACAATTTTTTTAGATAAAAATAAAGCGAATTTTCACTTTCCTCGTGGAAATCGATTCCGGAGCCGCTGAAATACACTGACATTTTTTTTAAGTTTATTCCTTATTACTATTATTATTATTATTATTATTATTATTATTATTATTATTATTATTATTATTATTATTTATTATCAAAATATTGAAACCCTATTTTACCCTTTGGTATATTAGGGTTGTAGTTTGTTACATGTGAAATGCATTAAGTAGAGATAATATACAATTTTAAAGAAGTAGTAGTAGGAATGAGTCAAGTTACAAAATAAATACATTAATTAATAGATAGTGAACAATACTGAATACATTATACAAAAATTACGTTCAATTAAAAAAAATTGCATACATAAATAAGAAATTATAAACGAAGGTGTAGAGATATTACAATAATATGACATAACTTTGCAAATTTAATATAAGTTACATAATTTTAAACAATAATAAAGAGATAATGCATAAAATTGACTTAGTTACAAATTATTACTTATTATTATTTAAAGTAGGTTTATAAGCGCAATATTTTAATACATTTTTTTTTTTTTTTTTTTGGAAAATGTTGAAAATTATTCACATTTTTGTTATGTTTTATTTTATTTAATTATTCTCTCCATATCTAGCATTTTTGTGTTAGGTCTGCTTGATCATAAATAAAATTTTAAGATATCCAGTCCAGTAAGAGAAAAGGTGAAATCACTATTTCTATGCCAAAGATTAAAAATGAATAGAGAAAGATGGAGCTGCATGCTGGTTTTTTAGTCAGATTGGTTGTTCTTTAGCTACTGACTGTACCGACAGGTACCCTAATGGTTTCCTATGCCATGAATAGCAATTAACAATAGGTCAAAACAGCCTGAACGACTTCAGGCTGGTATTTATTTATTATTTTATACCTTATTGGCATCATTACCTTTGTTGGTTGGTATATTTTATATTTATAATTTTTTGGGCTTATTATATATTCCTTTATTTGGCTAGAAACAGACAATAATCCAGAAAATCAGAAATTTGGATGTAGAAAAATTCCTTCCCAAGTCCTGACATACTCGTCAAATCATAATAAGTTCTATCATTTTTTTCCCCCATTGAAAGGTGAGTGTACCGCATGGAAAACTAAGAGATACGAAGTTCATCTTGCAATTCTGTTTCTTAGTATCACTTGTTGTTGTTTAGTCAACTATCCGAAGACATGTCTGACCTCACAAGTGACACCAATAAGACATCACACATGAGGCAATAACTACAATATGAAGAACACAATTACAATTATAATTACAATTCATATTAATAATTACATACAACGCTGACTAGTTACATATTACATTAACCAGGCTCCCGATGCATACAAACAAAATTACTTCCTTTAACTTGTGTAAAAAAAAAAGAACAACTACTATGATGATTATACATTTTTTGATGTCAAATGAGAGGTCCAAATATCACTAATTCGTGTATGAAAAATGAGAAAAATCCACTGAATTATCTCTGAGATATTTAAAATTTTGTGAAAGGCTTACATTCTGCAGCACTTCTACTGTATGACCTCTCTTAAATGTTAATCTATACTAATAATAAATATGCAGCCGAAATTTTTCTGGTAATTTTCGATTTTCCAAAAATAATTGGTCCTAACATATATATTTAACCACCCTGAAACCGAAAATCGCTTTTTTGAAATTTTTGTTTGTATGTCTGTCTGTCTGTCTGGATGTTTGTTACCTTTTCACGTGATAATGGCTGAACCGATTTATATGAAAATTGGAATATAAATTAAGTTCGTTGTAACTTAGAATTTAGGCTATATGGCATTCAAAATATTTTATTTAAAAGTGGTGTTATAAGGGGGCTTGAATTAAATAAATCGAAATATCTCCCTTATTATTAATTTTCATGAAAAATAATATATAACAAAAGTTTCTTTAAAAATAATTTCCGATAAGTTTTATTCCATGCAAAATTTTGATAGGACTGATTTTTAATAATATAAATGAGTTTCAAAATTACAATAACGCCATCTAAGGCGGTGTAATGAAATAGAAAACAAATGACTTCATCTATAAGGGGCCTTGGACAACTACAATCGAAAGCTATTAAACATAGCCTACAGAGAATGTTTCTGTGTTTGTATGAAGCAATATCGGAAGCTAAATTAACCGATTTGTAAAATTAATTATTAATTCACCATTGGAAAATGTAGTTTCTCTAGACGGACATAATGCTATAATGTTATTATAGTCACTTCTGAGTGAATCGAGGACAGATAAGATTAAAATAGCTTCTTATGCACAGAAAACTTGATAGGCATTCGTTTCCTGTATTTCCTAAAATAATTTATGCTCGACCATGCCGAAATGTAGTAATTATACACCTGGCAGCAGACCTTTAATGCCAATGACGACTCAGGTTACAACTGTTCAGCCAATGACAGGTCAGCTTTCTACCGTTATAAAACCGCAAGTATCGATTATTCTCGGATATGCAATCGAAAGAGAATTAGCGAAAAGTCACGGAGGCTGGAAATCCAATACTGTCGCTGAAGGTTATGTTCTGTTACTATAATAATTAGCGTTAATTGTAAATAATATTCAAATAAATTCAATTTGTCATCTCGTTTTTCAATGTCTAATTTAATTTCAATGTTATCTCTGTAGGTTCTTATGGCCTAGCAAGTTCAATGTGGACATCTGTTCCTCGGAAAAATCAATACTTTCGCGTCTGCGCACATCTCACAACATACGGGACATTGGTCAAGGTGAGATACAAAGAAAATTAATAATATCAAGTTAGAAATATGGTCGAGCATAAAAAGTCGTATGAAACTCGCCTATAATGGCAATTAAGAAGCTCGTATGAAAATTATGAAAGTCGCTTGCGCTCGTTTCATAAATATCCATACTCACTTCTTAATTACCTTCATTATAGGCTCGTTGCATAATGTACTATTTTATGACTGGATCAAAATGATCGCATTTTAATTTTTTTAATACAATTTAAATTAAGTAACATAATAAATTATTTATCCTTCTATCAAATACGAATGTTCCCTGGATCAAATATCCTATTTTAATTATGTAATTACTTTATATTTATTTCTAATGGGTGCAGCGGAGCGCACGGGTACGGCTAGTCTTTAAATATAATATAATATTCTCTAGTGCGCTGTAAGCATTGCATTTCTGCAAAAATCGTTTTAACAGTGTTGCTGCGCCTGGACTTGGTTCGTTCTTTTACGCAAGCCTTCCGTCATGTTCTCTGTGTACAGAAGCAACACTTGGGCGTGTGGTTGCCAAGACAGCCGCGGGGCATTGTTAGCGATGTCTGATTTACTCCCCAAAAATTTCAAGACTCGCCCACTATGAACTTAATCTTACTCTACTTGCAGGCAGACTTTGCTTCAAGAAAATTCTCGGCTGTTAAACCATTTTTGTAATTAACAGCATGTTACATTGCCAGTCTCCAATGTTAATTACTATAACTCAAATAGTCCTTCTTTACAACGCCTTTATACAATTTTTCAATTTACTTTTGTTAAACATACATTTTTTTCAAATATATTACCAATATAACATTATTTTTCTTGAAGCAGACGAAACTCAAAGAGAAACTTTATTGTATAGACTAACACGAGAGGCGTTCAAAAAGTAATTCAACTTATGTACACTAAAGACCGCTGTATGTAGGAGCTTAAATTTCTGTAATATGTAGGCTATATACAGGTTGAACTGTAAATAATGTCATTATTTTCAGGGGTTTATTCGTAGAGATATTTCAAACCAAAAAGTTGAATATAATTTTGCTTCCTTCTCGAGATAAAAGTTGTTTAATATGAAACATTTCATGGAGTATTTTGGGAAAGCGATTGATTTAATTCTCAATATGCTCGGTCAATTTAAGGGAACAAAATATGATGATGATAATCCATTGAAATAATTTTATTTTTGTCTTTCAAATGTGCAAAGCTTTGATCCGAATTAATATACTTAATTACAGATGGCTTTTAAGGAACCCGAAGGTTCATTGCCGCCCTCACATAAGCCCGCCATCGGTCCCTATCCTGTGCAAGATTAATCCAGTCTCTAGCATCACATCCCACTTCCCTCAAATCCATTTTAATATTATCCTCCCATCTACGTCTCGGCCTCCCAAAAGGTACATTTCCTTCCGGTCTCCCAATTAACACTCTATAAGCATTTCTGGATTCGCCCATATGTGCTACATGTCCTGCCCATCTCAAACGTCTGGATTTAATGAAGCTAATTATGTCAAGTGAAGAATACAATGCGTGCAGTTCTGCGTTGTGCAACTTTCTCCATTCTCCTGTAACTTCATCCCTCCTAGCCCAAAATATTTTCCTAAGAACCTTATTTTCAAACACCCTTAATCTCTGTTTCTCTCTCAAAGTGAGAGTCCAAGTTTCACAACCATACAGAACAACCGGTAATATAACTGTTTTATAAATTCTAACTTTCAGATTTTTTGACAGCAGACTGGATGACAAAAGCTTCTCAACCGAATAATAGCAGGCATTTCTCATATTTATTCTGCGTTTAATTTCCTCCCAAATGTCACTTATATTTGTTACTATTGCTCCAAAGTATTTGAGTTTTTCCGCCTCTTCGAAGGATAAATCTCCAATTTTTAAGTTTAAATTTGGTACAATATTCTGGTAACGAGACATAATCATATACTTTATCTTTTCGGGATTTATTTCCAAATATAACATTATAAAATTCCTTTGCAGAGCGAAAAGCTGCATTTGTTCGGATTTTTCAATGCACTTCACAAACGTGTATTGTGCAACATATCTTTGCACGACTGCAAATATAATATATTTTACATTAAGAAAATTAGAGCAATATTTCTCCAAAGTCTTAGAAAACTGCACTATAATGGCAACTAAATAACAATAAGTGCACTGGACTGTAATGGGTCTATTTCAGTATAGTTGTATGTTATGAAGTATAGTTTCCCTAGCAACAAGTTTCTATGTGGGGTTTCTAACTTTCATTTCCTAACAACAATAGCTGTAAATACAACAAAAATCACGATCGTACAAAAATAACCATTGCGTTACTCAAAATATTGTAAAGAAAATTGATATAAGAGACCAAATACCACGGAATTAAAACAAACAAATTTCCACATAATTCAATAACCGTTAGTATAGCCTCTGAAAATACCAGAGTTGACCAGCGATAATGCAGAAATGGTGGACTTATGACAGAAAAATTAGGAGTACCCGAGGAAACAAGTGAGCACCATCTTTGTTTATCATCATCATCATCATCATCATCATCATCATCATCATCATCATCATCATCATCATCATCATCATCATCATCATCATCATCCTGTCAAGTACTAGTCCCAAAAGAACTGTTACGGCCTGAAAAAGCGATTTTTCTTGCCATCTTTTCATAGGTCAACCAAGTGACCATTTCCCATATGGACGATACTTCATTATTGCCTTAGGGATCCTGGATGAAACTATTCTTGAGACGTGTTCCTTCCAGTTTAACTGATATCTGGAGATATAGTCCAGTATTGATGACACATTAAGTTCTTGAAGGATATCTTCATTTTTCTTTCGATCCCATTTAGTGTAGCCAGCTGTTCGGTGCATGAATCTCATCTCGCAAGCTGTTAGTCTGCTTTCATCTTTTGTCCTTATAGTCCACGCTTCACTCCCATAACATAAGACTGGTCCAGCTATTATTTGATAAAGACGAGTACGAGTTGATTTTTGTACTAATGAAGGTTTTAAAACTCTATTAATGATGCCCATTGATTTGTTTAATTTTATAATTTTCTCTGATAAATTCAAATTTTCAACAAAAGAAAGTTTATATCCTAAATAATTAAACTCATTAACTCTTTCCAAAATTGTGTTATTTAAACAAATTTTTGGGTATTTACCACAAAAGGCCATTATTTTTGTTTTTTTTTAATGGATATTCCCATTGAATATTTTTGAGCTATTAAATTTAAATTATGTACTGACCATTGCAAATCATCTTCAGATGTTGCTAGTAAAACAAGATCATCTGCAAACGTTATTAGATCTATATCTAATTTTAAATTTCTGTTAATAGTAATATATCTATGTTTTGTTTCTCTAAAATCTTTCACAATGGCATTCATATAAACGTTAAAAAGCAAAGGAGAGACGCCACAACCTTGTCTGACTCCTGAGTTTATTTCCGTCCAATGAGTTATTTTTTCTTTTATTTTTACTGCAATAAGGTTTGATTTATAAAGGTTATAAATATTATATATGATCTGCTTTGGGATCTGATCATTTGTCAAAATTTCTAATAACAAACTTCTGTTCACTTTATCAAATGCTTTTATAAAATCAATAAATGCCAAATGTGTTTCTATGTTAAATTCTCGATGCTTCTCAAACAAAATTTGCATTGTAAAATTTTGTTCTTCATTAAATATATCTTCATAATATTTACATAAGTTAATTTATTCTTAATAATACTAGAATTAATTTTATAACCAGAATTTAACAAACTGATCCCTCTATAACCTAATTGTCACAGTTGGTCCTATCTCCTTTCTTAAATATTGTTTACCATAAAATAATTTATTGCCCACATAATTTGTACCCAGAGCTTGGGTGCACATCAGACTTCGATGTTGATAAAATAATTTGATTTATATATTACTTCTGTGAACATACAATGGGATTTTCTATGTTCACCCATCGTGAACCTCAACTTTCACGTTAAAGTGATTATTTTACAGAGGAAAAAACGTGTTGTGTTGGACTGTAGTGTGGATTAGATTAAAAAGGAAAAAAAACAGATACATTACTTTGAGCTTGTGTTATCTGAGTTAGGCAGCAATTTACACACCAGCAATGGAAAGTTTCAGAGCTATGTTGTTGCTCTACTAATTCTGCTGTTTGTAACAATCACAAAAGAGAAAATCTGTGACGAATTTTTTTTAGTACTACAACAAACATTCCTTACTTTTCTCTTATTGTATTTGAAATGCTAAAAACATATGAAAGCTCAGAACACGAATTAAAGAAAAAAACATGGGTATAAAATTCATAACTGTGTTGAATTTGAGAAAGAAAAGATAGAGACCAAGTTTCGATCCATGTGTAAATTTAGAACAGTGACGCAAAATTGTAGCCAGTGTATTAAATTGAGTAATATTATGCTGGTAAACTTACAACGATACGGAATTATCCTAAATGGCCGAGTTATATCTCTGTCTAAAAATTGTGACTGTAAAGAATGCAATAACTGCAGTGGAATTAGTCACTGAATAAAATACATAATATATGAAGTGTCCACTGCAAGAATGATGGATGTCACTTTCTTGTCGAAAATGAACCAAGACTGTCAATGCATAGCTTAAGACATATAGAATGTACATACAGAGTTATATGGCATTAACACTGATAGTCATTGTCCAGTAATGATCGGAAAATCACAGTTAAGCTTTGAGCGCTAAGCATTTCAAACTTTCAATTGCTTCTCCTGAAAAATGTGTTCCAAATGATATCCATCATTCTTGCAGTGGACTCTTCATATTTTATACCAGAATAGCAAATAAAATATTCAGAATAATCTTGCACATTCTAATGGGCAAAAAAAGAACCATGTGGATTTAGATGTAGGTACTATAGAATCTCTATTACAAATGATTCTTTTCTTTTACTTGGTTATTTAACGACGCTGTATCAACTACGAGGTTATTTAGCGTCGATGGAATTGGTGATAGCGATATGATATTTGGCGAGATAAATGTTAAATGTTATTTAACGACGCTCGCAACTGCAGAGGTTATATCAGCGTCGCCGGATGTGCCGGAATTTTGTCCCGCGGCAGTTCTTTTACATGCCAGTAAATCTACTGACATGAGCATGTCGCATTTAAGCACACTTAAATGCCATCGACCTGGGCCCGGGATCGAACCCGCAACCTTGGCCAGCGCTATACCAACTCGCCAACCAGGTCGACTTTGGCGAGATAAGGCCGAGATTCGCCATAGATTACCTGACATTTGCCTTATGGTTGTGGAAAACCTCGGAAAAAACCCAGTCAGGTAATCAGCCCAAGCGGAAATCGAACCCGCTCCCGAGCGCAACTCCGGATCGGCAGGCAAGCGCCTTAACCGACCGAGCTACGCCGGTGGCTCAAATGATTCATGCTGGAATAAATATTTTTATAAAAGAAAGGAGTATGATTTTCAAACACGTGTTGCATTTGCTGATTTAAAGAAAGCGTTCAACTTTCAATTTCAATTTCGATTAAATTTATTAAGAAGTAAGCAGAGTAGGCCTACTTGGTAGCTGCTACAAACATAGTCAAATAGGCCTATAAAATACACATTAGCCTAATATAATAGGCTAAAATTAGTGCAGTATGATAACTGTTAAATTTAAAAAATGACAAAATTAAAAAGACATTGCTAGTTACGTGTAGGTTCTCTTTTCCAATAGTTGGTTTAAAAATATCCTCCCGTCCAAGTATCATCAATAGAAAAGAATGTTGTTTATAAATACATGTCGACCTGGTTGGCGAGTTGGTATAGCGCTGGCCTTCTATGCCCAAGGTTGCGGGTTCGATCCCGGGCTAGGTCGATGGCATTTAAGTGTGCTTAAATGCGACAGGCTCATGTCAGTAGATTTACTGGCATGTAAAAGAACTCCTGCGGGACAAAATTCCGGCACATCCGGCGACGCTGATATAACCTCTGCAGTTGCGAGCGTCGTTAATTAAACCATAACATTTATAAATACATTTTGTAACTTATATTATTAGAACCTAATTGCTTTATTAGTTCTGAGAGTCGCAGTGCTACATTAAAATTATCTTGGAATTTAGAACAAGAGGAAGTTAGGTGCGTTTGATTATCCCACTCTCCACTAATTGAAAAATGATATGTATCGTAGGGGAAAGTAGCCTAAATCGTACAGGCGCCGAAATCATACCACTATTAATATTGAGGAAAGTATTGCATGCAGGGACCATCTGGGGAGTTTTCTATGAAATGCAAATAGAAACTGACACTCGTTCAGTTTCCCGCATTTCAACCAAGACAACAGCTGTATTAAATCGTGCTTAATAGTAAGTTGTGATATCTCGTATAAGATTTTGTTACTCTTTCGTAAGCTTTAATTGAAACATTGAGTTAGTTTAATGAATGTGTTTTATTACACCTAGTGTATTAGATTGTTTGCATTATTTAAACGGTAAAAATGGCCACTGTAACAGCTTTGTTTAGGTTATAATCTGAATAGTTTGCTTTGAGTGATAATTTCCTAAATCATACCTTTATAAGGTTGCTCATATCGTACCAGTACGATTTTGGCAACGTGAACAAATAATAATAATAATAATAATAATAATAATAATAATAATAATAATAATAATAATAATAATAATAATGATTTATTTTAGCTGGCAGAGTTAAGGCCGTAAGGCCTTCTCTTCCACTCAACCAGCAAAAAGTGTATATACATATGCATGAACTTACAAAGAATCCAACAATTTGATTTAGATGAGAGTTACATGTATACAAGAGTTATTTACGAATTAAACAACAAAATACTATGAACTATTAATTAAACACTGAAATAAACTGTGTAGCAGAATTAAACTAAAATACATAGAATGTTAATATATTTCAAATAATATTAGATAATAGAAAGAGATTATTACGAGACAATTAAAATACAGCACAACCAGGATTATGTCTAAAGAAAAAAGTAACAATGTAGTCAGTGATAGTTTAAATCAGTATGATTGGAGTGAAATGCTAATAAGGTTATTTTTTAAGCTGTTCTTAAAGGTGTTTATTGTCTTGCAGCCCCTAATACTTTGTGACAAGGAATTCCATTGACGCGAGGTGGATATTGTAAAAGATGATGAATAACAAGATGTTCTATGAAGAGGTATACTTAGCGTGCCACAGATAAGTGATCTGGTATTTACGTCGTGGTTAGAGTAGGCTATAGATAAGAGAAACGAGACGAAAGGTAATTTGGTGTTGAAGTGTGCAGAATTCGAAAGAGTAAAGACAAAGAGTGTAAGGTTCTACGTTCTTTAAGTCGGAGCCACGAGAGACTTGCGAATAATATTTTCAAATTCCAGAATAGGTAATGACGAAACGAGAATACGGAAAATCGAAACCAAGTGCTTTACTTAAGACAGTGGATGAATTTCGATCCGGAACAGTGGGATTGAATGAATGTTGCCTTAAGTACAAAATCCCAAAATCGATTTTCAAGCGACATTTGATGGGCAAAATGAAGAGAGGTCTGGATCGTCCTGCAAATGGATCCGTCAACGGGAGGAATACAGCTATTTCACAGGAAATAGAAGAGGAATTTGTCTAGCATATTCTGATGTTTGAAGAATATCTTTCTCAGCTTACTACAAAAGACGTTAGGAAGTTTGCCTTCGATGTGTTAGAAGCAAACCCACACCTTCCAGATCTGTTCACTAAATAAATACGACTGGCGAGAAAGAAGTGTTATTATGGGTTCATCAAGAGGCATTCAAATTTAAGTTTGCGGCAACTGGAAATTGTATCTGAATCGTTCCAAAGGGTTTAATAAAGTTAATGTTAAAGGTCTTTTTATCGTTTGGAGAAGGTAGTACTTCATAGACGCTTTGTACATATTTAACGTTGACGGAACGGGTTTCTCCCTAAACCAAAAATTTCAGCTCAAACGAGAACGAGAAAAAGGGCTCAGTAAGCTGATGTGCTAACTTCAAGTCCCTATAAGGATCAATTGCAGCAGAAGAAACCGAAAGGAAGAACTTCAAGGAAACAAATAAAAGAAGCAAATCAGCTATCAAAAAGAACGAAAAATTATCTAACATAATTGATTTTGATGTAAAAGAAGAGGATTGGTTTTATTTTATCTGTGAAGAAGTTGTCATTGAAGATATGATTCCTTGCTGTGTGCAATCAATGGGTGCATGAGACGTGCAGGAGTTTCTACGACACAAGAACGTACTCATTTTGCCTGTGATATGTGTAACGACAGAATCTCACAAGTAGGTATCTTTCATTTGTGTTAAATATGATTTAATCTTGAGTGACCCTTCGTATTTTTGTTTTATTAGCTCTTGACAATAGCCTATTTAAGATTTATAAATTACAAAAATCTTTGTATCTTAAAACATCTTTGTTTCCCATTTCGATTAATAAAATGTCATAGTAAATGACAATAATACGAGTATAATGAAATAAGTTATTTTTGTGTAGTTCTTATTTTGAAAATTGTGTATTTTACAAATGGGTACGATTTAAGCAACCTCTAGGTACGATTTAGGAAACTAGGCGCACAAATCGTACCACTTGCAGAGTTTTAAATAATGTCTTTTAAAACAATTGATAATTATTTTAAAATTCTGAAAATATATATATATATATATATATATATATATATATATATATATATATATTTGTGTTCCCAAGGTCCTATCTCAATGTTTAACAGTATATGAAATTAAAATTCTTTCCCATTTAGAAATAACTAAAGAAAAACTGAAAAGTGGTACGATATAGGCAGTCTTCCGCTAATCAGTACTAAAATTCAATGGGCTATCAGAAACTTTAGCCTTGGTAAGTAATACCTAATCTACTCCCATAGCAATTTCGGTGGAGTGCTGTACTAGGAAGGAGAGTTGCCCACCTTGATTAATTCTGTCTACAAATGCTTCTCTCTAACTAAAGGTAACTTATTGGCACCATGCGGGCGCCGCTGCTGGAAATCTGTCTGAGCAAATTCTTTGTCCACCACTTGTCTTGCCATTTATCGAACCCCGGTCTCCAGCTTGGAAAACGTGTTAGATATATCTGCGGTAATATTTCCTGTTATCATTATATGGGGACTCGGTTTCGTCGGCAGTAAAAATACAATTACTGTCCCAAAATGGCGTCAGATAATCTACAGGCAACATGTTAGACGTCGTTATGGCGATTCTTTGTGGTTGTATAATTGGAGGGAAGTGTGGCCAATGGACGTAACGAGGTGGAATGCGTCCAACCAATGGTAAAGGCAAGCCACCACCCAGCGGCAAGTCGCCCGTTTCTTGACGTTGTTTTAGTAGAGCTCCGCTGTGTAATCTCTTCTTGTCACGCGATGTGGGAATTTACTTGACCGCCTCCTCCCCTCCCCCGCGCCCCGGGGGCTGCTCTGTTACGCACTCCGCTCCACGGGTAGCACAAGCTCGCTAAATTGGAAACACCGGCTTCTTCCTACCTGTAATCAACTCTGATTTGGATAGATTGCTCTTCACGAAATATCCATTGATCTTGGAAGTTCCTTAAAACTGAGGTCTGCCTCTTGACCATCGCACTTCTGGAAGCGTCGCGCCCTACGACGGTCTTCGTCACGGACCACTTGGAAATCCTGCCGGAGTTCATATCAAACATGCTTACGTACGGACGCATGCCAACATGCACAGAAATACAACAAACTCAAGCATGACTACACGCAAGACATAAACCACACACATATTCTCATACACCAGGCATGTCAAAACCCTGCACATTGTGCACTGGTCTGCGTGCAACGTGCAGTTCGTATTCCCCTACCTGGAGGGAGCGAATCGGCTTGGAGGGGAACTCGACAGGGCTGTACATTACCTGCAGTAGCAGATCAGCTTTGGTTTCAGTAACACAGATCAGTACGGGTGCTCATTGAGCTGTGATTGTGAATGCGTTATGGAAAATAAAGTGAGGAGTCCACAGATATAACGGAGAAGAGAAATCACGAATCATATAACATAACTGTTATGATGTTTTCCTCAGCCAACAATAATTATTTTAAAATGAAAGGCTTTCATCATATCTTGTGGACGTAATAGTGATATGAGAATTTAAATCATATTAGTAAAGTTCTCAAAATATGATATTCGCCTGCTCTTATTTCTTAATTAGTATTCTCACGGCAAGACAAACATGACAATGATGTTGTTTTGGAGTCTGTACTAACACAGCCATCAATGGTTAGACGACTTACAACTTTTAGGCTATTTGATAAGCTGATAAGTGATGAGAATATAGTGAGTAATACATGTGAGGCTCTTGAGGTTGTAAGGGAAGGAAGAAAGCAACTATTTGTAAGGCGGAAAAATTTTCTGGAAAAATAATACATAATGGCGAATTTTCCACCTCACGTTACTATATTATCTAATATACTTAGGTTAATAAATCTTTAAACCTGACATAAAGAAAATGTTCTCGCTTCACAGCTTGTGAAGTACTCTTTTAACTCAATTCAGTAACGCTCCCAACTTGCTAATACTTGCTCTCAACGTTTTCCAAATAAACTATATATAAATTTAAATTCAAGCTTAATTTATTCAATTTGTTAATACTAATGTGAATTTATATTAATATAGACTACAGCAAGGAAATGATTCCAGTGTAAAAGCCTCACAAAGTCCTATTGCATGTAATTGGGAGTAAAATATTTTCTTTCTTAGCTTTTGTGCACCAATGGTCCCAATGACGCTTGAGGTGCAATGAAAGAGTATTACTTTGAAATAATCAGTACCTACTAGCTACATAAAATGAAATATTATGTTCGTTTTTTTTTGTTTCGAAATTACTGCAATATTTATATTTTCTTCAAATACTGTATACAAATCATGTAATTAAATTATTATTTACAAACGACTGCATTGTGAATTGTAACTGAGTAAGTCTATTGTTTCTTGTGTTACAATTTTATTGTCAAATATAGACACTGACAATAATTGTGTTTTTTTCCTTCTACTAAGTATGTTTATAATGTCCAAATGTCAATTTAATTGAACACTGGAAGCGCAGAATAGATTCTTGTACATCCCTCCCGCTAAGAACTGGTAAGAGCAACGCGTGAATGACGCAATCTGCACAGATCGGTGTTCCGCGCACATACACTGGACTTTCAGTGTCTGATTTTTGACATGCCTGTCATACACACACTTATGCACATAGTACAGATGCAAACCTATACACCAGTCTTGCGATGGTGATTAATAATTGCGAGCGAGAGCTCTTTTATGCCCGCTGCGCGCGCGTGGAGCTCTTTTACCTGTAAACATTGCTAAAGGATGTACAGATCTTAGAACACAGCGCATCATGACGGAACGGAAGCGCTTAAAGCTTTCAAGGAAGAGTGGAAGATACAATATTTATGCTTCGAACATGGTGATGAAGTCCAGTGTTTGTGTAAAAAAAATATCATTTGCAAAAAAAACAACATAAAACGGCATTATGAGACGCAAAATGAAAAAAATATATAGGCATTATTCAGGAGAAGAGAGAAATAAATTGCTTTCGGAATTGACATCGAAGGTAAATTAATTTACGTTTCGGTCAGTAGATTGTATCTAGATTCCTTTTATTTCTTTATTTTAAATGTATTGTTGATGTTTTATTTGTTGCTTGTTTCTGGATATTTACTTTTATTAGACTACGTGTTTCTTTAATTTAGAAATAATATTTTATCTTTGATTGCACTATAACTTATACTAGTACTAAGCTCAAAATGCTAATTCACTTTTATTCCAATAACCATTTTCAAGATTTTGAGCAAATATGAACTAAAAATTTTGAAAACTTTGATGCAAGCAGCTTTTTTAGTAACGTCAATATAAAATATAGTCTACTTAAAAATATAATTTCAAAACTATTAGACCTAATTGCACCAAATTTTGTACAGATGATATTATTATAGATCTGTTTATATAGGCCTAGTTTAAATTTCACAAATTTTGGCCGAAATTGTGGAAGTTTTAAAAATCATACATGCCCCCTTAAATGATTGACCCCAAAAATTACGATGGCTCTCAATATCTTAATTTAATGAATTTGCTTTTTCGTGTTACGTGCATCTCCCAAATCACTCTAAGAAAACTCATTACATAATAACGACTGGAGAGTAAGGACTACATTTTCACAATCACACAATCAATATACTCTATTCCAATCAATATTGCCATTATTATTTTTCAACAAATACTCAATAGTACTTAGAGATCACACACGTCGAGCAGGTAGACCCTATTAGTTTCTCCTAACAAATGAAGTGAAGTATTTACATAATAAATAATTGCTTTTAACAATAAAATGGTTTACATACAATTAACTTTTCCTATTTTTCTTTTTGTTCCTAAAAACCCTTCCCTTTGCGATTTGTTTTATATACTTACTTACATACTGGCATTTAAGGAACCCGGAGGTTCATTGCCGCTCTCACATAAGCCCGCCATTGGTCCTTATCCTGAGCAAGATTAATCCAGTCTCTACCATCATACCCCACCTCTCTCAAATCCATTTTAATATTATCTTCCCATCTACGCCTCGGCCTCCTTAAAGGTCTTTTTCCCTCCGGCCTCCCAACTAACACTCTACATGCAATTCTGGATTCTCCCATACGTGCTACATGCTCTGCCCATCTCAAACGTCTGGATTTAATCTTCATAATTATTTCAGGTGAAGAATACAATGCGTGCAGTTCTGTGTTGTGTAACTTTCTCCATTCTCCTGTAGCTTCATCCCTCTTAGCCCCAAATATTTTCCTAAGCACCTTATTCTCAAATCTCCTTAACCTATGTTCCTCTGTCAAAGTAAGAGTCCAAGTTTCACAACCATAAAGAACAACCGGTAATATAACTGTTTTATAAATTCTAACTTTCAGACTTTTTGACAGCAGACTGGATGATAAAAGCTTCTCAACCGAATAATAACAGGCATTTCCCATATTTATTCCATGTTTAATTTCCTCCCGAGTGTCATTTATATTTGTTACTATTACTCCAAGATATTTGAACTTCTCCACCTCTTCAAAAGAAAAATTTCCAATTTTTATATTTCCATTTCGTACAATATTCTCGTCACGAGACATAATCATATACTTCGTCTTTTCGGGATTTACTTCCAAACCTATCTCTTTACTTGCTTCCCGTAAAATTCCCGTGTCCAGAGAATCAGTCCCATTCCGAGGCTTATTTGAAGGATTCGTAACAAACTTTTTTTTACGGTGATGGGTTGTTAGCCCTTCGCCCAACCCTCAAGCTGGAGGACCACCCCCATCGGCTGTCCGCGACTGCTTATTCAATATATTCACAGCTACCCTCCATATCTGGAGGCCGTCTCCTCGATCCGCAACCTGAGGACGCGCCATGCCGTGGTGATATAGAGCTCTATGGCGATGGGGACCCACAATACATGGTATGCACATAGTACAGATGTAAACCTATCCAGGATTTCATTGCAAAACTTTACAGTCTAAATAACCATATAAGCCTACTTGAATTTAATTAAACAAAAAACACGTCAATTTAAATATTGATACAGAAGTTTAAAACCAGTCTTAAATCTATACAGGATATACCAAAATTTAAGAACACTCCTACAAAAAAGATGTTTCACTCTTGCAGGCCTACTTGTGTGCAGTGGCGTACGCAGGATTTTGTCGAGGGAGGGTTATTATTAAAATTGTTTACAATTTACATTATTCGTATTTTAAATTTTATGTACCGGTATTATTATTATTATTATTAGTATTATTATTATTATTATTATTATTACTATTATTATTATTACTATTATTATTAACTTACTATTATTATTATTATTATTATTATTATTATTATTATTATTATTATGTTACGGTAGGCCTATATTTACTAATATTAACCTATAAGTAGATCTATTCATGAATATCCTTATAAAATCTTTGAAACGTAATAGGTACTGACACAGCCATCCAATTTCTAACAAATTTTAACTTCTGTTTAATTCTGTACAGAGTGATTTATATAGAACTAACACCTTTCTCTCTTTCTTTCTTTCTCTCTTTCTCTCTTTCTCTATTTCTCTCTTTCTCTCTTTCCCTCTTTCCCTCTTTCCCTCTTTCCCTCTTTCCTCTTTCCCTCTTTCCCTCTTTCTCTCTTTCTCTCTTTCTCTCTTTCTCTCTTTCTCTCTTTCTCTCTTTCTCTCTTTCTCTCTTTCTCTCTTTCTCTCTTTCTCTCTTACTCTCTTACTCTCTTACTCTCTTTCTCTCTTTCTCTCTTTCTCTCTTTCTCTCGTTCTCTCTTTCTCTCTTTCCCTCTTTCTCTCTTTCTCTCTTTCTCTCTTTCTCTTTCTTCCTTTCTTCCTTTCTTCCTTTCTTCCTTTCTTCCTTTCTTCCTTCCTTCTTTCCTTCTTTCTTTCTTTCTTTCTTTCTTCCTTTCTTTCTTTCTTCCTTTCTTCCTTTCTTCCTTTCTTCCTTTTTTCCCTTTCTTCCTTCCTTTCTTTCTTTCTTTCTTCCTTTCTTCCTTTCTTTCCTTCTTTCCTTCTTTCTTTCTTTCTTTCTTTCTTCCTTTCTGCATTTCTTTCTTTCTTTCTTTCTTTTTTTCTTTCTTTCTTTCCTTCTTTCTTTTTTTCAAAAGAAATGATGCTAGCCTCAGTTTGTTATGCCTCAAATGTAGAGTATCTTTGGGAGATTACTAACCTCCATAGCAAATGTTGAAAATTCTTTATTTATTCGGCTGCAAATTCACTTAATGACCAGTTTTTAACGTCAAATTAAGCAGGAGTTTTGATTCCCTGTCACGAGATGCGCAGATGTTTATTCTCTCACTTACGTCGTTTCAGAAAAACCAAGGCTTAAAACTTTGACTTTTTTGAACCGACGCATGCGCCGTGCGAGGTGTGATGTCCGTATCGCACAAATCCGGACTACACGAGAGATAGTGAGTGGTTTCTATAACTGCGAGATGCGAGGTCTGCGTACCCCGCAGTTATAGAAACCACTCACTATCTCTCGTGTAGTCCGGATTTGTGCGAGGCGGGCCTCGCGCGGGCCTCGCACCTCGCACGTCGCATGCGTCGCTTCAGAAAAACCAAGGCTTAACAGTAGGGCCTACCTGTGTCGTGCGCGAAACTGACGTCACATCAATAGGCCTATAGCAGGCATGTCAGAAATCAGACTCTGAATGTGCAGTTATGTGCGCGGATCGCCGGTCTGTGCAGACTGCATCATTCAAGCGTTGCTCTTACCCGTTCTTAGCTGGAGGAGTGTACAATAATCTATCCTGCGCTGCTAGGGTTGGATTAAATAGACATTTGGACATTATAAACACATTTAGCAGAAGGAAAAGAAAAACACGGTTATTATCAGTGTCTATACTTGACAATTGTAATACAAGAAACTTTAGGCTTACTCAGTTATTCTTCACAAAGTAGTGGTTTGTAAAGCATAATTTATTAAAATGATTTTGATATACATAGTATTTGAAGAAATTTCGAAACAGCAAAAACGAACAAGTATTTCATTTTACGTAATAGGCACTAATTATTTTAGAGTAATAGACCCTACTCTTTCATTGTTCGTCGAGCATTATTATTTATTAGGACCATTTGTACACAAATGTTGAAGAAAATATTATGTTCCCAATTAATTACATACAGTAGGATATTGTGAAGTTTTTACACTGAAATAATTTCCTTGCTGTATGTCAATATAAATGAACATTAATATTGTGAATTTTATTTCAACTCAACAATAGGATTTTATTCTTCCAACAATAATTCCTTTCTACAATTCGCCTTAAACGCTCTCGTCAACAATTGGATTTTCACTCAACACAGTATTCGTTATAGCACTCCACTGATGACAATGACAATTTACTTGGACTAGTACGAACAACAATGAACTGTTAATCTTAACTAATATTTACAAAGCACTATTTACAAATCAGAACTATCAGTTCTCAGTTCACAGTTCTTCTATCTCAGTCACTCGAGTTCACAGTATCTCGAACCACAGACCTTCAGAGACAGTTCACTGTACTCGAACTCAGGTCCCTCCAACTGCGGTCCACTGCACTCGAACTCAGGTCCCTCCAACTGCGGTCCACTGCACTCGAACTCAGGCCTTCGGATGCTGACGCAGATGCAGACGCACACTCGAGTCGAACTCCGGCACATAAGTCTGGCTTGCTTGCTCTGGCTTACTCACTGACTGAATAACTGAAAACTCCTGTCGTTCCTTCGCGACCGTAATTTATAACCACAGCGACGTAGCCTCGAAAGTTCGAATTCGCGAGTCTTCCACTTCGACGGATTTCTCGGCCTCTCTAGGCAAGCAGAAGATGCGCGCGCAAACCCCCTCTCCACTCTCTCGCCGCGCGCCGTCCCAAAGTGCTCCGCGCGATCTTCTCTCTTGCGGGACGCTGGTCGTGAGTTCGAATCTCACGTCGCTGTCACAATATTAATAAATGATATAAATTAAGCTTAGAATTTAAATTCGCATAGGCCTGTAGTTTATTTGGAAAAGTTTAAAGCAAGTATCGACAAGTTGGGAGCGTTACTGAAAGAAATTAAAAGTGTAGTTCACAAGCTGAGAAACGACGATATTCTATTTATGTCAGGTTTAAAGGTTTATTAAAGTATATTAGCATAATATAGTGACGTGAGATGGAAAATTTATCATTATATATTTTTCCAGAAAATTTTTCCGCCTTGCAAATAGTTGCTTTCCTCGCTCCTTACAACCTCAAGAGCCTCATATTATATTCCTCACTATATTCTCATCACTTACCAGCTTATGAAATGAAAGTCATAAGTCGTCTAACCATTCATTGTTAGTACATACTCCAAAACAACGCCATTGTCAAGTTCGTTTTGCCGTGAGAGTACTGATTAAGAAATAAGTGCTGGCATTATCATATTTTGAGAACTTTACTAATCTGATCTAAACTGTCACAAGACTATTACCTCGACATAGACTGATGAAAGCCTTTCATTTTTTAAATAATTATTGATGGCTGAGGAAAACATTATAACAATTATGTTACATGATTCGTAATTTCTCTTCTTCGTTATCTGTGAACTCCTCACTTTATTTATCATAACTCATTCACAGACACAGCCAAATCAGCACACGTACTGAAGCTGCGTTATTGAAAGAAAAGCTGATATGCTGTTGCAGGTCTGTATAGCCCTGTCGCGTTCCCCTCCAAGGCGATTCACTCCCTCCAGATAGGGGAATAGAAAGTGCACATCGCACAGAGACTACTGCACAATGTGCAGGGTTTTGGTATGCCTGGCCTATAGTCTATGAACACTAACCTTATTTCCGTACGCCCTGGGACAGAATACGGTGCCTACTCATCACCAATAATTGATTACAATTCCTGAGCAAAGCTATAGCTAGCTGGTTTTGAGCAAGGAGTTGGTGGTACCACAGTCTACTATATAGGCCTACAGTCGCGAAGCTTGAGGTGTTTTTTGCAAATCTCGTGATAAAGCGCTCCAAGCGGTTAGCAACTAGAAACAATAGACTGTCCATGGTCGACTTTGGACTGTGTCGTATTTCTATCGAGTGCTAGCTCGTTGCGTATTTCACATTGATGCTTGTGAAATGTCCGTTATTGGTTGTAATGAAAATGTTAATGGCTAAAATATAATAATTGGAATAATAATATGGGACAAGGAGGAGACGTTTGTAGTGCTATAAATTGTAGCAACAGTAAGAGAAAGAGGCCAGAGTTATCCTTTTTCCGATTTCCGAAAGATTCAGAAAGGTTCCTGGGTTTCCACAAGAATGCTGTGCAGAAACAAAACTCTTAAATTTGAAGTTCTTTGTGACTGTTAGAATACATTATATCCTTAAATTTCACAATGAAACGTTTCAATCTAACCGAAAGGACATTAGATACCGGTTAAAGTTCTGTCACTTAGGCTGTTAAATTTCCAGGGAAATAAAGGTTAGGTCTGCTTTTTTTCAGAGGATTTATTTTTAATTGTAGCTATTAATTTTGTTATTATTTTTATGTGTTATTTTGCTAAAGACGTAGAAAAATTAAGTTTGTTTTAATGAAATTTATTGATCACGTTTTATTTTCAATTCTGGTGGGATTATTATTGCTTAGGCCTACTTTTTTCTTCAAAGGATATGTTTTTAATTATAGCTGTTAATTTTGTTGTTATTTTTATTTGTTGCTTTACTAGAGACATAGAAAAAGTCTGTTACAATAAAATTTATTGATCACGTTTTATTTCCAATTCTGGTGTGATTATTATTTCTTAACCTCATCCCACTTTGTTAACTACGTAAGCCTACACTACAAGTACCGGTACACGTAAGTTACTCCATTAATTCATATTTCCAATATTATTGTTGTAAAGAGAAATGCAAATTAATATTTATTGGTTTCATAGTTAATTATCGCTATAATCTTGAATGAGTGAAGCTATTATAGTAAATTTCAGTTCGTTTTGCACAAACAAAAATTATATTAACTTATTTCTTGCAGGTATCTTCGAGTTTATGGTGGAATTTAATATACTTCATTAAAATAATAAATTAACTTTATGCATTTAATATTTCAATAATGGAAGGAAGGTGTTAATTTTTCCAAAAGAACACGACAACGAAAGTGTAACATATTTTGTCGGCAACTAGGAGAGAGATCTGCGATGATGAGGCGATAGTAGCGATCCTAGTGGTGGGCAACTACCCATTTTTGCATTTTTACTACATATTGAGCTTCGCGACTGTATATAGTAGACTGTGGTGGTACCTTGTATAAATATATTAAGATATAGACTAGACCTATAGAGCGAATTGTAAGAAATGTAGGTGTGAATCCAGTAGGGCCTACTGTTGTAACAATCTTTGCCGCGTTGTATTGATGATGAACTGTACGTGTAGCACGTCTATCAGCCGGTAAATTATTGCCACTATCTGTTATTGTGGACGGCTAATACGGCCATCGGCACGGACCTGTTCATCATGGAGAACAAAGCGCAGGCACTCAACACTGCAATATTCTCTGTCCACCTGTCAAATGAATAATCCCGTAATGGAAGGGCCGTTGTGCAAGTTCACTCACTACTTTTACGGGGGACATCGATATAAAATACAATGCAGAGCACGCCAAATTAAACAAACGAATCTGTTACGATTCACTACAACTTTCAATTACTCCTACAGGGTGACTGAAGCATTACTTTCATGAAATTCTGAAAGTAAGTAAATCTCTTATGGTAAAATGAACAATCTGGCGCGAGATCCGTATTTTCTGTTCCTAAAAACACAGATGTAGGCTCAAACTTGCTCGAGTTTCAATAATAGACCTATTTGGTTCGTTAGTAATCGCCTATGTAGCCTACTTGTTGCCGTCAGCATCATAATCATCAGCACTAACATAACGTAACATAATCATCATTCTGATTGTTCTTCTCAAAATTGTGAATGTCCCATATTAACCGAATCCTCAGAAGTTAAGTATGTAGGCATTACAATCGACCAACACTTACGATGGAATAAACATATTACATATTTATGCAATAGATTGCGTAAAATAATTTATATGTTTGTTATACTTCGGTCATATTTACCAGTTAATACTTTACGTCTCATTTATTTAGCTTTATTTCAATCCATTCTCCAATTTTAGGATGGGGAAATGCTTGTATTTCTAATCTCACTCCACTGATACTTATTCAGAAAAGAATAATTAAAATATTCCTTAATAAACCAATTGATTACTCATCCGAGCTTTTGTTCACTGATTTTAATGTTTTGAAAATTAAACAGATTTATTATATTGCCTTATTAAACTTAAAGAAATCGTAATATATTCAAATTGTATCGTCATAAATATGGAACTAAAAGATCCAATTTTATACAACTAGGGGAATCAAAGTGTTTCACAAGTAAAGTACAGCTCTTAGCCATGGTAGCTACTTTGGTACAAGGTTATATAATAAAATAATTGAAAAATAGCCAAATTTGCAAAATTTTGGTATCAGAATAATAATAGGCTAATAGGCTAATAAATGTTGTTTAGACAACTGTCCGAAGACAGGTCTGAACCTCACAAGTGATACCAGGAAGGCACCTCTTATGAGGCAACTAGGCCAGGAGATAATGGGTAGGGTGGCCAGTTCCTTTCCCTGTCATTACATACATCGCCGACTAGCTACATATTACACTGGGAAGACTTCAGATGATATAAACAATTATTGTTCTTCCTCTGACAATAATAATAATGATAATAATAATAATAAATAATAATAATAATAATAATAATAATAATAATAATAATAATAATAATAATAATAATGCTTACTTACTCACTTATTGGCTTTTAAGGAACCCGGAGGTTCATTGCCGTCCCCACATAAGCCCACCATTGGTCCCTATCTTGAGCAACATTAATCTAGTCTCAATCATCATATACCACCTCCCTCAAATACATTTTAATATTATCCTCCCATCTACGTCTCGGCCTCCCCAAAGGTCTTTTTCCCTCCGGCCTCCCAACTAACACTCTATATGCATTTCTGGATTCGCCCATACGTGCTACATGCCCTGCTCATCTCAAACGTCTGGATTTAATGTTCCTAATTATGTCAGGCGAAGAATAGGCCTACAATGCGTGCAGTTCTGTGTTGTGTAACTTTCTCCATTCTCCTGTAACTTCATCCCTCTTAGCCCCAAATATTTTCCTATGCACCTTATTCTCAAACACCCTTAACCTATGTTCCTCTCTCAAAGTTAGAGTCCAAGTTTCACAACCATAAAGAACAACCGGTAATATGACTGTTTTATAAGTTCTAACTTTCAGATTTTTTGACAGCAGACTGGATGACAAAAGCTTCTCAACCGAATAATACCACGCATTTCCCATATTTATTCTGCGTTTAATTTCCTCCTGAGTGTCATTTATATTTGTTACTGTTGCGCCAAGATATCTGAATTTTTTCACCTCTTCGAAGGATAAATCTCCAATTTTTATATTTCCATTTCGTACAATATTCTAATCACGAGACATAATCATATACTTAGTCCTTTCGGGATTTACTTCCAAACCTATTTCTTTACTTCCTTCAAGTAGAATTTCCGCGTTTTCCCTAATCTTTTGTGGATTTTCTCCTAACATATTCACGTCATCCACATAAACAATAATCTGATGTAACCCGTTCAATTCCAAACCCTCTCTGTTATCCTGAACTTTCCTAATGGCATATTTCAGAGAGGAGTTAAAAAGTAAAGGTGATAGTGCATCTCCTTGCTTTAACCCACAGTGAATTGGAAACGCATCTGACAGAAACTGATCTATACGAACTCTGCTGTACGTTTCACTGAGACACATTTTAATTAAACGAACTGGTTTCTTGGGAATACCAAATTCAATAAGAATATTATATAAAACTTCTCTCTTAACTGAGTCATACGACTTTTCGAAATCTATGAATAACTCATGCGCTGTACCCTTATACTCCCATTTTTTCTCCATTATTTGCCGAATAAAATATATCTGGTCAATAGTTGATCTATTACGCCTAAAACCACACTGATGATCCCCAATAATTTCATCTACATATGAAGTTAATCTTTTCAAAAGAATATTGGACAAAATTTTGTACGACGTCAACAAAAGTGATATTCCTCGAAAGTTACTATAGTTAGTCTTGTCCCCCTTCTTAAAGATAGGTACTATAATAATAATAATAATAATAATAATAATAATAATAATAATAATAATAATAATAATAGTAGTAATAATAATTATATATTTATATATTTTATATTTATATTTATTTAATGTGCTGTACAACAGCCAGTGGCCAATTACAGTTCAGCACAAATATAACAAATCATAAAACAAAAATAATTATTACACATAAATACAATTACAATTAATTACAATAATGAAGATGAATGGATAACTAAGAATACTATGAGACAATGTTAATTGAGTATAATGCCTAAAAGAATACATAAATGATAAATCGTTGCCAAGAGCAAACTAAGTCTATACATTGAAGGGATCGAATTCGCAGCCATGTATATTGGCATTTTTAATGCATCTGCAGACTGGTGAAAGGAATTTAGAATTTCTAATATAGAAAAGTTTGTGAGCTCTCATATCTTTTGTTGGAATACGTAAGGTAATATTGTTTAAGAAAGAGTCACAGGATATATCATCTTTGAGGACTTTACAAAAGAACAGATAAGCTAGCTCATGGCGTCTAGCATATAGATTTTGACAGTTAAAATATTAACTTTTTCTCTCATAACTATACCCGGAATTAATGGGCAGAAATCTGAATGAACATAAGGATATAATTTTTCTTTGTATATTTTCCAATTTAGCCGAGTCCGTAGTTGTAATCGAGTTCCAAACTACAGATGCATGTTCGAGTTTCGATCGCACCAATGTATAGTATAGCATTAAAAGAGAATCGGGCGTGGAAAAAGAATAAGTTATTGACCGTATTATTCCTAGCATTCTGATTGCGTGATTGTAAATGTAATCAACGTGACTATGAAAATACAATTTACTGTCAAAGAATATTCCCAAATCTTTTACGCAATCCGTTCTGTTAATTAGTACATTATTTAGATAATAATTAAATTTCAGTGAAGAAGTTTTTCTAGAAAACGTTATTACATTAGTTTTGGATACGTTAATTTTCATACCATTTTCTTCCGACCATTTAGCGACTGAATTAATGTTACATTGATAATAATAATAATAATTAATAATAATAATAGTAATAATAATGGAATTGAGTTTTCAAACTTTTAAAATACGAAGCCGTGCTCTCGTTCGGTAAGTTGGTACAAATGAACCGTTAGTGGAGCGGTATGACGCATGATCGGTAGGGAAAAATGACTTGCCACTCCTGTTATGGGTATAGTAATGTCGAGCTCGTGACTGCCGATGCCAGCCCCTGGTAGTCAATGCGGTAACCCGATGATTGGAAATTCTGCAGCCCGACTTGAACACAAGGCGCTACGGCCCCGTCATAATTATAAGAATTGTTTCTCAGGCCGGGGCAGTCAGGCAGCAAGATTAACAGCGCAATCAGCAGACATATTTATTGGTACACGGCTCAACTGGTCTTGTTGCTAGGATGCAGAAGACGAACAGTTGAGCGTCTGCTTCAACACACTAGGGTCATTTTCCTTCACCTGCATGATTTGATGTTATGCTAAAAAGGTTAATTTATATGAGATCTCAGATAGAGAGAGAATATCCTAACATATTATAACTATTCGAAATAGTCATCATGAGAATGCAGTATCATACTATTACAACTTTCTCTCAAAGCGTCCTGACTTCATGGAAATATAACACCATGCCATTCAGCAAATTAACATAGTATTGATGGTGTAATATCGATACGAGGTAATCTGTTTCTGAAGACATGAATAATGATATCTTGGAAATTACACTTATTAATGTGTATCACGATTTATTACGAGATATAATAACATGGAATTATAATTAGACTGGAATCCTACAGCGATGAACGTTACCAACTGGTTTCACTTAGCATTGAGTTATTCAGATTAGCTTCCATCTTGTCTGCCTAAATTCAAATCAAGTTAATACATACACTAGTTTCTCTCTTTTTTATTATACTTTTAATTTGGGTACGAACCTGTCTATTGCGATAGATATACACTGCTAAATGTCTAAAAAAAAACCACACGATGTAGTAGACTAGTCAACTCAGTCATAAATATAAATGTTTTAAAGACAAACATAGAAAAAAACCTAAATTAAGTTTCGACAGAAAATGGAGAAAAAAAATGGGAGTATAAGGGTACAGTGCATCAGTTATTCATAGATTTCAAAAAGGCATATGACTCGGTTAAGAGAGAAGTTTTATATGATATTCTTATTGAATTTGGTATTCCCAAGAAACTAGTTCGATTAATTAAAATGTGTCTTAGTGAAACGTACAGCAGAGTTCGTATAGGTCAGTTTCTGTCAGATGCGTTTCCAATTCACTGTGGGCTAAAGCAAGGAGATGCACTATCACCTTTACTTTTTAACTTTCCTCTAGAGTATGCAATTAGGAAAGTCTAGGATAACAGATAAGGTTTGGAATTGAACGGGTTACATCAGCTGCTTGTCTATGCGGATGCTGTGAATATGTTACGAGAAAATCCACAAACTATTAGGGAAAACACGGGAATTTTACTGGAAGCAAGTAAAGAGATAGCTTTGGAAGTAAATCCCAAAAAGACAAAGTATAGGCCTATGATTATGTGTCGTGACGAGAATATTGTACGAAATGGAAATATAACAATTGGAAATTTATCTTTTGAAGAGGTGGAGAAGTTCAAATATCTTGGAGCAACAGTAACAAATGTAAATGATACTCGGGAGGAAATTAAACACAGAATAAATATGGGAAATGCCTGTTATTATTCGGTTGAGAAGCTTTTATCATCCAGTCTGCTGTCAAAAAATCTGAAAGTTAGAATTTATAAAACAGTTATATTACCGGTTGTTCTTTATGGTTGTGAAACTAGGACTCTCACTTTGAGACAGGAACATAGGTTAAGGGTGTTTGAGACTAAGATGCTTAGGAAAATATTTGGGGCTAAGAGGGATGAAGTTACAGGAGAATGGAGAAAGTTACACAACACATAACTGCACGCATTTTATTCTTCACCTGACATAATTAGGAACATTAAATCTAGACGTTTGAGATGGGCAGGACATGTAGCACGTATGGACGGATCCATAAATGGATATAGAGTGTTAGTTGAGAGGCCGGAGGGAAAAAGACCTTCAGGGAGGCCGAGAAGTAGATGGGAAGATAATATTAAAATGGATTTGAGGGAGGTGGGATATGATGATAGAGAATGGATTAATCTTGCTCAGGATAGGGACTAATGGCGGGCTTATGTGAGGGCGGCAATGAACCTCCGGGTTCCTTAGAAGCCAGTAAGTAAGTAAGTAGGCCTAAGTAAGTAAGTAAGTTAAGTGATATGAGATAATTCGGAGTAGAAGTATGCATAATTTTACATACTGTAGAAGAGACAGTGACTGTATTCGCATTCGAGAATATGTAGCCATGCTTTTTGTTTATGGATTTTGTGATGGCAATGCATTGAGGAATACAGAAGACGTTTTCCCTATCGAATGCTTCCATCTAGCTGTGTTTTCCCGTGTTTACCGGGTGTTATCTGAAACTGGCAAGCTACCAAGTGTTCCATTGACGTTGAAAAGAGAACCGATACCGGTACCTGATATAAATTTAGAATTCATGGAATCCATAGGAAGGGCAACCTTAGTAATTTGTCTTGTGTAATTAGTTTATTTGCTTACCCAGTTTGTACTTATTGTGAAATGAATTTATTGGAAAAACACAAGATGCATGATTTTGAATACTGTGTCATATTACAATGTTCTGATACATAGAAATGCGTATAATTTTACAACTATTACATTTCGGACATAGGTACATCAGATTAAATCGGTATAGATTAATCCAAACTATATTATCCTGAAGTATTTTACATTCCTCCTGAGACACCCTGTATATGACAGTATTTTTATGTAACGTTAAATATTAATTTATTTTGAAAGCATTAAAATTTTGTGTAATTAGAGAGAATATTGTGAGATACTGATCAAATCTAGTTTACGTTAAGCCATAAACTTGTTTTTTCTTCTTCCATTTTTTCGAACGAAATCTCGACAACTTTAATTACATATTCTTGTGAGGATGTCGCACTATCCATTAAAATTTCAATGTTTTGCAAGCAAGAACGTAAATTTCCGAGATTACACGATATGAAAATAACATTTTCTTGAGTCTTGCAGTAACGACATTCATTAAAAAATAAAGTATACATTAGAGATAAGTTATTAATAATGTTAGATATTTACATTTTCCTTCAATCTAATTGCATCCGTTTACTGCAGCATTACGACTACTGAGTGCAGGCTGCATGGAAACCCATCGCTTCATAACTTTGTGCGAATTGCAAGACAGATCTTGCATCAGTAGCACGTACTCAACACCGTGCAGCAGCAGCAGTAGTAGCATTTCTGGATTGACCCATCTATCACCTTTACGTTTTAACTTTGCTCTAGATTACGCCATTAGAAAAGTCCAGGATAACAGAGAGGGTTTGGAATTGAACGGGTTACATCAGCTGCTTGTCTATGCGGATGACGTGAATATGTTAGGAGAAAATCCACAAACGATTAGGGAAAACACAGGAATTTTACTGGAAGCAAGTAAAGAGATAAATTTGGAAGTAAATCCCGAAAAGACAAAGTATAAGATTATGTCTCGTGACGAGAATATTGTACGAAATGAAAATGTAAAAATTGGAAATTTATCTTTTGAAGAGGTGGAGAAGTTCAAATATCTTGGATCAACAGTAACAAATATAAATGATACTCGGGATGAAATTAAACACAGAATAAATATGGGAAATGCTTGTTATTATTCGGTTGAGAAGCTTTTATCATCTAGTCTGCTGTCAAAAAATCTGAATGTTAGAATTTATAAAACAGTTATATTGCAGGTTGTTCTTTATGGTTGTGAAACTTGGACTCTCACTTTGAGAGAGGAACATAGGTTAAGGGTGTTTGGGGCTAAGAGGGATGAAGTTACAGGAGAATGGAGAAAGTTACACAAAACAGAACTGCACACATTTTATTCTTCACCTGACATAATTAGGAACATTAAATCCAGACATTTGAGATGGGCAGGGCATGTAGCATGTATGGGCGGATCCAGAAATGCATATAGAGTGTTAGTTGGGAGGCCGGAGGGAAAAAGAAAAGGCCGAGATCGTAGATGGGAAGATAATATTAAAATGGATTTGAGGGAGGTGGAATATGATTGTAAAGAATGGATTAATCTTGCTCAGGATAGGGACCAATGGCGTGGCTTATGTGAGGGCGGCAATGAACCTCTGGGTTCCTTAAAAGCCAGTAAGTAATTATTTATTATTATTATTATTATTATTATTATTATTATTATTATTATTATTATTATTATTATTTGAGATTGAAACTCGAATATGCATCTGTAGTTTGGAATTATATTACTAGTTCTGATTCGGCAAAACTGGGAAGTATTCAAAGGGAATTTATTTCATTATGTTCGTACAGATTCCTGCCTAATAACTCTGGGTATAACTGTAATAAAAAATGCGAGCGCTTTAAATGTCGAAGCCTGTATGCCAGACGTCATGATCTCGATTACTTATTCTTATGTAAGGTCCTTAAAGGTGACATTAATTGTCAATCTTTCTTAAACAGTGTCAGCCTTCGTATTCCTATGAAGGACATGAGACATCACAAACTCTTTCTTCTATATTAGAAATTCTAAATCTTCCTCGCCGGTGTCCAGATGTATTAAACATGCTAACTTAGGGGAGAGTCGGGTAGTATCGGACATCGGGTAGTATCGGACAGTGCGTTTCTTTCATCTACCGCCATATCGTAGTACCTGAATGACATGGTTACGTTTCTCTATGCGACATCACAGGAAAGTAACCGTGTCAATCAGGTACCATCATCGTGTGGTCGATGAAAGAAACTCACTGTCCGATATTACCCGATGTCCGATACTACCCGACTCTCCCCTACATGTAGGCGATTTCAATCCATTCAATGTATAGAAGTATTAGAATATTGCAATGTCTTTGCTAATATTATTAGCATAATCCTTATACAGAAATTGGTAGTATGAATCAACTCCTTTCCCTAATATTTTATAGATTTAATTCTTGTAAATTAATTATTGTAATCCATGTTCTTTATTTTGTTGTTAACTCAAGTATTTAATTGTACCATAGTGTTCATTTTAATGTATTAATTGTTTCACTGTGCTGGACTTTTATTGGCCAATGGCTGTTGTCCAGCACATAAATATGAATGAATGAATGAATGAATGAATGAATGAATGAATGAATCAATCAATCAATCAATCAATAAGTAAGTAAGTAAAAGTAAATAAATAAATAAATAAAAATAAATAAATAAATAAATAAATAAGTAAATAAATAAATAAATAAATAAATAAATAAATAAATAAATTATTATTGCAGTAATTTTTCGAATTTTGAATCATGTTTCAATGTAACATTTTTATAGGTCTATGTCTCAAGCTGTACTTATAATTCATTTCAGCTGATTTCTAAGTACAAAGCCTGTTTTGGAGAAAGTAGTAGTAGTGGGCCTAGTTGTAGTCCTCATCAAATGCTCGTTACTAAACGGTCACACTTGGTTAGGCATCTGAAGGGAGCGCTCGGCCAACAGGTGTGATATTTTAGAGAGGAGAACTTATTATGTGCAGACTTCCTGGTATAAATTACAGTCTTGTGTCATCAACTCTCACGCCTTAGACACATCGTATGAAATATGGCAGGTACAGCACTTTGTGGAAAATAAGAAATAACTACTTTAGCAGCCACGTGAAAAAGGAGAAAAAAAAAGACAAATGGCGTTAATTGGAAGTTTCGGAAGTTGAACGTGAGTGGTCGAGGGAGAAGTGTTATATTAAGGGTGTGGTGAGCCGCCCCTTTAACTGGTCTCCTGTCCGCCCATTTTCAGGATAGGTGCCCACGGAAGGAAAACGGACGTGGTAATTTAGGACGTTAATTCGGTTTAAAAAAATAAACCTTCCAACAGTTGGACATGAGGTGCGTGGGAGGAAACGGCACTCGCAGAAATACTTTACAGACTTCACATGTGCCCGCCTCGACCTGAGTGTTATAACACCTTTATTAATTTATAAGGTCCAGCATACAATTTATTTCACCTCCGGCGCGAACAGATTAGTTTTTGTTATTACTAAATAATAGCTATAACGAAAAAGTGCGGGTAATTTTAGTACTTTAACGAAAATGTTAATTTTTAGAAGTGCATTACACCATATTTGAAAAGGAAAAGTAGCTACTGTTGATTAGCTTTCAATATCTCTAAAAATGACCAACTAAAATCTTCATGGAATTCTGTTTCTCTGGCGAGTGTTAAAAGTGATTTATTTACTTATTTATTTAAATCCACCACCAACAGAAGCAGGCTTCCAATTACAGGTGGCTTACACAGATACATACACAAAATACATAATAAGAAAAAAAACAACAAAACAAACAACACAAACGAAAGAAAGAAAATACATAATGGTAATAGATGCTAGAATATAATATTGCAGTTAATATAGTGCCAAATGTCAATATAATGATGCAAAATTATTTAAAAACTAGAGTAAAAATATTACAATAACTTCTTCATAATTTAAATATCTAAGGAAATACAATTCTTTTTAATACTGTATGAAATTTGTCCACTGTTAAACTGAAATCTAATTGAGAATCACAGTTTAAAGACAGAGAGTTGTAAGTATTTACACGTAACAAACAATGGAGAGTTCTTGAAGAAAACAGTTCTAGGAATGGGAATAACAAAAGGTTGCCTATGACGTAATTCTGTTTTTTTTACATTGAACTGAAGGAATTTACGAAAATCACAGTTATTCAATATAACGTTAACAGTCTTATAGAGTAAAATTTGACTATTTATTAATCGTCGAGATGTTAAAGTTTTATAATTAAATTAAAAAAATAATTGATTATATGAAATTTGCTTGTCATAAGACGACACGTGATGTTTTTTAAGATACAAATAACGTAAAAATTTTTTTCTGCATCCTTTCTATTTGCATCTGATGGGACTGGAACTGAGGTGACCATATTACAGACGCATACTCTAGTTTACTCCTAGTGATACCCAAGATAATGACCTATAAAGCGGAATTGTGAAAAATAAGAAGCCCAGTTTTTAATGACCGCTTTCTTACGTCCATTACATAAAATTCCACTAAAATATGACCATGCAGTATATATGTCCAATTAATTATACAGGGCTCCTGCAAAAGACCTTTCCGGTTTCGAACACATGTAATTTACGTACCTTCTATGAATCTGATGTGCATGAAAACAGTATCAATGGAAAGAGAAACCCAAAACGTTTAGTTGTGGCGACATTGTTTTCCTAGTTAGTAACACCAAATACCTTACTATAATAATACCGGACAGCTGTATACTAGTAGCATTGGCGTGAGTGCGAAATATCGCGGACTTGACATCTAGCGGAGCGGCGCGGAATTACGTCCACAAATACAAATATTAACAAAGGGGAAATCGGACTATTGTTTAAAACGTGAGATACTAATGTTGAATAATATACGAGACACTTAAGAAATGTTGAATAGTACCGTATTTAATGTAACATTATTTTATATAAAAGCTGCTATTAGAGAAATATTGCATGCTTCATATTATTTTCCGTAATTAATTGTTGCGTATGTTTTCTTTGCTTTAATGAGACAAAATTAATTCTGACATTAAAAATTAATTTACAATAATGCTTTATATACCCATTGCTGACAACTACAGAGATAAAAATGGTAGTAATCTGATGCTTGTACTAATTAGTAAAGGCATGTGGACAACAATAAAACTTAATTTGCTAAAACCTTAAAATTTCTAATATATTTTAACTTCTATTCATTCATTAGGCTTAAATAAAAAAGCTAATTTTTATTGTTCTATCAACACAGAGACAAAATCATAAGGACTAATAAAGAATTTTGTTGGCTCACGTTTTGTGAAATCTCGGAAATCGAAAGTACGATTTGGAGCAATTTGTAATGCTGTAATTGTAGCAATTATAAACAGCACAGACATTTTAACACAGCACTAATTAATGAAACTATTAACTAGCCCAGCAACAATAAACATTGCAGTTGATTACAGCTTGTTTCGCGAGTATCTCCACACCGGCCGCCTAGGTAGCAGCACCAGCGTCGTTCGCGTGCAGAACTGCTAGCTGCCCGGTATTATTATAATAAGGTATTTGATAATAGCGCATTTAAACAAATTTGTTCATTGTTGAGGCGAAATGGCTGCGGACAGAAAAGCTTGATTTTCATGTGAACCAGTCGGTTATTAATGTGCAACGGCATTACCGAACAACGTTTGGTGCAGATCCACCCAGTGGGCCTACAATCCGTAAATGGTACACTGATTTTAAGGCAAGATTCTTCGCAAGCGGTTGTAGTTTCATCCGTACCGACTAGTTACAATATACAATATAACTATAACAGTTACAGTGTACATTTTACATGACACTTATTAATTCCAAAACAAATTACGCATTTGTTTGATCAATATTGTGTGTATTCATAAATTTGAAAACAGCATAACGCTAATAACCATGTATTTGTATCATTGAATAATTTACTTCTTGATTTTATCTATATTGTACACTCCTGCACATTACTTGTTCCATGTATTTAGCATGTTCCTTTGTACGTAACTATCGGTCTGAAGATGGCATCTTAATGCCGAAAATGTTAATCACTTAATAAAATGTACTATAGTAATTAACACTATATTGTACTTTGATAAGCAAACAGACGGCTCTAATATAATATACATACTTATAGTCAATAAGAGGTTTAACTGATAACAGTGATGCATCAGATGACTTGTCAATCAGTAGCGACAATGGTTCAGATTAATGGAGGGAAACTGCGACTCCGCCTCTAGCGCAGCGATAAGGTTTAGTAACCTGCTACAACGGAGTTTTGCCAGTTGTTAACCTGTAACTATTGCGGATGATAAATGAAAGGAGAAGTGAGATGGAGAGTGTTGGTGGAATGATACAGACGTGGACAAATTATTATCAAAATTGACGATTTTTATGATAATTCTGTTTACAAAATTTGACTTTTCAATTTAGACTACAGTTGACAATTTTCATATTTCCATCATTATAGTAGACAGAAATATGCAAAAATGTAACTGTAGTTTAAATTGAAGAGCCACATTTTGTAAAAATACACAATAAAAATCTTTAATTTTGCTAAAACTTTATAAATATGCAAAAAATGTCAACTGCAGTCAAAATGGAAGAGTCAAATTTTGTAAAAATATAAAATGAAAATCTTAAGTTTTGCTAATAATTTGGAAATATCAAAATGTGAAGTGTAGTCCAAATTGAAGAGTTGGTAAAATATATAATAAAAATCTTCAGTTTTGCTAATAGTTTGTAAATATGCAAAAATATCAAATATAGTCCAAATTGAAGAGTCAAATTTTCTAAAAATATACAATACAAATCTTCAATTTTGCTAATAATTTGGAAATACGCAAAAATGTCAACTGTAGTCTGAATTGAAGAATCATATTTTGTAAAAATTATAATAAAAATCTTCAATTTTGCTAATAATTTGTCCACGTCTGTAGAGGGAAACAGGAGTACTCCGAGAAAAACACTCTGCAACGTCGGCTTTATCAACCATAAATTCCATCACCACTTCGCCGGTATTCGAACACGGGCCGCCTGGATGGAAGGCCAACGCGCTAGCACTGTAGCTGCAGACACACAACACCCGCTTACTCTTCTATTAGATTTCGCTGTCCCATATTTCTTCGTGTTCTATTCGTTGTAGTCGAAGCGGAAGAGGTCCTCCTGAGATTACGAATGAGTCATGTAATTACGAGTCTGGGATATCAGCTTGCGTTAGGAGTGCAATAAATTGCAGTGCAAGATGGACTGGAGCCCGCATATCCTGTGGGACAGGTGCTGGGCTGCGGATGAACCTGCCGTATGGTAATCGTATTGCGATTCCTCCGCTGGATGTCCGTCTACGCAATCGTGAAAAATATCGCTCTTCCTGCTCGCGGAGACGGGGGGAGTTGGCACGGTGGGGACTTATTTGGCTCATCCCCGACTTCGGCAACGTCTTCTGCGGGTTATAAATCCAGAAGAGTGACAACTTCACTGTAATTATTCGTGCATACTTATTTATTCGTCTTTAGATATTTTATTCTTTGAAACTCTTTGATATTTTTGACCTTCCGGTCGACTCAAACCTGCCACGGAAGACATGTAGCAGCAAGTGTTCAATTCAGGCACTTTTCTTCAGCGAAAATATAGCCTACATGTTTATTTTTTCCTCTTCGTGTCAACGAATAGGCCTTCTTCTCTCTATTTAGGTTATTCAACACTCCCCACGTTTTATCGTTGGGATATAGGCCTATCATAGGATATTAAAATTAAATTTACAATTATGGTTTATTTAACAACGCTAGCAACTGCAGAGGTTATATCAGCGTCGCCGGTGTGCCGGAATTTTTTGTCCCACAGGAGTTCTTTTACATGCCAGTAAATCTACTGACATGAGCCTGTCGCATTTAAATACACTTAAATGCCATCGACCTCGGCCGGTATCGAACCCGCAACCTCGAGCATAGAAAGCCAGTGCTATACCAACTACGCTACCAAGGGCGAAATTCTCCTGTAAATTCATCCCTCTTAGCCCCAAATATTTTCCTAACAACCTTATTCTCAAACACCCTTAACCTCTGTTCCTCTCTCAAAGTGAGAGTCCAAGTTTCAAAACCATAAAGAACAACCGGTAATATAACTGTTTTATAAATTCTAACTTTCAGCTTTTTTTGAGAGCAGACTGAATAATAAAAGTTTCTCAACCGAATAATAACAGTTTTTTCCCATATTTATTCTGCGTTTATTTTTCTCCCGAGTGTTATTTATATTTGTTACTGTTGCTCCCAGATATCTGAACTTTTGCACCTTATCAAAGAATAATAAAAAAAAGAAAAAATACGGTATGCTTATTTTGAGTTAAACGAACTAAATTAAAAATATTATTTTTAAACTTTTGGACTTAATTTTAATTAAATATTCGATGAACACAGAAAACACTTTAATTTTAAAAATAGTAACCGGTAATTTATATTTCCATTTTGTACAATATTCTGGTCACGAGACATAATGATATGCGCCTACTATATATATATATATATATATATATATATATATATATATATATATATATATATATATAAACTAAACAGAAATATTTACTCGCAGAATAAAAACAATTACAGGAGAAAGAGTTCGTCCAAAGGGCTAGACTCGAGAAGAGTACCCAAAACGCTCATTGCATTTCCACGTTGAATTGTAGTGCAACGCAAATAAATAGTGCAACGACGATCACCATTAATGGAGATCAAGATTTGGCCGATTTGAGATACCAAAACTTTAGCGTCATGACTCCAAGGACCGAAGGTCTCCACAGCAAAGGGGACAAAGATGTAATTGTCTAAAAGATGAACATATTTATTGACCTTCTTCTTCACGGCTAATTCAGCAGCAGATGCTGCACGTCTGGAGGTATTCGGCAAGTGAGATGGAGCTAGAGTGTCTTGTCTTTTCGGGATTTACTTCCAAACTTACCTCTTTAGGCCACATTCACAATAAAAATTAAATATAACCGTAACATAAATACAGAAGTTTGTGGTCAGGTTACGAAATGGGTTCATTCACAATGATTCACATGATTAACATTATCGTCAGACTTTAACAAGAAAGTTTGTGAACTCTAAACTTTCATGTTTATGCTTACGTGATTTACAAACAATACACAATCGTAGAGAGCTGAAGTACACAACAGAATATGACGAAATGACGTCGTTGTTATGTTTCCAAAGTTACCAAGTATCTTTGAGGTTATGTTTATGTTCCCATCTTGAATGATAATATTACTTTTTGATTTTATTGTAACGTTTATATTCCAAAGTTAATACTTACGTTTTGTTTAATTTTCATTACGAAAGGGCCTTAATCATTAGGTATGATAATTATTTGTGCCACGTTAAATAAAAATGAATCACAATGGAGTGAAATAGAAACTGAAGATTAGCAATGCAGTAAGGCCAAGTCATGTCCTTGTGTGCTGATTCTACTCGACAGTTTAGCTTGAGTCTGCATACCATTAACCCAGAAGAGAAGCTGGTCTTGCACGGCGCAGTCGCGATGTCTAGGAGCTCAACAGTTGCAACAATAGCTCATTAGCTTATCACCTGACTGGATCGATCCGACCATCAATCTTGACATGCTCCAGTGAACCTGTAGCAAATCACGGCCACCATAAGCGCTGAGCTATGCAGACTGTCAGGTGCGAGAGGTCAACAGCATGTCAGTGTCTCTAGTATTCGTACCAACTCACAATTTACAAAGCTTATTGTTCCCTGTTCTTCTTTCTTACTTCCTCATTTTCTTTCTCTTTTGTGATCTTGCCCCTACTTTTAAATCTCTTTCATCACATCCCTTCTATGTAATGCAATTCTCTTTCTTTGTTTACCTTCTGTTTCTTCTTTCAAAATACCTCTCTTTACTTTTGCTATCTAGTTTTCTCTCCCCTTAAGGGAACTAGGTAGTTATTAGGGGTCAAAAATCCGATTTTTTATTTTGTGTTTTAAAAAAGTATAAAACTTGCTCTTTAAAATAAGATAAATATTGTGATGGAGGTATTTCTTCAGATAAACCTTTTAAATGGCTTCTCCAAATTTGACGGTGCATATAATTCATACAGTCTTCTTCTTTTTTAATACAGTTTTCCATAAGTTGACATTTTTTAAACTTAAGTGCAGTTTTAAACTTAAAGCAGACGCTTGTACAGACGCTTATTATGCCTCATTTCGATTATTGTGACGCTTTATTCAGTGATCTCAGGGTGGATTTATCCCAGAAACTGCAACGTGTTCATAATGCGTGGGTTCGTTTCACTTGTAATGTCCGCTACTACGATCACATTTCGCCTTCTTTCGATAAATTATTGTGGCTCAGGTTAAATGAGAGGAGAAAGTTACATTCCCTTTCTCTCTTATACCGAATTTTGCACACCTTTTCCTCCTATTTATCTGTCCGATTCCACAGTCTTTCTCGGTATCATAACTTAAATACTCGGTCACAATATGATAACACGCTAGAAATACCACTCCACACATCATCTCTTTATTCTTCATCTTTCACTGTTGCTACTTCCCGTCACTGGAATTCTCTGCCGCCTAAAGTCAAGGGCTGCCGAACTTTAATTTCCTTTAAATGTAAATTAGAAAAATATCTTATGATGAGTTGCCAGACCTAACGCGTTGCAAATATTTAATGGAATGTGTTCCACTGTATTTATTTTTTTATGTTTTTTTCTTATTTTTATTATCTAAATCGTGTTTATTTATCACTTAACGCCAATATGTATCTCACTGTGTTGTTTTTTATTATTAATCTATTTTTTGTGTACATTTTATTCAATTGTCGGTTTCAGGTTTAATTATGTAAATCCTACTTAATTGTAATCTAATACCAATATGTATACTAATGTGCTTATTTTTATTTT
Organism: Periplaneta americana; assembly: GCA_025594305.2. Taxonomy (NCBI): domain Eukaryota; kingdom Metazoa; phylum Arthropoda; class Insecta; order Blattodea; family Blattidae; genus Periplaneta; species Periplaneta americana. The sequence continues at coordinate 21,194,249 of JAJSOF020000036.1, forward strand.
TACTGTGTATATTTGTTCTGTTTTTATGTGATTCGTATTTGATTCTAACAACATTAATATGCATTCCACTATGTTTATTTTTATTTTATGAGGTACATTTTATGTAACCACCTCTTTTGATCTCATTATCTACCTAAATTGTATCAGTATGTAATTACTTAATTCCGATCCAGTTGTATGTTCAACTGTATAAGCAAGTTTTAATTCTGGTTGAGTGTAAGAGAAGGTCTTACGGTCTTAACTCTGCCAGGTTAAATAAAGTCATGATTATTATTATTTTTTTTCTCTGAAACTACTGAATCAATTTATATGAAATTTTATAGTGTTTTCTGCAGCTTCTGTTCTACATACTAGACCTACGGGTTTAAGAATATCACACACATAACACGAGGAAAAAATAAATATAATCATGAAAAAAATTGCAAAAAATATTAAACAAAGTTCAATATTTTTTATGTTTCACTAGGGGTGAAATATTTAACTAAATTTTACTTTAGAATTTACAATATACGTACATTTCTAGATAACTTAAAAATATAGGTATATGAGTGAAGATTGTAGCAAGTAATGTGCATCTGAAGAATGAGGTACACTTAGCGAAGTGTAAAAACAGGTTATCAGTTAGGGCCTTTCCTTTGCAATAGGATACGAAACTGATTAGTTGTCTTTTATACCATTGAATTCAGAATGATTGATTGTATTGGCATGGAAATTTTTATTCCATTCTGAGCACTAAAAACCTAGAAATATTGAACTAAACTTTTGTATTGAAAATTTTCAATCGCACAGGCATCACTACCTACTCCCTTTAAGACTTATATAACTTACTGTTATATCTCCCTAGTTCATCATTCTTTCTTTTCATATCCTAACTTCCTGTACAGGGTGTTTCAGAAGTGATGGTAAAAATTTAGAGATGAGAAGTAAAAACGAAGAGAAGCAAAAATGTTCCAGGAAACATGAGTCTGTAAATTAAACCTTTACGAGATATTGCCGTTTTTTTCTGGTTGGGGCCGCCTGGATACGGTAAAGCAGCAACATCCAAGCTTCGTACGTATGCCCTATTATTCCCATCCCATTTCCTTCTAAGTATGAGACGATATCTATCTAAACAGATGATATGGTGAATGGTGGATAGGTAGAGGAGGACCTGTACCTAGATCACCGGATTTAAATCCTTCGGACTTTTGTGTATGAGATTATGCAAGAAGCTTAGTTTACACAACAGACATCACCACACCTGAAGAACTGCAGCATCGGATTGTAGATGTCTTCCAGCTAATGAAGAATGATCCACAATTGCTCGAGTGCATTCTTGGGTCTATGTGGAGAAGACTAGACAGATGCATTCAAGTGCATGGTCAGAATTTTGATCACCTGCTGTAAAATTCTTCACTTATCAGGTTCTTACTATATTGTGTCTTGTTTATCCAAAAACGTTACTATTGCACAAACAAAATACTCGTAGTTTCTTTTGTGTATGTTCAATCACATTTCTGTGATGTTGAAGCGAAAATTATGAATTTTACTTTCTCGTGAATGATAAATTCCATATGAAAGAATTTCTACCACTTAGTCTAAAAAAGAATCTTATTCAGACGCTTGTAATGCCCCATTTTGATCATTGCGATTCCTTGCTAACTAATGTAAGTTGACTCTTAGCTGTGAGACTACAACGTGTTCATAATGTGTGCATAAGATTCATCTGCAATACTCGTAAATTTGACCATATAATACCTTCCCTCCAGTTACTTTCATGGGTGCGTCTGAAGGAACGAAGAACAATATATTCACTATCTCTTCTGTTTAGAATCATGCATACTTCTACACCGAATTATCTGTTATCGCGCTTTCAATTTCTTACAACTCTTCGAAACCGACATCAAGCACTTCTTTCTATCCCTCATCATAGAACGTCTTTATACTCATCCTCCTACACTGTAGAAATACCTCGCCTCTGGAATTCGTTACCTAATGACGTCAGGGACTGCCGACTTTATCACAATTCAAAATTAAATTGGAAAATTTTTTCTTAGTTAATGCTTTTAGATATTGCTAGAAGTATTGATTTGTGTTTCTTTTCTTTTTCTTTTTTAATCTAGATTAAAATTCCAAGTTTCTTGTTTATGTTAGTTAATTAGTTAGGATACAATTAATTATGATATCTAATCACTCATTTAAAGTTTGTGTGGCTGCAACCTGTGTATATTTTTGTGTGGCTTTACTTTATTTATAGTGTTTTTTTCTCTCTCTCTTTATTTCTTGTATAGCTTTATTTTGTATATAGCGTATTTTTCTGTTTATTTCTATTATTGTATTTGTATTCCTGGTGTTGTGGAAGAGAAGGCCTGATGGTCTTAACTACAGCAGAATAAATAAATAAATAAATAAAAAATAAAAAATAAATAAATCAAATAAATAAATAAATAAATAAATAAATAAATAAATAAATAAATAAATAAATAAATAAATAAATAAATAAATAAATAAATAAATAAATAAATAAATAAATAAATAAAATAAAATTATCTGCTATTGTTGGAATTAGTGCTTGTATTCAGCGGGCGCCAACCAGCACAAATTGGTATTATCTCGTAAACGGTTAATTCGCGGACTCACGATTACTAGAACTTTTTTCGCTTCTCTTCGTTTTTACTTCTTATTCCTAAATTTTTTACCATTATCTTTGAAACACCCTGTATAAGCCTTCTTCCTACTCGTGTATTCTTCTTATGCTCTCTTATCCTTTTATTCTCTAATTCTATATTCCATTTTTATCTTCCCTTAACACTATCCCAATTCCATTCTTTAACCATCTTTCTCTTTTTTACATTTTCCTTTTATTTTTCCTTCAGTTTTCATCATTTTTTTCAACAGGCCTATTTATATTAATCAAATTGTATTCTTTTTTGTTTATTTGCTCGCTTTCACTTTTCATTTTCATTTTCTAATTTTTTTGTTCTTATCTTTAAAGCCGTCCTTCTCTTCACCTATTATTTACGTCATTTTCTTTTTTGTTTTACTTACTTCTTTTTCTCTCTTCAGTTCTGTTATTATTATCTTTGCTACTCTCAATTCCATTTTCATAACTTCTTCCGTACTCCGTTCTTTCTTTCATTGGTTAAACAATTCTTTAACATTCTTAGTGCTTCATTTATTTTTAGTTTTTCTTCCCTCATTCCCTCTTTTTTTTTATTATTTTCCTTTCTTTGTTATTTAATTGTGTTCACTTCATTTGCATTTTTTGGTTCCTTCTTTATTTCTTCTTCATTTCTGTTACCCATATCTCTGCATTGTTCAGTTCTTCTTCTTATTTTTTCTCTTTTCTGCTATTCTCTAATTTCTACTTTCCTCCATTCCGTTGTCTACCTTACAATTTTTTTGGTTATTCTTTCTATTCTTCCTCTTCTTCCTTAATCTCTTCTTTTGCATTATTTGAGCCGTTGAGAGCAGAAGTGGTGTAAGTCAAAAATGGGCAATGAGTGTTAAAGTAAACATTCTGTAAAATACAGCGCAAAGTAGCAATTAATATTCAATTTATTTAAACTATTAGTAGTCAGTGGGTTACACTAAGGACATATTAATTGCTACTTTGCGCTGTACTTTACAGAATTTTTACTTTAAACCTCAATACCCAATTTTGGCTTACACCACTTCTGCTCTGAACGGCTCATTTGGTTCTTTCCTCTCTTCCAATTATGAGTTAAGGTAAGCGTTCACTACATCGTATCGCACGCATCGGACGAATCGCACGGATCGGAAAAAGACTATCTTTGCTGTAATTGTTATGTAACCGCGTTCACTACATCGTATCGCACGCATCGCCTCTCGGCAAATCCGTCCACGTTTCTCGGATGGGCAACTTTTCCGATGCGTGCGATCATGGCCTTCTTTAATAAATCAATTTTAATTGGTCAACTGTTACTATTATGTTGTGCCATGTTCAGTGTCGCGCCAAAATGGCAGACGGAAAACTTATTTCGCGTGTAGAAAACTGCGAAGAATCATATAATTTGAGGCGTTCCCATTACAGTAATCAAGTCGTTTCTTGCAAATATATTATGTAACCAATATTTCTTTCGTTTCTTCCTCTTCAATTAGGACGCATGAATTACAAATTCTTATTCGCTAACAGACGTAATTAATAGACCTAACCTCAACTCCTCTGCGTTCAGTAATGTCAATATCGTACGACGTCATGTTTTAAACAGCGTATAGGGGAATCCGATGAGGCGATGAAGTGAAGCCGTTACAGTGAACGCACTGTACTTACAATATCCGTTGCGTGCGATTCGTACGAGGAGTGCGATACGATGTAGTGAACGCTTACCTTAAATCTCTTCCTTTGCATTGTTTGGTTGCTCCATTCCTTCCTCTTTCCTGTTAACATCTTTTTTTAAAGTTTGGTTCTTTCCTTTCTTTCTCTTTTCTGATAATATCTTCCTTTGTAGTGTTTGACCTAATTTTTTCTATTTTAACTTTAGATACAGCATTCTTATATAAATTATTTATTGCATTAATACATTCTTGTGTTAATTTCCATACCAACTAATGTATCCCATAATTTTTAGTGATACAGTGTCGTAAGCCTTTTCTAAATCTACGAATGTGAAAAAAATTTAATTTAGAAATCCTCTCACTATTCGTGAGCTGCCACAAGGGACAAAGAGTACTTAACCATAGAAATGTTTACAAGTTCAGTGAACCTTTAATTTTGTTTTGACAATGAAACTCCTACAAGTACATACCTGCAAATACATTTTGTGATTGGTGGAAATACACCTAGTTTTAGAGAGGCAAGTGTTACAAAAAAGTAAAGAATGCTAATGAACTTGGTTTCATTTCGAATATGGGTGATGCTTCAGGAGAGCAATTGATCCTTTCAATGCAGCTAAAGTTACAATCTGTTGCCCCACACATTAATAATAATAATAATAATAATAATAATAATAATAATAATAATAATAATAATAATAATAATAATAATACATACATACATACATACATACATACATACATACATCCATACATACATACATACATACATACATACATACATACATACATACATACATACATACATACATACATACATACATACATACATACATACATACATACATACGTGGATCACCTCCTATGGGAATGTGAGTTACTAAATAAACAAAGACTAAGACTCAAGAAAAGTGTGATTAACGCCGGCGGCCACTGGCCGATGAGCAATTGTGAC
>JAJSOF020000036.1:21204478-21326978 GCA_025594305.2 Periplaneta americana
ATAAAATATATCTCGTTGGAATTTGTAACGGCAAAAAGTTTACCGGGACGCGTTCCGGACCGTTCCGGCTGAAAAAAGCGCTGATTATTATTATTATTATTTATTATTATTATTATTATTATTATTATTATTATTATTATTTATTATTATTGTTATTATTATTGAGAGGAACAGAGATTAAGGGTGTTTGAGAAGAAGTTGCTTAGTAAAATATTTGGGGCTAAGAGGGATGAAGTTATAGTAGAATGGAGAAAGTTACACAACACAGAACTGCATGCATTGTATTCTTCACCTGACATAATTAGGAACATTAAATCCAGACGTTTGAGATGACAGGACAAGTAGCACGTATGGGTGAATCCAGGATTACATACAATGTGTTAGTTGGGAGGCCGGAAGAAAAAGACCTTTGGGGAGGCTGAGACGTAGATGGGAGGATAATATTAAAACGGATTTGAGGGAGGTGGGATATGATGATAGAGACTGGATTAATCTTGCACAGGATAGGGACCGATGGCAGGCTTATGTGAGGGCGGCAATGAACCTGCGGGTTCCTTAAAAGTTATTTGTAAGTATTATTATTATTATTATTATTATTATTATTATTATTATTATTATTATTATTATCATTATTATTGAGAGGAACAGAGATTAAGGGTGTTTGAGAATAAGGTGCTTAGGAAAATATCTGGGGCTAAGAGGGATGAAGTTACAGGAGAATGGAGAAAGTTACACAACGCAGAACTGCATGCATTGTATACTTCACGTAACATAATTAGGAACATTAAATCCAGACGTTTGAGATGAGCAGGCAAGTAGCACATATGGGCGAATCCAGGATTGTATATAATGTGTTAGTTGGGAGGCCGGAAAGAAAAAGACCTTTGGGGAGGCTGAGACGTAGATGGGAGGATAATATTAAAATGGATTTGAGGGAGGTGGGATATGATGATAGAGACTGGATTAATCTTGCACAGGATAGGGACCGATGGCGGCTTATGTGAGGGCGACAATGAACCTGCGGGTTCCTTAAAAGTTATTTGTATTTATTATTATTATTATTATTATTATTATTATTATTATTATTATTATTATTATTATTATTATTGAGAGGAACAGAGATTAAGGGTGTTTGAGAATAAGGTGATTAGGAAAATATCTGGGGCTAAGAGGGATGAAGTTACAGGAGAATGGAGAAAGTTACACAACACAGAACTGCATGCATTGTATTCTTCACGTGAACATAATTAGGAACATTAAATCCAGACGTTTGAGATGGGAGGGCATGTAGCACATATGGGCGAATCCAGGATTGTATATAGTGTGTTGGGAGTTGGGAGGCCGAGACGTAGATGGGAGGATAATATTAAAATGGATTTGAGGGAGGTGGGATATGATGATAGAGACTGGATTAATCTTGCACAGGATAGGGACCGATGGCAGGCTTATGTGGGGCGGCAATGAACCTGAGGGTTCCTTAAAAGTTATTTGTAAGGTAATGTTATTATGGTATTATTATTATTATTATTATTATTATTATTATTATTATTATTATTATTATTATTATTAGGGCTAGGATTTTGATGACCTATAAATTCATGAAAAAATGTTCTAAAACAATGCATTTATGACTTCAAAATCTTTCAAAAATGCTCTTAAAATGCCCTAAAATTGTTCTTACATAATGGTTAAGTAGGAAAAGAGGTTTAGTACTACATAATATTTAGACTAGTAATTAAATTAAATTATAGTACCAATAATTAAGTTTATTTAATTTTGCACAATTTATTCTAAGTAGTACACTTTAATTAATTATTTTACCTGATGTAGTTCCATATAGTCTACCACAAGGCCACTCTTATCCGGAACTAGCAGGTATAGAGGAGTCTATATTGAAGGAGTGGTTGGACTGATCCATTACATGGGGTGCCCTACTACGTTAAAATGGCAATATTTGCGTAGAAAAACGATTAAAATGTTATACAAAATAATGGATATTAATGGACAAAATATGTAAAGAAAATATCAAAGGAAATAAACATTATTTTACATTAATAATGGGGATTTATAGCCAAAATTAAATGAAAATGCCTAAAAAATGACCGATTAAAACAAAAAATGCTCTTATGAGCTGAAACAGGCAAAAAATGCAAAAAAAAAAAAATGCCCTAACAAATGTGTCTTAAAACACTCAGTTTGTCACATAACATATAAATACTAAAGCAGCTATGTTTCTGGCTTACTAGAAAAAAGATGCAATTTCATCAAAATCCTAGCCCTAATTATTATTTCGCGCCGTAGCCAAGTGGCCTAATACGTTAATGAGTATTGCCTAGAACTCGCGGTAAGGAATGAACACTCTTTCGAGTCCTGAAAGGGAAAATAATTCTCTCATAGCATTTCGCCCAGTGTATGGGATCGGTGCCAACCCAGCATCGTGAGTAATTTGAAGCGTTATAATGTGTAGCGAAAGCCAGTTTTCTACGTCAGCAATAAGGGAAGGGGTTTATTATGCTGACCACATGCTATCTACGTACTGGCTGAATGTTCGCTTGCCTCTGTTGAGGCATGTGTACGTGAGGCCAGCTGTCGGCTCAATGACCTTGGCCATCCAGGGGCTGTCGAGGCTACGGGAAAATATTACTTTAGATCAGTCATGTCAATTGATGCCCATAGGTACAAGCGCGCGCTTTGGAACTCCGGAGAGCCTACAATGGAGAGGAAAGAGACAGAGGAGTGAGGTAGTGTATGTCGCTTGGTCGAGCTGTATACAGGGATGGCCAGCACTGATTCAATGGATAAACGGAAGAGAACTTAGCAAACCTGTATTCATGTTAATTTTTAGATTTGTCTGAGAAATACCTATAAGTGCATTATAAGAATGTAAGTTTTAATTTTGTATATGTATTTATTCACACTGCAATGTGTATATACCCGGTGGCAGTGGTAACTAATTACACTCAATAATGACAACAATAAACTTATTAATTAAAAATATAATTAATGCTCATTTTTCACAAATTTGTTTTTTTTTATTCAAAAGGAATATTTTTTCAACTTTTTTTTTATAGAAAAGTGAAATTTTAAGATATAGGCCTATTTATTTAGTAGCCTTACAGGTACCGTACTGAAACAATGTTTTCGTGGATCTAATATACCGTAAATACGTATTACTGAAGATAGTGTATTGAAAATTTTGAAAATATTCGCATGGGAAATTAATGTTTGTAAGGAAACGATTTAACAAAGCAACTACTATTACATCGTAAGCAAAAGATACGTGCCCATGTGTTGTAAAAATGTCAGATCTATAGCTTCAGCAGGTTTCGAGAAAATAATTTAATATTCTGATAATAGGAAGTTGCTCACCAATATCACCTTAAAAGCATAATGCGATAAGAGTTTTGTTATGTAATATTAGTTACAATTAAAACATATACAGTACTAGGTAACTTTGCTTTGTTCTGTAATATTGTTTTGATTAGTTCATTGATTACTTTTATAAGGCTAAAGATACCGCCAAGATCAATTCCAACTTACCACGTCATACTCAATCTCTTTTTTTTTGGGGGGGGGGAGATAGGCCTATAACTTTCTTTATGAATGATGTCTTTCATTCACTTAGTACAGTATAGTTCTAGGGACTATGTTGCGAATATTCCTTCTTTACTCTTTATTTTGTTATTAACGTTTAAAACACAACTGCAATATTAAGAAATTGGTGTAAAAACTTTTGTTTTGCTGACAATATAGATAATATCAAATAGAAAGAAGCCATATAAAAATAACAACATAAAATTTCAGGTTCCGTTTGAAGTTTGTGCACCGCTGTTTTCGTAATCCAACAGGCTGCTTATTCCTCCTTCCATACGTAGCGCTTGATGCCCGCGCACGACGTCAAGATCAAAAAAATGCGCTTGCTTTGACATTACTGTTTTAGATTAACAAGTTACACGAAATAAAAATCTAATAACGATAGTGTACTTTTCAGGGAGGAACGAAATGTGAACTGTGGTCTGTTACAGACAACAGAGTAACGGTACTTTGTGCGCATGTCAAGTACGTACGTACGGTAGTTAATGTCTCGCCTTCCCAGACAGAAATAGGACTCACTCTCGGCTCTGTCATCGCAGAAGTTGTCGCTCAAGTTTTTACCGCAACATTAAATTAACTCCTGAAAGCGGAGGTAGTCGAGGCTAATTTCTAAAACCATCGATCAAAAATTATCAATGATTGGGTTGAAGATCATATTCAAATAATTTCGAACAAAAACATATCTATAGTTGAAGAGTGTCTACTTGCACATCCGTTGAATAACATGTCATTCATCCAATTTATCAACTTTGTCTTGATGCATGGTGCATGCTGGCAACGAAATTGATACCTCAGGGATCTTTCTTTTATAATTATAATACATCAATTGTGAGCCTTCGTGATTTCTGCTGAGGGTTACAATGTTCGGCGTGTGTACTACAAGCTGTATTGTCATTGTGTTTTAAGTTTTGCATCTCTTCGTTCCAAGAAAACACATAAAAAAACTTGCGAGTAAATGTATAGATGATGCAGTTCTAAGAATACAGCGGTGTTTCTCAACCTGTGGATCGCGGTGCATTGATGATTCTTTTTGTAGATTTAAAGATTATAATCTTAACAGTTGGCTATTCAAGCGTTATACTGAGCGATGCCGTCAGAGATTTTTATAAAGACTCAAGTTGTTGATAGTTTCTTGTTTTCCAGTGTTGAACACTTAACAAGAAGTATCTGAGCCTATTCGATTGGTTTCGGTATAGCCTAATTAATACCCATTTTCAAATATAACAGAGGACGCCTTTGTATCGTATTTTATGTACATCGGGCTGCAAAAGAAATGCCGATACGAAATTATATCGTTTACCGAGGACTTCACCAAACATGGCGAGGTGGAAAGCTATTTTCCTGAAATTAGATTTAAAAAAAAAAGGCTAAATGCGACTTTTATAACATGTTCACGTTATTATTTAATATGAAGAGATTTTAAATTATTCATATAACATAGTGTTATATTAACTAACACAGTGTTATAGGCCTATTTACTCTGTAATTTGCTAATTATAGCTACATTTTACATTTTTGGCTATGATATCTATATATAAATTCTAAATTATAGACATGAGCTCAAAGAATTTGAGTGACCTCAAGGGTCCTGAATACAATAAACATGTACAATATAATGTGATGTGATACATTAAAGAAAAAAAGAAAGTTAATTGTTTAAGGTAAATATAAGTGGATTAATTGAAATACAGATGATGATGTAATATTTGAAGGTAATCCTTGATAATATTTATAAGGACAGAAATTACATAATCAAAATGAATGTGAAGTTCATTAACGCACTACCCTGCCATAGTGTTAAGAAATTGTAATTCATAATCATGTACTATTGCAAATAATATTGTGTTAATAGAATAATTTTGAATAAGCTGTAAAGTATAATATTTTAGGCAGTATAATTAATGAACTTACTTATAATCGTACAAAAAAATTGTATTATATAAAACGTGGCATTAATTGTAAATAATGCTATTTGCTAATAGGATTAAATTTGATAATTAATAAGGAATAATGTTCAAAAGGGAGTATAATTAATGTACTTAGACCTACCTTTCATCGTATATAAAAATTGTAACATATTGTATTAATCGTAAGTAATATTGTTTTCATTGTATTAATCTTAAGTAATATTGTTTTGATTGTTTTAATCTTAAGTAATATTGTTTTGATTGTTTTAATCTTAAGTAATATTGTTTTGATTGTTTTAATCTTAAGTAATATTGTTTTGATTGTTTTAATCTTAAGTAATATTGTTTTGATTGTTTTAATCTTAAGTAATATTGTTTTGATTGTTTTAATCTTAAGTAATATTGTTTTGATTGTTTTAATCTTAAGTAATATTGTTTTGAAGAAATGATAGTCCAATTTGAATGATGTTTTAGACGTAGGTTAATTAATGAACACATTGCATTAATATTAAGTAATAGTATAATTAATGCACTTACGTGTCTTCGTGTTTAAAATATGATTGTGTAACACATTGAATTAATCCTAAGTAATATTGTTGGATAAATTACAAATTTTAGTAATTCATAAGGAATAATGTTTTAATTTAATTAATGCACTTACATGCCTTGTTGTTTAAAAATATTGTATTATATAGCTCATTGTACTCATTGTAAATAATATTGTTTTTAAGAAAGATTCAAGCATGTAATATTACAACAAATGTAATGGGACATGCTGTTAAATAAATGAATAATAAAAAAAGTTCCTTAAGATAATTCCATGTGAATTTGAAAATAGAACCTTTACCGCCAAACAGCAAACCAATGACAGACCACTGTTTAAGAGGGACGTTGTGCTTTTGAGAAAGATAAGGCAGACAAGGTTCATATATAGACTTCTTCTCAATATCAACTTCGGTGGCCTGATTTAGGTTTCTTTCGAAATGGATAGTAGGGTCAAGAACAAGAGCCCATTTTAAGCGTCCGTTAATAGCAACAATGTCTGCCCGTCTAAAAGAACCATCTGATGATACACAATGTACTTCCTCATGAATCTCCCAATTTAAAGTTTTTAACGATGTCGCCAAAGCATGTCGTACACGATGATGTCTAGCATTGATCAGCAGCTCGCCTTTAGGGCACTGTCCAAGCACGTGTCTAAGTGTTTCAAGCTCGCTACAGTCTGGATGACGGCAGAGGGTTGTGCTTAGAGTTCTGCCCGGTATTGCGCGAACCGTCGAAATATTGCTTGACATTTTTAAAGCATTGATCCATTCTGAGGAATTTTTTGGTATTTATTTTTATTTGGTATTTTTCATTTATATTTACATCTGTGTCTTTTATTTACGTAGTATCTATTTGTTTTTGTTTTTTCTTTCATTTTAATTCTTAATTTGTAATTACACTTGTATCTTGCATTTCTATCTGTTTTATATCTCTTATGAAAGAGCTGATGAGCTAGCGAAAGCTGCAGCCTCCAGCAGCGAAACTCCGACCTACACTTTACAACCGATATCATATATCAGGAAACAAATACGACAACAGACTCATCAAAACTGGAATACTAGATGGACGATATGCACAACCGGATCACTAACAAGAGACACCTACTTCCCAACAATCCACGACCGACTCAAAAGCCATCACTTCAAACCTACTTTCGTGACAACGCAGTTTCTTTCTGGACATGGGAAATTTGGTACTTACTTCGACAGATTCAACATTCCAGAGACATCGACTCTACATGCTCCTGCCGCGAAGACCTTCACAGTGTGAAACACCTTCTATTTGACTGTCCTGTTATTGAAGCAAAGAGATTTCAAATAAAGACACATCTTGTGGACTGCAACACCGAATACAGGACTCCACTATGTGAAGTGATCAAAAAATTTATAGACTTGCTAAACTTTATATTTAAAAAACTGTAGATACATATTTCACCATTATCTGTGTAAAAATAAGTAGTATACCGTATAACAAAAACTAAAACCCTGGCATACCGTTTGGTGAATTAGGGTTCTTTTCCATGGATATTTAATAATAATAATAATAATAATTATTATTATTATTATTATTATTATTATTAATTAATAATAATCTGTTTTATCTCATTTTTTCATGTTATATGCAATTCTATGCTTTTTAAACAAATATCTGTACTTGTCTATTGTAATTGGGGCTTTGCCCTGTTAAACAAAATAAAAATAAATAAATAAATAAATAAATAAATAAATAAATAAATAAATAAATAAATAAATAAATAAATAAATAAATAAATAAATAAATAAATAAATAAATAAATAAATAAATAAATAAATAAATAAATAAATATTCTTTTATTTTACAACATTAATACGAATGTTACACGAAAATAGTGAAACTGAAGTTTATATGGTATTCCACAGCCTTCTTTATCATCCTTTGATGCTATCATTGATTCAATCTATAGGCTACATAGGGTCAGTTACGTTTCATATTGTAGCCTATTACCAAAAAAGTATAAATATTATTATTTGCTAGTAGGATTTATTGAAAATCATCCGTCCTCAAGTGAGGTTGACGAGTGAGATCCGGAATTACAAGCATCAAAATATAGAGAAAACTAAAATGTTTAATGTAATTACTCGCTTTGTACATTTAAAACAAAAATTTATGTGCTAATATATAAATGACAGTGTAGAATTTCAAGAGAGGTTTTCAGAATAAATAAACATAAATATAAAGTTTTATTATAGGCCTAATCTAAATACAGATACAGAACTGAAATTTGAATCTAATTGAAACATTTAACTACAAATTTCTCATTTATTCTTTAGAAAATTCAGGCCAGTTCAGTTGTGCTTGTATAATTATTTTATTGCAAAGCCTTCTGTGTACCTCTACTTAGCTATATTGTTTCCTAAGTGAAGTCAAATCGATAGCGACTTCGACTCGACATTTCTTTTGCAGTCCAGTGTACGTCAGCGCTGTGCAACAATATGCGACATTAAAATTTGATCTTGTAAACTGAATCAAGTAAATCAGATTTCTAAGCCCCAACTACAAATGGGTAGTGAGAATGATGTGTTCTTAAATGTTCCGTGTTTGTCAAAAGTTTTCCATTTTGCAATGTTTCAGCCAGATCATAGAAGTTAAACTTAACAATTACGATATCAAGTGCAATTCTGAAAGCAGTTACTTCTTGTAGCTAAATAAAATAATATTATGAATGCATCTGAACAGTTAGGTCCCATCCTTAATGAAAATTAAACAAAACAAACATAAAACCTTGTACCTGTGTTACTTAGAGAAAGTATTCAAAACGAATTACCGGTATATATGAGTGTCAACGTAAGCTCTAATGTTTCATGTCAATGTATTCCAAAACAATTCATTGTTGTAGAGCGCTGACGTACATAAACTACGAGTATGATGAAATAGGTCTTCTACAGAGTGATTTATATAGAACTGACACATTTCTTTCTTTCTTTCTTTCAAAACGAATGATGCTAGCCACAATTTGTTATACCTCAAATATAGAGTATCTTTTGGAGATTACTAACCTCTATTGCAAATGTTGAAAATTCTTTATTTATTCGGCTGGAAATTCACTTAATGACCAGTTTTTAACGTCAAATTAAGCAGGAGTTTTGATTCTCTGTCATGAGATGCGCAGATGTTTATTTTTTTATATTTGTCATATTCTTTTAGAGATCCAGTTGTTTCCCATTTGTTAACCAGTCCCAGTATTGTGTTTCTTTGGGGGGGATTACGAACACCAAATTCTCTCTGGTATGCCCTTTGAGTAGCTGTAATTGAATTCCTAATCCAGTATTGCTTCACAAGGTAGAGCTTTTAATTTAATGTGCACTGCATTTTCAGTGACCAAAACAAAATGTCGAAAACAGCTGCCAACAATAAGGAATAAAGAATAAACATCTGCGCATCTCGTAACAGGGAATCAAAACTCCTGCTTAATTTGACGTTAAAAACTGGTCATTAAGTGAATTTGCAGCCGAATAAATAAAGAATTTTCAACATTTGCTATAGAGGTTAGTAATCTCCAAAAGATACTCTACATTTGAGGTGTAACAAATTGTGGCTAGCATCATTCGTTTTGAAATAAAGAAAGAAAGAAATGTGTCAGTTCTATATAAATCAGTCTGTATTATATTTTCATGGTTATCAAATATATTTGCATATATGTTTATGTTATCATCGTGTGTGATCAATGGAATTCTTAATTTCTTTATAATAATTATTTATTAGGCTATAGCTTATTTGTTTCATTACGAATGGGTCGTTATTCTTCTGTTTATGACTAATAAGAAACTAAAATGTAACATGACAAATACACAAATAAACAGTGGCGACGAAGCGGTTGAATCAGGGTATAGGGAATTACAAGTATGGACACTTCGCGACGGTACCTTTGATGTAACATGACTGATTTCAATGACCTTCAAACCATCTTGAGCGTGAGATTCTGCTTTTTTCCTAGAGTTGGCGTTACATCACACCAGCTAGGAGTCGACACAGAGGAAATATAACAGACATACAATACAATTAATACACCTAGGTACATTATATACTCAAAATAAATTGGACCGATGAAATAATAATGAATCCGTCATTATCTGTAATGTCTCCAAAGTGCTGCATTGGAGTTAAATCGCTCGCTTGAACTCGGTCGAGTGTCGCACCCTCGAGTGAGATACGATCGCTCGTGATACGCTCGTAATAAATAGAAGCACAGTACAAGGTCATCTCACCGACATGTCTTACCTTGTATGGAAGGCGACAGATAAGATACACATATGTTTTGCTCACACGGTAAAAATAAGGCTTTATTTTCTGCGTTTATGACAAACGTTTAATGGAACAGTCAATGGAACGTACCAAAACAGGAACATGAAGTTATAAATAAAATAGTATGAAAAACTTCGATATACAGTTATTATTGCTAATTAATAATTATTCAATATTTGATTTACCACATATATAATATGATAGGTCCATACATAGTGTTCCGCCTATATACTGCGACAATGTAGAAACGTTTTACAAAATATTATTGATGTAGCAGTAGATTAATAACAATGTTAGTACAGAGATAACGTCACAGAAAATATAATAAAACGAATAATCATGCTGCACAACTGTTACAGACGCAAAGATTGATACACTAATTATTATTATTATTATTATTATTATTATTATTATTATTATTATTATTATTATTATTATTATAACTTCGCTTTAGAATATGCCATTAGGAAAGTTCAGGATAACAGGCAGGGTTTGGAATTGAACGGGTTACATCAGCTTCTTGTCTATGCGGATGACGTGAATATGTTAGGAGAAAATCCACAAACGATTAGGGAAAACACGGAAATTTTACTTGAAGCAAGTAAAGCGATCGGTTTGGAAGTAAATCCCGAAAAGACAAAGTATATGATTATGTCTCGTGACCAGAATATTGTACGAAATGGAAATATAAAAATTGGAGATTTATCCTTCGAAGGAGTGAAAAAATTCAAATATTTTGGAGCAACAGTAACAAATATAAATGACACTCGAGAGGAAATTAAACGCAGAATAAATATGGGAAATGCATGTTATTATTCGGTTGAGAAGCTTTTATCATCTAGTCTGCTGTCAAAAAAACTGAAAGTTAGAATTGATAAAACAGTTATATTACCGGTTGTTCTGTATGGTTGTGAAACTTGGACTCTCACTTTGAGAGAGGAACATAGGTTAAGGGTGTTTGAGAATAAGGTGCTTAGGAAAATATTTGGGGCTAAAAGGGATGAAGTTACAGGAGAATGGAGAAAGTTACACAACACAGAACTGCACGCATTGTATTCTTCACCTGACATAATTAGGAACATTAAATCCAGACGTTTGAGATGGGCAGGGCATGTAGCACGTATGGGCGAATCCAGAAATGCATATAGACTGTTAGTTGGGAGGCCGGAGGGAAAAAGACCTTTGGGGAGGTCGAGACGTAGATGGGAGGATAATATTAAAATGGATTTGAGGGAGGTGGGATATGATGATAGAGACTGGATTAATCTTGCACAGGATAGGGACCGATGACGGGCGTATGTGAGGGGGGCAATGAACCTGCGGGTTCCTTGAAAGCCATTTGTAAGTAAGTAAGTATTATTATTATTATTATTATTATTATTATTATTATTATTATTATTATTACTATTAGAAAACTTACTACAGTTCTTGCATTATCGTGATTGTGTTCTCCGTTTTTAATAATTGTATTTACATCCAATAACATCTATCAGGTGTGGCAAAAACAAAATCACTCCTGTGTGGGGGGGGGGGGAAATCATTTACCTACAACATTTATATTACATTTTAAAGCAAGTTTTGTAGTTGTACTATGGAGAGGTTAGTTAAACACTGCAAAGTTTTGAAATGATAAACATCTATGATGTTACTACACAGTTCATCACTGTAACAAGAACGAATGTCTAACGCTCGTCTTATACCGTTCGAGGATTTATCGCTCGTGACAATTTTACCCATCATGCATGTGCGCTACCTATCGGATTATGCTATGAACTACTTGGCGCTCGAGCGAAAACGTCCGATGCAGACCTTTGGTCTAGACTCTAGAGTTCCTTTACAATAAGAGTTGGGATGTTGACCCCATCAACAATTAAAACATGTAATGATTTGATATCACTGACAATGTAAAAACAAAACTCCTATGAGGTGAAAGTTACTTCCTCCTGTGGTAGAGGCAACCTTCAATTTCATCATTAGTCTTGTCTGCAGGCATTTATCCCCTATAAAAATCAGAATAAGTTAAGTTATTGTTGAAGTAAGTACCAGTGGCGTAGCGTCAGTGTAAGCTAAAAAGCTTAGCTTCCTCAGTTAATAATAATTTCATAATAAACCTGCAGTTTATGGACAAAATTATTTATTAATTTTAATAGAATTTATATTTACGCGTTAAATATTGTGATGCGGCAGCTCAGGATGATTTGTGATGCAGCAGTAAACAAGAAGCCTGAACACACCAGCTTCCAAACAGACTGGTGTCTTCTGTGTAATCCACCCCGCAGATTTTCCATCCTTTTCTAACTAAACTATCCTAGTCGCAAGGCTCGCAAGAAGCTAGCTTTAACATTTAAAATGAGTAGTTTCCGAGTTATCCCTTTTCGTCAGTTGTGTTCAGTTGAAGTGTTAGTGTGCACTGTGGCTGATATAATAAATAATGAACGAAATAACAGTTCCTGACACTAATTTACTTGAATTTTTTAGGACAATTGTATTATTAAGACTGACTTACGAACAAAAGTGTGATTTAAAAAAATTGACCGACTCCCTTGCTCTCAATGAAGGACACAACCAAAAGACAGACGCATACTTACGTAATGATACTAATATTGTGATTTCTGTAAGTATGACAGGGAGTGAGCTAATGTTATACGTATACGTGTCTATTTGTTAGAGATATGTGTAAACCGTCAAATCATATTTTACTACGTATCATTTGAGGTCATGCCTTATCGATGTTACTTACGATGTTCCAACCAATCTTCGACTGCTGACTTGACATTGACTACTATTTATTTTAAAACTGTATTTTTGTAATACGTTTTCTCATATTGCATGAAAGACAACTTGAGTTAGCTTCCCCTGCTCAAAATTTCATGCTACGCCACTGGTAAGTACTTCAGTCAATTAGCTATGATTTGTCTTCTTAATAGCTTCTAGTCTCATTTAATTCGTAGACGATTTGTAAGCAAAAGTGAGCATTCAGGATTCGATATTGTGTTAAGCTAGTCATGTATCAAGGCTTTCACATGAAACTCCTCTAATATTGGAACAATATTGAATATCCCAGCATGTTTCGTGCGGTGAAGATTGAAAAATAGTCGACCAGGAAAAAAAAGAAAGAAAAAGAATCGAGGAAAAATAATAAAAAAGTTCCTACGTAGAATGAAATATTAGTCATCATTGGCTGACATCTTATGGATGTCTTCAGACGGATTATTGATCGTCTGTTGTTTTCTTTATGCAAGCTCCCTGCTGCCATCTTTCGCCTTCATTTTCATTCTCAACCCCAACATGTTTTTTTTTTTCTTTTTTCAATAATTGATGTGGCTTCATAGCGCGTTGATGGCGCTCGAGTAGGGATACTCGCTGCTGCAACATAGTGGGCCATGCACTACAATGAAGGGGCGTGGGCATCGCGACACATTTCACAACAAATGAAGACTCAACCCCGAAACTTAATATGTAGGAAAATCAATAGAAACTAAAGCGTCAAGTTACAAACCTACTGATAAACAACGATATAATGCTAGTAAACTAGTAGACCTATGAACAGAACGATCTGAAGTGATGTGACTTTATTTACAAAAGTTATTTTATTTGTTATTTAAAAACGCTGTATCAACTACTCGATTACTTAAAGTAGATGCAATTTGTGATAGCGAGATGGTATTTGACGAAATATGGCCG
This sequence comes from Periplaneta americana, assembly GCA_025594305.2. Taxonomy (NCBI): domain Eukaryota; kingdom Metazoa; phylum Arthropoda; class Insecta; order Blattodea; family Blattidae; genus Periplaneta; species Periplaneta americana. The sequence continues at coordinate 21,218,491 of JAJSOF020000036.1, forward strand.
AGGATTCGCCATAGATTACCTCACATTCGCCTTATGGTTGGGGAAAATCTAACCAGATAATCAGCCTACGCGGGAATCGAACTCGAGCTCGAGCGGATTAGGGTAATGGAATTAGGATAAATAAAATTTAAACTGTGTGTCTAATGAACGGAATGAAATAAGCTATGCATATAAGTCAAACCTCTTATGATGATGATGATGATGATGATGATGATGATGATGATGATGATGGTGATAATAATAATAATAATAATAATAATAATAATAATATGAGGAGGAGGAGGAGGAGAATTTAAGCAGCGAAAATGCAATTTTTAAAACGAATCTCAGGATATAGGCCTACCACGACGCCACGGCGCGGGACTATCTCCTTGCTTACTTGCCTCATTAGTGATGCCTTATTGGTATTACTTATGAGGTTCAAACATGTCTTCGGACAGTTGACTAAACAACAACTTGAGAGGATAAAAAGAAAGGAGAGAGCGATCCAAGGGAAATGCTTGCAAGCAATGGGACGGATGTGACGTCAAACTACACCTTTTGTCCCATAATTCTCCGCGAAATACCGCCAAGTATTTAATTTTGCTACAGGCTGGTATGTCACATAGCGAAATTTAAATGTCTAATTAAAATTTTAATAATGGTTAGTTGTTGCGTTTGTTGTGTAACAGCTGAACCAAAATCTTCAGGAAATGCCGTGACCTTTCATATCTGAGCGTTATATTGTTATATTTATGTACTAGCCGTACCCGTGCGCTCCGCTGCACCCGTTAGAATAAATATAAAGTAATTACATAATTAAAGTAGGACATTTGATCCAGGGAACATTCGTGTTTGATAGAAGGATAAATCGTTTAATAAGTATGTTACTTAATTTAAATTGTATTTAAAATATTAAAATGCGGTCATTTTGATCCAGAGACCACTCATTTGGTGCAATGACAATTCCTTTAACATGTTTCTTAATTGTTATTACCAATTATTTTTGGAAAAGCGAAAATTAACAGAATAATCTTGGCTACAGATTTATTATGTTTATATTATATTATATTATATTATATTATATTATATTATATTATATTATATTATATTATATTATATTATATTATATTATATTATGAAAAAGTGTGTTGATAACGGATGTACTTTCAATTAGAAAGTTTTTAATTTGTTGTGGAGCTCTTGAATCTCAGGAGGAACAACTTTTACAACAGCGCAACATAATCTGCTTGGCTCATTACCCAATTTTTTTGCGTTGCATTTATTGCATATGTATTTTATGTATTTTAACACGATTCAATTGAGCATAGTTAAAATTTGAATTATAAAATAATGGATTGCTAAGCTAACGTACTATTACTGCATACTAAATCAATACACTCTCGTTGTTCGTTAATTCTCTGAGATAAAAATGAATATGTTCATAAACATTATTATAAGAAATACAGGAAATGAATATACAGAATAACCTATCAGTTTTCTGTGCATAAGAAGCTATTTTAATCTTACCTGTCCTCAATTCACTCAGAAGTTACTGTAATAACATTATATCATTATGTCCATCTAGAGAAACTACACTTTCCAATGATGAAATAATAATTAATTATACAAATCGGTTAATTTAGCTTCTGATATTACTTCATATAAACACAGAAACATTGTCTGTAGGCTATGTTTCATAGCTTTCGATTGTTGTGTCCAAGGCCCCTTATAGACGAAGTCATTTGTTTTTAGATGGCAGTTATTTTAATTTTAAAACTCATTTATCTCATTAAATATCAGTCCTATCAAACTTTTTCAGAGAATAAAACTTATCAGAAATCATTTTTAAATAAACTTTTGTTATGTAACATATTTCACAAAAATCAATAATAAGCGAGATATTTCGATTTATTTAATTCAGGCCCCCTTATAACCCCCCCTTTTAAATAACGTATTTTGAATACCATATAGCCTATAATCTAAGTTACAACGAACTTAATTTATATTCCAATTTTCATCGAAATCCGTTCAGCCATTATCGCGTGAAAAGGTAACAAACATACAGACAGACATACAAACAAAAATTTCAAAAAAGCGATTTTCGGTTTCAGGGTGGTTAATTATATATGTTAGGACCAATTATTTTTGGAAAATCGAAAATTACCAGAAAAATTTCGGCTACAGATTTATTATTAGTATAGATAATGAATGGAATTCATATAATAGTATGTAGGCCTAATCATTATGGCTTACGTTCTTTACAGATTTCCGAAAGATTTGTCGTAAAATTGAATGGCTAAAATTTATAAATACGCCAAATTGGCAGCCAACGGCAAGAAGCGTTACTTGTTCGCAACATTTCCTGGAAGAATGTTTTGACAGGTCCTCCTCCTGCTCTAGTGTTAGACTGAAATCAAATGCAGTTCCAACTTAGCACGTGGAAAGACTTAAGTATGTAAGCATATCATCCACCTATATATATTTAGAATTTAACAATGATGGAGTACAGTGCATTTAATTACAGTCTATAAGATTTCATGTACAAATTAGTCTTGTTTTTTTCTCTTCCCTTTGAGGTTCGGCATCATAATCCAGAGACTCTAAAAGAAGTTCCTTATATAATTTCAACATCATCAGAACTGCCATCAAACTCTGACACCAAGAAAGTTGGGCGAAAAGGAGGTTAAAAACGACAATGGATAGTAATCACCTCCCAGTCTGTTATACAGTAATTCTACACAGAATTCCAGCACTTTTTTCTCCAGAAGAAAAACACTGGCTGTAGCCTATGCAACAAATGCACACTTTTCTCATTTTTATGTAAATTTAGACATGATAAAGTATAGCTATATAACTTAGTACTGTGTTAGGCCGTATAATGGTCCGTCTATATACAAGATAGACCTACAACATAACCTATATAAAAATGTGGCCTACGCTTTTCTGAACATTTATTAATAAAAGAATTGATCATTAAAAATGTAATTTAGCATTATAATAGGACTGTATATATTCTTTGTACTGTATATAAAAATGTAAAATATTTTATAGCCTGTATTTAAAAAATAACGTAATTTACCAGTATTAGACCATGTAGCAACTACATGATAAAAATAATAGCCTACACTCTTTGAAAATACTGCAGCCTATAGTATTTTATTGTCGAACAACCTTATGTAATTATATTTGTCATGGTTGACCTTCACCCTGTACTTTTCCGTATAGTAACTTACAATACTTTATAAAGCCAGGTATTAAAAAAATTAGACTCAACAGCACAATATGTCCACCTATGCTCTATCTAACATAAGAAGCTTCAAAAATTATATTTTGTCTTACGTAAATGGCTTAGAATGGATGTGGAGAGGACAGGAGTAAATTAGTAGATTATTATATCAATGTACATTTCACTGTAGTTTTATTAAACGTATTATGGTTCTTACATGGACTGAACACTTCATTTCTACTTTATTTTATTGCTGTTCACTATATTCACCAACAGAAAAGAATATTAGCTATTATAAAAATAACACCCTCTGAATTTTGTTAGACTTTCAAAATATTCACAACACAAAACAGAAGTCGTAATCGTAATACTACGAACATAACAGCTGTTTAACACGCCGGAAAAGAAATGGACTATGGGTAATTTGGCTGTCATACTAGTACACCTTTTTGGTTCCACTGTTTCAAACTTATAGCCCGGGGTTGACAACAACAATCCAATAAAAATTAAATTGTGTAATTAGTAACACTTATTCAGAAGTCTGATTCCTACATAATTTTCCACTAAGTTCCTCCTTTTTGTAAGTATAAAAATAATGATAGCGATTCAAATTATCATCACTATCACCTTCTAGGAATAGAATCTTGTGATGATATCTTAAGGGGTTAGGTACAGCTTACAGCAGTAAAATTTTGGAAATATTCAACATTTTTTTCCTGCATTACTGTATCTCATACAATTATTAAAATTAGTACGTGTAAAACACTGTCCTTCTGCTATACCTATGAAAAAATATATTTTTATAATTTAAAAGAAAATATTTACATTTTTTTTCGAAATTCAGTTTATTGTGCAGTCATAAAGCGTTTCCCTCATAACTAAAAAACTATCCAACATTCTGTGATGAAATTTTTTGTGTGTATTTATGCATGTCATATCTACAATATGATGTAAGATCACTTCTCTATCTTTGATAGATTCTCTGATAAAAAATAAATTCATTTAAAAATGGTCAAATATCAGTATTTTCTTCTAACACAAAATAAAAAAGATTATTTATTAAGGAAAGTAATTGAAAGAGCATGATATTGTAAACATGAGTTCCAGCAATGAAATAAAAAAGAGAGAACATGAAAAAGTTAACAAGTTTATGAGTTATGAGGGAAATGCTTCATCACTGCACCGTGAACTGCCACCATTTTGAATTTTGAAATAAAAAAAAAACAATTTTTTTAAATCGTAAAAATATTTTTTTCACATAGCAGAAGTATATGATTATGTCTCGTGACGAGAATATTGTACGAAATGGAATGTAAAAATTGGAAATTTATCTTTTGAAAAGGTGGAGAAGTTCAAATATCTTGGAGCAACAGTAACAAATATAAATGATACTCGGGAGGAAATTAAACACAGAATAAATATGGGAAATGCGTGTTATTATTCGGTTGAGAAGCTTTTATCATCCAGTCTGCTGTCAAAAAGTCTGAAAGTTAGAATTTATAAAACAGTTATATTACCGGTTGTTCTTTATGGTTGTGAAACTTGGACTCTCACTTTGAGAGAGGAACATAGGTTAAGAGTGTTTGAGAATAAGGTGCTTAGGAAAATATTTGGGTCTAAGAGGGATGAAGTTACAGGAGAATGGAGAAAGTTACACAACACAGAACTCCACGCCTTGTATTCTTCACCTGACATAATTAGGAACATTAAATCCAGACGTTTGAGATGGGCAGGGCATGTAGCACGTATGGGCGAATCCAGAAATGCATATAGAGTGTTAGTTGGGAGGCCGGAGGGAAAAAGACCGTTAGGGAGGCCGAGACGTAGATGGGAAGATAATATTAAAATGGATTTGAGGGAGGTGGGATATGATGATAGAGACTGGATTAATCTTGCTCGGGATAGGGACCAATGGCGGGCTTATGTGAGGGCGGCAATGAATCTTCGGGTTCCTTAAAAGCCAGTAAGTAATAGTAAGTAGCAGAAGAACAGTATTTTACACATACCAATTTTCATTTTTGTACAAGATACAGTAATGGAGGAAAACAATGTTGAATATTTCCAAAAACTTTACTGCTGTATGCTACACGTAACACCTTAATCGACTAGATTACAATAGAGAATGAAATAAATCGTGGTTATAGAAAGTAAAATAAGATCTCTACTAGCCTGGCTGAAATCGAAGGCGGGACCGTTACACTTGTAGCAGAAAACGCTACCATTTGAGCCCAGGTGGATGACTTAGATTACTTCTCCCTTCAGTATTAAAACATTCAAGAATAGCTTCAGACATTATTTATTAACGGAAAGTGGACAATCTCTCAAACACACACCTCCTATTGAAAGTCACGCTTAAATTGCTGTCTCAAGCACTAGAAATTTCCGTTTTATGAAGGTAATAATTTCCTGATAGGTGACAATGATTTGTCGATCGGCACGCCATATTTCAGCTCCTTCATTTGTCACTCGGTGTCGCAGTACAAGCCCGCGTATTATACACAGAGCGTATGAAGTATTAGAGCTAATAAAGCAGACAAATGAGGCGACAGCATGCGAGGACAGGAGCAACCAATCACAAGGCACTGCTCTAATGACGTCACGGGAGTGTCATACTTGCTCATAATCGAGAGAGCTGCTGTACGTATGAGCAAGTCTTCCATTATTGTGTCTGGAAGGAAAATGTGTTTTGTGCGTGAGCGAGTTCATTTCCATTAGCTCCCCCATTAGTATGATCGTCGCCATAATCGGCTCCGAGCGCTAGATGGCTCTCTTGTCTCCTACATTCAGCTGTTTTTCATTTACGCCGTAGCTTACTGTGGGGGAAAGAAACGCGCTCCCCTAATCAAAGTAAGAAGATTCAATTTTGCTGCTTATCTTATGATTTCCAAAATCCACAAACGATTAGGAAAAACACGGAAATTTTTCTTGAAGCAAGTAAAGCGATACGTTTGGAAGTAAATCCCTAAAAAGGCAAAGTATAGCCCATGATTATGTCTCGTGACCAGAATATTGTACGAAAAGGAAACATAAAAATTGGAGATTTATCCTTCGAAGAGGTGGAAAAATTCAAATATCTTGGAGCAACAGTAACAAATATAAATGACACCAGGAGGAAATTAAACGCAGAATAAATATGGGAAATGCCTGTTATTACTCGGTTGAGAAGCTTTTTTCATCTAGTCTGCTGTCAAGAAATCTGAAAGTTAGTATTATTAATATTAGTATTTATTAATTTAACCTGGTAGAGATAACGCCATCAGGTCTTCTCTGCCCCTCTACCAGGGGATTACAACTATAATATGAAGAATAAAATTACAATTAATATTAAATTTACAATTATAATTACAATAAAAATTAAAGTACGACAAGTTACCTGATTAATGAAAGCTAGACAATTTATCATAGATGTAAAGAACAAAGAATATTTTGTATTTACTGAATTACAAATTAAACGTAGGATAACAAAATTCTATAGTGATGAAATTACCATATATTGAGATATTTTGTGACAGATTAAAATAACTATTTACAAGAAGCCATGTCTGAACGAGTCTCAATTACTGACCAAGTGCCTAGTAAGTTTGCGTTTGAATTCAATTTTATTTCGACAGTCCCTGATGCTAGCAGGTAACGAATTCCAGAGTCTTGGCAGGGCTATTGTGAAAGGGGATGAGTAAGAGGAGTTGCGATGGGATGGTATTGTTAGTATTGTTTCATGGCGAGAGCGTGTGTTCAGATTGTGGTGGGAAGAAAGGTAAGTGAAGCGAGACGACAGGTACGAAGGAATAGAAGAGTTCAACATTTCGAGAAGAAGGAGAAGTGAATGTAAATTTCTTTTCTTATCCAGTTTAAGCCAACCTATTGCTTCCAGGGATGGGGTAATATGATCATATTTACGAACATAGCTTACAAAACGTACACACAAATGATGAGCACGTTGAAGTTTCGTTTTGTTGTCGCTGGAAAGGTCAGTGAGTAAAATGTCAGCATAGTCAAAATAGAGAAATTCAAGCGTCTGCACAAGGGACTTTTTTAAGCAAGAGGGAAGATGAACATTCATCCTTTAGATTTTATAAAACATTTATATTACTGGTTGTTCTGTAAGATGGTTGTGAAACTTGGACTTTCACTTTGAGAGAGGAACAGAGATTAAGGGTGTTTTAGATTAAGGTGCTTAGGAAAATGTTTGGGGCTAAGAAGGATGAAGTTACAGGAGAATGGAGGAAGTTACACAACACAGAACTGCACGCATTGCATTCTTCACCTGACATAATTAGGAACATTAAATGCAGGCGTTTGAGATGGGCAGGGTATGTAGCACGTATGGGTGAACCCATAAATGCATATAGAGTGTTAGTTGGGATACCGGAGGAAAAAAAGACTTTTGGGGAGGCCGGGACGTAGATGGGAAGATAATATTAAAATGTGTTTGGGATGTGATGATAGAGACTGCATTGATCTTGGTCAGGATAGGGACCAATTGCGGGCTTATGTGAGGGCGGCAATGAACCTCCGGATTCCTTAAAAGTCAGTAAGTAAGTAAGCATAATTCCCTCTTAAAGTTTCGAAAACATCACCTGCATATAATCGTAAAGTTGTAAGGAGCCTTTTCATGGCAGAAATGGGATTGTTTATATTTGAAGAGTCCACTGCAAGAATGATGGGTGTCACTTTCTTATCGAAAATGAACCATAGCTTAAGACATGTAGAATGTACATACAGAGTTATACGACATTAACACTGATAGTACTTGCCCAGTAATGATCGGAAAATCACAGTTAAGCTTTGAGCGCTAAGCATTTCAAACTTTCAATTGTTTCTCCTGCAAAATGTATTCCGAATGACATCCATCATTCTTGCAGTAGACTCTTCATTTGTCTGATATTCTAAGTGAGCCATCTGTTGCAGCAGAATGACACAATAGAGTGTCCTAGAATTTTCTGTCACCTAATTCCTCATAAGAATTCCCTCCTTCCACTAACACAGTTTCAAGCTCACCTTCATCTCTATGCAAGTAATCTAATGCAAATTATCATTCGTCTTAGAAATCATGAGCTGTGAATCTAAGTGCCATTTTATTTTACTACTAATCACTGGTTATCTTCTCTAACGGCTCGAATATGACCGCTTAGAGATTACCGTGGTTAATCTTGTGTTTATTCCCTAACCGAGATCGATGCACCGTAAAAATGGTTAGCCAGGGGTTAGTTAGGTGGTCATTTTAACCGGTGGTTGCACTAACCGACGTGGTCATAACACTACTTTTATATTATGAATCCTATTGGTAGTGAAGTTAGGAAACGATTGTTTAGAAGTGTGAGTTGTAATAACTAGACCACGGATTATTAGGCCCATTTAGGGTAGGCTGATACATACGTTCTTTAATACACCCAATTTTATGCAATATCATCGCTCGAGAGTTTCTCGTCTAGCATACGAGTTATTCCACCTCAAATCAACCGAAATATAAAGAAAATTGACCTTACAATTTCTAAATACAATGAAACTTTTTTGTACGTAGAGAACTGTGATACAATGCTTTGTGCAAAGTTTGAGGCATCAGAACTTCATAGTGTTTAAATTAAAAATATTTAAATTTATCGTATTTTTATAAAATTAGCAACTTTAAACTGCTGTAGCTCCGAAACCCTTTCACCCAATGATCAAAATCATGGTTTATTTTGATGCTGAGAAATTAAAGTTTATATTGACATATAAACAGATTTTCTTACTTTTTATGGAAATGGAGAAATTTAGATTTTTCTCATTAAGTCGCCTTTGGCTAGGAAAAATATTTTAAAAATATATATATAGTTAGATTCCGCATTGAAAGTACAAATAAACACATATTTTTGACTGATGGTATGTTGATAATAAAGTATTGAAAATATCAAATAAAGAAAATAAATAGTACGCGCGTGAACTAACCAGCTGACTGTGAAACGGGAGCTTAGCCGAGACAAGCAAGGCCAGGAGACAAACACGTGATGTGTCGTCTAGCAGTCATGGCTGGGCTAGCTTTATCACACGTTTTCATAAACACTGGAGTAAAATGACGCCCAACGCTCGCTTATCTTTAGCTCTCGGCCAGTGCGTGCGGTACTGCGTCGTTCAAGTCTAGGTGTGTGAAAATAATCTATTTAATACCCTCGAAACTTATTGCCGAGCCACTAAGCAAACAATGCCGAATCCCTCTTAATAATGCAAGGTTTTTTCCTCAATATTTTTTTACATTCTTACAAATTGGCAAAAAGCCTAAAAGTAAGTAAAATCAGATTTTCTGTGTCTCTGTATACAATAAAAGTAAGATTACTTCTTAACATGACCTACCTAATGTCAGCTTCAAAATAAGCTCTCGTTGAATGTTCTGCAGTAAATGGTTCCAGAGTTCTGAGCGCTGAAAGAGGCTTGTTTTTTTTTTATAAAATACGCTAAATTTGTCGCTCAATAATACGAAAACCGTTTAACTTTGGATAGTTACATTTTTGAAAATGCACTCCCCTCAGCACTTTGTATAAGTAGGGAAAAAATTAGAGTATAAAAAATGCGTGGTTTTTTACTGATCGATTTCATATGGAATAGCCCATACATTTAGGGACTTTTACATAAAACTGTTGCAACCTATCCTATTCGAGCCTAAAAATCCGAGATCTAGAGATAACTGGTAAATTAAACTGTTGACTTGAATGAATTTGTCGTTTACTATTATACTTAGCCTAATGGAGATTTAGTAATTCAAATTTTATCAACACTTTTGTGATTCGTGTCTCTTATCTCTAGATCTTAGTGAGATGTAAACTGCATCTGCTATGGGACACGGGGAATCTGTTTGCAGAAGTCTAGAGGTCGGGGAGAGACCAGACGGAGAGAGAGAGTTGTTTAAAGTAGTTCTAACACTGTACATATGACATTAGGTGGTCATTTTAACCGGTGGTTGCACTAACCGACGTGGCCATAACACTACTTTTATATTATGAATCCTTTTGGTAGTGAAGTTAGGAAACGATTGTTTAGAAGTGTGAGTTGTAATAACTAGGTCTCGGGGATTTTTAGGCCCATTTAGCTTAGGCTGAAACATACGTTCTTTAATACACCTAGTTTTATGCAATATCATCGCTAGAGAGTTTCTCGTGTTGCATACATTTAGGGATTTTTACATAAAATTGTTGCAACCTATCCTATTCGAGCCTAAAAATCCGAGGTCTAGAGATAACTGGTAAATTAAACTGTTGACTTGAATGAATTTGTCGTGTACTATTATACTTAAGGGTATACAGTATGTACGTGAACGACCACAATTATTATCAGAAAATGCAGGCTCTAAATTTCTAAAATTTTATAAAGAAATTAACTCACAATTTGAGAAACATTATAAGGTACCACAACAAGACTTATCAGAACTTAAATATCTGATAAAAGTATAAAAAAGGTTACTAATGACATTTTTAAGAATTCACTTTTTACTTTAAATTAAATTTTCCAAAATTTGAAAATTTTCACACATAATATTTCATAACTCCACAACCATTAGAGATAGAATTCTGAAAATTTTATACACTGATTTAACACGAATTTATGCAAAAGGTAGACTACAATAATGCTCATTTCTTTGAAAACAGAAAAATTAGGTTCGAAAAAAGTATATACATTTTAATGTATTTTATATAGGACAAACAAAAAATTAATTGTATTAAAATAAACAACTCTACATTTATGAGAGTAGTCTACTTTTCAGAAATAAGTGTTTATTGCATGCAGGAAAAATATTAAAGATGTCAGAGAGACCATAACTATGTTATGGTTACCAAATTATTTAAGTGCAAAATTTCTTTGCTTTTATTTTTCATGCTCTGATAAAACTGGTTTGAAAAATATTATTAATAATCTTTTTTATATTTTTATCAAATATTTAAGTTCTAATACGTCTTGTTGTGGTACCTTGTAATTTTTATCCAATTGTGAGTTCATTTTCTTATAAAATTTTAGAAATTTAGAACCTGCATTTTCTGATGCTAATATTTGTAGTCGTTCACGTACATATACCCTTAATGGAGATTTAGTAATTCAAATTTTATCAACTCTTTTGTGATTCGTGTCTCTTATCTCTAGATGTTAGATTTAAACTGCATGCTAGGGACTTGGGGAATCTGTTTGCAGAAGTCGGGGAGAGACCAGACGGAGAGAGAGAGAGAGAGAGAGAGAGAGTTGTTTAAAGTAGTTCTAACACTGTACATATGGCATTAGGTTGTCATTTTAACCGGTGGTTGCACTAACCGACGTGGCCACAACACTACTTTTATATTATGAATCCTTTTGGGAGTGAAGTTAGGAAACGATTGTTTAGAAGTGTGAGTTGTAATAACTAGGTCTCTGGGATTTTTAGGCCCATTTAGCGTAGGCTGAAACATACGTTCTTTAATACACCTAGTTTTATGCAATATCATCGCTCGAGAGTTTCTCGTGTTGCATACATTTAGGGATTTTTATATAAAATTGTTGCAACCTATCCTATTCGAGCCTAAAAATCCGAGGTCTAGAGATAACTGGTAAATTAAACTGTTGACTTGAATGAATTTGTCGTGTACTATTATACTTAATGGAGATTTAGTAATTCAAATTTTATCAACTCTTTTGTGATTCGTGTCTCTTATCTCTATATCTTAGTGAGATGTAAACTGCATCTGCTATGGGACTTGGGGAATCTGTTTGCAGAAGCCTAGAGGTCGGGGAGAGACCAGACGGAGAGAGAGAGTTGTTTAAAGTAGTTCTAACACTGTAAGGGAGAGTCGGGTAGTATCGGACATCGGATAATATCGGACAGTGAGTTTCTTTCATCTACCACACGATGATAGTACCTGATTGACATGGTTACGTTTCTGTGATGTCGCATAGAGAAACGTAACCATGCCAATCAGATACTACCATATGGTGGTAGATGAAAAAAACGCACTGTCCGATACTACCCGATGTCCGATACTACCCGACTCTCCCCTACATATGACATTTGGTGGTAATTTTAACCGGTGGTTGCACTAACCGACGTGGCCACAACACTACTTTTATATTATGAATCCTTTTGGGAGTGAAGTTAGGAAACGATTGTTTAGAAGTGTGAGCTGTAATCTAGACCTCGGATTTAGCGTAGGTTGAAACATACATTCTTTAATACACCTAGTTTTATGCAATATCATCGCTCGAGTGTTTCTCGTGTTGCATACATTTAGGGCTTTTTACATAAAACTGTTGGAACCTATCCTATTCGAGCCTAAAAATCCGAGGTCTAGAAATAACTGGTATATTAAACTGTTGACTTGAATGAATTTGTCGTGTACTATTATACTTAATGGAGATTTAGTAATTCAAATTTTATCAACTCTTTTGTGATCCGTGTCTCTTATCTCTAGATCTTAGTGAGATGTAAACTGCATCTGCTATGGGACTTGGGGAATCTGTTTGCAGAAGCCTAGAGGTCGGGGAGAGACCAGACGGAGAGAGAGAGTTGTTTAAAGTAGTTCTAACACTGTACATATGACATTAGGTGGTCATTTTAACCAGTGGTTGCACTAACCGACGTGACCATAACACTACTTTTATATTACGAATCCTTTTGGTAATGAAGTTAGAAAACGATTGTTTAGAAATGTGAGCTGTAATAACTAGACCTTGGGGATTTTTAAGTCCATTTAGCGTAGGCTGAAACATACGTTCTTTAATACACCTACTTTTATGCAATATCATCGCTCGAGAGTTTCTCGTGTTGCATACATTTACGGATTTTTATATAAAATTGTTGCAACCTATCCTATTCGAGCCTAAAAATCCGAGGTCTAGAGGTAACTGGTAAATTAAACTGTTGACTTGAATGAATTTGTCGTGTACCATTATACTTAATGGAGATTTAGTAATTCAAATTTTATCAACTCTTTTGTGATCCGTGTCTCTTATCTCTATATCTTAGTGAGATGTAAACTGCATCTGCTATGGGACTTGGGGAATCTGTTTGCAGAAGCCTAGAGGTCGGGGAGAGACCAGACGGAGAGAGAGAGTTGTTTAAAGTAGTTCTAACACTGTACATATGACATCCCCCGGGAGACTCATTGTATTTGGGTGTTTGGGGGTGTAGGTCTACTATACTTCGGAGGGGGTTGGTTGGATGAATTGTCGTCGTAGGGGTGAGGTAGGGAGGAAAAGGGATAAGGGTGTTAGTGTACTGTGCGAGGGAGGGATGACGATGATGATTCCCGGAAGGAAGGAAACACTCACTGGTTGCCATGGTGACACCCCAGCGGGGGGCGTGGCGGTCGATAAACCCGACCACCGCCCGCGCGACTGACACTCGGCGTCGAGACGCTGGCGGCCACAAGTAGCGAGCCCGGCGCCTGCGTGCAACAGCGGGCTAAGTCGCAGAGCTGTTATCATAACGGCCTTTCCTATAATTCGGACTTAACTTAAATATAGATAAATCACAGGCTACCTTATTTTCGAATAAAAGATTAATCCCCGATATTAATAAACTAAACCTTCCTACTGTGACTCTGAATAAAGCGATCATTCCATTCAGTTCAACTTGTTGTTCAGATTATTATTGAAGTGAACCTTTAATTATTAATATAGGTGTTCTCCAAGGCACAGTTCTAGGCCCTATTCTATTTTTAATATATATTAATGACTTATTAAACATTGACTTACAACAATACAATGGTGTTCACTATTCTTATGCAGATGACACAGTTTTACTTTTTGGTGGAAAAACCTGGTATGATGCATATAATAATTCAAATAATGGACTTAAATTAATAGAAAAATGGTTTGACAAAAATTATATTTCTATCAACAAAAATAAAACCATAATTATTCCTTTCTCATTATCTGAAAAATGTAACAAACCTCCTACGTCTATATTAAGTATTAAATTACATAATTCTGATTGTTGTCTTATACAATGTAAATGTCCGATTATTAAAGAGCCCTCTGAAGTTAAGTATTTATGCATAATTTTCGATATCATTTAAAATGGAACCAACACATCAATTACCTTTGTAATAAATTACGTAAAATAGTATATTATTTTGTTTTACTGAGGAATTACTTGTCAATAAGTTTATCACGTGCAATATATTTAACTTTATTTCAATCGGTAATTATGTATGGAATTATAGGATGGGGTAGCTCATTTAAATCCAATTTTAATCCCACTTTATTTATTACAGAAGAAAATAATTAAAATATGTCTTCATAAACCTATTGATTTTCCATCTCAAAATTTGTTCTAGACTTTAATGTACTTAACGTAAGACAAATTTATTATATTGTATTAATAAAACTCATACATAAAAATCGAAATCATTTTGAATTGTATTCTCATAGTTATGAAACAAAAGGTATGAATTCTTTAAGATTGTTTGAACCAAAATGCAACAATGTTACAGTATTTAATCATAGTAGTAATTTAGGCCCAAGAATATATAACAAATTTATATTTAAATATCCTAATCTTGTCAACTCTAATAGTTCTAGTATTAAATTTAAAAAGTTATGTATTGATTTTATAAAAATTGAAAAATTGTAAATTTAAATTTATATACTATAATTGCAAATTGTATTGTATAATTATTAATTATAATAGTATTGTATAATTATTAATTTCAATTCAGGAATCCGCCCCTGAGCACGAGTTCTACTCTTTCAGGGGCGATCTAAAGTTTCCCTCTATATTTTATAACTAATGTTACAATTATTAGCAAGAATAATAAAATAAAATAAAAATAAAATAAACTGTAAAAAACCTGGGAGTTCATTTTGAATCTAACATTACCTGGGACACGCATATCAAACACACATGCAAGAAAGTATTTTCTACTCTTCACTCATTAAAAAGATTGTACCACTATCCAGCTAAATTAAAGCAGACGCTTGTACAGACTCTTATTATGCCCCATTTCGATTATTGTGACGCTTTATTCAGTGATCTCAGGGTGGATTTATCCCAGAAACTGCAACGTGTTCATAATGCGTGTGTTCGTTTCATTTGTAATGTCCGCTACTAAGATCAAATTTCGCCTTCTTTCGATAAATTATTGTGGCTCAGGTTAAATGAGAGGAGAAAGTTACATTCCCTTTCTCTCTTATACCGAATTTTGCACACCTCTACTCCCTCCTACTTATCTGTCCGATTCCACAGTCTTTCTCGGTATCATAACTTAAATACTCGGTCACAATATGATAACACGCTAGAAATACCACTGCACACATCATCTCTTTATTCTTCATCTTTCACTGTTGCTACTTCTCGTCACTGGAATTCTCTGCCGCCTGAAGTCAAGGGTTGCCGAACTTTAATTTCCTTTAAATGTAAATTAGAAAAATATCTTATGATGAGTTGCCAGACCTAACGCGTTGGAAATATTTAATGGAATGTGTTCCTCTGTATTTATTTTTATTTTATTTTATTATTTTTCTTGTTTCTTATTTTTATTATCTAAATCGTGTTTATTTATCACTTGACGCCAATATGTATCCCATTGTGTTGTTTTTTATTATTAATCTATTTTTGGTGTACATTTTATTCAATTGTCGGTTTCTGGTTTAATTATGTAAATCATATTTAATTGCATCAGAAAAGTTTAGAGTAGATAATAGAAAATTACATGCACTCCTCTTTGCAGACGATCAGACAGTGATAGCAAATGACGAGGACAGCTTGCAGAGAGCCATTTTTCAATTAGAAAGAGTTGCTGCTGAATATAACCTACAGATATCGCCAAGTTAAACCAAAGTAATGGCGTTCCATGGGAAGAATATAGTAAGAGCCAAAATAGTAGTGAACAATATTTTAATAGAACAGGTAACTGATTTTAACTATTTAGGGGTCTTCCTAGGAAATGATAGGACAAAGGATATTAACAGAAAATTAAATCTGTTCCAACATATTTGTGGTACAATTAAGAGAACACTAGGAAGGAAAACCAGAAGAGAAACTTTACTAAAGTTCTATAACGCTTTAGCTTTGCCTGTATTGATGTATGGCTCGGAATGCTGGGCCCTTAATAAAAGCATGATAAGAAGAGTGGAAGCAGCAGAAATGAGATTTCTTCGATATGTAGCAGGATATACTCTTTTAGACAAGAAAAGGAATGAAGATATCCGCAAAGAACTACAAATAGTCAGCATAATAACAAAAATAGAAGAATATAGAAATAAATGGTTTGAACACGTCAGCAGAATGAATGAAGAAAGACTGCCCCATATGATCCTAAATTATAAGCCTCAAGGTCACAGAAGTCGAGGACGACCAACCAAAAGATGGAGTGATCAACTATACTTTGGAGCTGGAACAGATCAGTAATGATCTAATCCATGAAGGAGATGATGATGATACTTAATTGTAATCTAATACTAATATGTATACTAATGTGTTTATTTTTATTTTTACTGTGTACATTTTTTTTAATTGAATTATCGGCTTCTGTTTTTATGTGATTCGTATTTGATTCTAACAACATTAATATGTATTCCAGTATGTTTATTTTTATTTTATGAGGTAAAATTTTATGTAACTACCTCTTCTGATCTCATTATGTACCTAAATTGTATCAGTATGTAATTAATTAATTCCGATCCAGTTTTATGTTCAACTATGTAAGCAAGTTTTAATCCTGGTTGAGTGTAAGAGAAGGCCTTACGGCCTTAACTCTGTCAGGTTAAATAAAGCCATTATTATTATTATTATTATTATTATTATTATTATTATTATTATTATTAACAACTACGATGAAGCTGTCGCTGTATCATGTACTATGTAACGGGGGTTAAGTTCTTGTTTAGGCGCGTCCTTAGCTCGTAATGTAGGCTACACTTGAACAGAGGACAAGAAATTTTTTTTTTTTTTAACTTTTTAGCGTCAAATTTTATTTTTCTGATGTTTGACTGGAATATCTTTCTCAAATATTTAATATAGAATATTTATTCCTTGCAGGTTATTTATGTTCATTTTATCTTAAACATTTAACCTAAAATCTGTATTTTTATTACAGCAGTTGCCATGTATTTTCTGAACTGTTCGGTCCTGAATTTCAGTTTACTAATAGCTTCGCACGCTCTCTCGCCAATCTTATTTAACCCAGATAAGACTGACGTCCTATATGCAGGACACCGGACGTTTTATTTTTTAACATTGTTGTGTAAGATTTTCATAGTCGGCAATCATGATACCATAATCCTTATGTGTTATAAATTGCCTCCAATTTTTTTATTATGTTCAGTCTGTCATGGTCATTGTTGTTAACATATTTGTGTGAGTCATGGCTGTGGAGAAGAACATGTTGTTCTCGATCGGTATATATCACATGCTATAGGTATAATGCTTTTGATATTGATAGGGCATACTTATGATGTACTTCGTATATAATAATTCATAATTAGATTCAATTTTTATTTAGTGTTATGCCATATCATGGTAAAGTTAGGCGTACTACATGTAGTACGTCAGTCATAAGAGGGGGCATTTCGTGAGACTCATGGTACTCATGTTATTATAGCGGGTTTTCACTAAATGAAGCCTTAAATGATTCAGGACGACCAAGTTGCTATACCTAAGTGCAATAACATTTCCATCACCATTTTATCACCAAAATATGCGTGTGGTAACGTAACTGATGAGGATTCTGGTGATGAAAATAACCCTACAATTGACAGTATGCCTGGTAGTCAGTTGCGATCTGAGACGGAAGTAACCCTCAACACACAAGGAGAGGGAATGGATGATTATGATGACGAAAGTCATAATGGTGATGATGAACATAGTAAAGGCGATGGTGAGAATGGCAGTAGAAATACTAGTGATTCAGCAACCGATATACAGATGAAGAGAAAGAATAATAAATTTAAATTGGGAAGAAGTTGATGTACAGCAGGGAAATACTATATTTTTCAATTTCCGTGCACACAGTTTCAAGATACTCTAGAAATTTGAAGAAGAAAATATCAGTGAAATAGCCCAATATCATATATTAGTACAACAAAAATATGGGTGGACCAAAACATCAATCTGTACAAAACATCTGTTAGAAGCAAGAAATGGTACTTTAGTCTGCATTGACGTAGCAGAACAAAATGCATGGCAGCTATACAAGATAAACTCCAACGAAAAACTCGATCATCTTGCATTTCGCAAACGTCTTGTCTTATCTGTTCTCGAATCCACTGCTCGACATGTACAGTCAAGCGGTAGACTAGCGGTAGACTAGCGGTCGTCAACTCACTGCACTCTCGGGCTATCGTCTATTACCCACAGATGCAATTGTGGCTGCTGGCGGGTATGCTCTCTATCTAATCCTGCTGCACTTACCCTTTACCCATTTCAGCGAATGCTGACGACCACTGCGGTAGACCATCTCATCTAAGACTGAGCAAAAGATTCAAGGTTTGATGGAAGTAATCATTTTGTGGTATCTCAAGAAAAACAAACTCGATGCAGACAGTGTCACACAAAGCCAACAATAATATGTATGAAGTGTGATGTTGGTGTACATGTAAAATGTTTTATCACATATCACACACCATTAACATTCTCGAAAAATACAATAATCGTATTGTGTGTGAGTGGTATTATAATTTTGTGTTAATTTTATGTATTGTTAAGCTAAACAATTTATATATATATATATATATTAGTGCTAAAACGACTTATGTCACATAATGTTTTTGCATGGGGATATGACTGACGTCCTATATAGGACACTGAAAATCTCGGATACTATCAACATAAAAATTTAAAAACAGCTTTGTTATGTTATATCAATTACAATTAAATAATTCTTACAAAAATCGTATTTTTTTAACAAAAATAATTGTCTTATCTGGGTTAAAATAGCTTTAGAGAAGATAATACGACAATTAGACTTAATACCAGCTAGAATAAACCTGGGTGGACAACATAAACTTTTTGCATATGCTGATAATTTATCATTAATAGAAATATTTGTTATTTTATTGGGTTATTTTACGACGTTGTATCAATATCTAAGGTTATTTAGCGTCTGAATGAAATGAAGGTGATAATGCCGGTGAAATGAATCAGGTGTCCAGCACCGAAAGTTACCCAGCATTTGCTAGTATTGGGTTGAGGGAAAACCCCGGAAAAAACCTCAACCAGGTAACTTGCCCCGACCGGGATTCGAACCCGGGACACCTGGTTTCGCGGCCAGACGTGCTGACCGTTACTCCACAGGTGTGGACTTAATAGAAATATATGAACTTGAAATAAGACAGCTATTTGTTGAATTAATGGAAAAATCACAAAACATTGCATTAAATATTATCGAGATTAAAACAAAATATATGGTAATCACTAAAACAAAAAAGGGTTCTCAATAGCTTTATAATAAAAAAATTATACTTTTGAAACAGTCAATGAGTTCAGATATCTTGGTGTTTTGATAGACAATTCTAATGACAATGAAATACTTAACAGACTACATAATGCAAACAAAACAATTTATGCTGTTTACAGATTATTATCTTCCCGTTTTTTAACCAGAAATTTAAAAATCATTTTGTACAAAACACTAATCCAACCTGTAGAGTAAGGGAGGGGATTGTCGGATAGGTCTGGTAATGTCGGATAATCTCGGATAACATATTTCTTTTCCATCGAATGGTGCAATCTGATGTGAAAATAATGCATTACGTTCTCTACAAGTAGACGAACATCTGCATGAATAGCCATTACTGTTGAGTGCTTCACTGTGTGTGAATAGCGTGTTTTCAACGTGACTGCAAAAAAAAATTTTTGAGGGTAAGTAATGTGATTTATTCGTTACAAGTTATTCTTATATTTACACAAGATGGTGTGCACTGTTTGATATACCATGGATAAGGCTTCTTAATTCTCTAATTGCAGAAATGCTATCGACAACATGTTTCATGCAGCTGGCTTTTTTATTGTTTGTGAAGAGTCGGCCAATGTCGGATACTAGCCGAGGGCAATGTCGGATACTAGCCGAGGGCATTGTCGGCTGTCTTTCAATGCTGCTCGCTACATAAAAGCTGCCTTAAACTCATTTATATATTTTCTATAACAAACCACTACATTTTTACTCATGGGTATTTTTAATTAGTATAAGTAATTAATTTTCTAATTAATAGAATATTATGAAGTAACGAATTGTTTCTTCTTCTGATATTTTTAAATGCCTAAAGTAAAAGAAAAAAAGATATTCAGTCTAAAAAAAATGGAAGTCTGAAGATATGGTAAATACCATTGTCGCAGTACGGGAGAAAATAATGGGCTATCTTGCTGCTTCCAAAAGATTCAATCAATGTACCTCGATCAACATTATTTCATTATGTACGGTCCAACTCTGAGCCCACCAAAGCCGTTAAATCGAAACTTGGACGAAAACCAATACTCCCAGCTTCACTTGACGAGAAGCTAGTTGACTATGTGTTAATGATGGAGAGAAAATATTTTGGATGAACCAGAAATGATGTTAAAAGGCTTGCATATCAGTTGGCTAAACAGAACACTATTGTAATAGTTTCTGATATGCAATATATTATTTTAAATGCATTATCATACCTCTTACATAATAATGTCTAATGTATCCGACATTAGCTTCCCATTCTGTCAGTGATGATATTATTTCTGTTTTGTCTTTGCAAGTTATACAGCAAATACATATTATGTAAATTACCTAATACTTATGTACAATCTGCAGGAACCCCAAGAGGTTATTATAATACTAAGTAATTACAGTTCTAACTTTTTTCAATTACCTTTATTTTGAAAAATCAAAATGGTATCCGACAATACCCTCCCTTACTCTACTATTTTATGGATCGGAAACATGAAGCTTAACTAAAAGGAAAAACACAAATTAATGGTTTTTGAAAACAAAGTGTTGAGGAAAATTTCTGGTCCAATTTTTGAGCCACTTGAAAACAAGTGAAAAATTCCACAAAATAATGATATTCACAAACTTTATAATCAACCTACTGTATCTCCTTTTTTATATTGATTGTATTATTTTATTTTATTTCTCTTGTTTGTAATTATATTCTTTACTAGCCGTACCCGTGCGCTCCGCTGCATCCGTTAGAAATAAATATAAAGTAATTACATAATTAACCCATTTATGCCCATAACTTTTTCTTGTTGAATATTTTCATAATTTTCGCACCGCCACATGAAACTGAAATGGAAGTTAATTATTTTGCTGCAGGCTGCTTTGATTCTTCTAGTATACACAACAATGAAATAAAAGTTAATTTTGTAATTGATTCCTTTGCATTTTTGCAAAAAAAATAGTTAATGCAGAATGTTACGAAAACGCAACAATAGGCAGATATGGGTTAAAATAGGACATTTGATCCAGGGAACATTCGTGTTTGATATAAGGATAAATCGTTTATTATGTTACTTAATTTAAATTGTATTTGCATAATTAAAATGCGATCATTTTGATCCAGAGACCACTCATTTGGTCATAAAAATTATTTTAGGAAATACAGGAAACGAATGTACAGAATAGCCTATCAAGTTTTCTGTGCATAAGAAGCTATTTTAATCTTACCTGTCCTCAATTCACTCAGAAGTTACTGTAATAACATTATAGCATTATGTCCATGTAGAGAAACTACACTTTCCAATGGTGAAATAATAATTAATTATACAAATCAGTTAATTTAGCTTCCGATATTACTTCATACAAACACAGAAACATTTTCTGTAGGCTATGATCCGCATCCGCCTCCCGAAATTTAGAAAAAAAAAAAAAAAACGAAGCAAGAAACAAAAATAGTATTAATTTTAATTCATGAATGTACATAGGAATTAGAGAGTTTTCCACGTAAATTCTCTTTGCTAAAGTGTTAAATTCCAAGAACTGCAGGGAGACAAACACAGCATTCTTCCTTCAAGACAGATTAGTCATGAAGAGTATTTTAGGCTTTTAATTTTCCTTTGCTCTTCTTAGACTATTTCATTAGTCTCTAGTGATCAGTGGCCCAATGATGTTGATGCATCACCAGAGTCTTTCTTCAATGAATTGAAGATGTGGAGAAGAAATTTTCTTGATCAGAAAAATCTTCACCTAATACCTACTGGTTTTATATCATCTTTGAACAGGTGCAATGAAATTGTTTTCCTGCACTCACAAGGCGCTGAAACGTTTCTACACGTTGCCTGTAACTACAGCAACACCAGAACGGTCGTTCTCAACATTGCGGTATTTGAAGACTTACTTGAGGAGCACGATGGGAGCAGACAGATTAAATGGACTGGCCTTGATGTATACATTTAAAAATGTAGAAGTAAAAGCTCATGAAGTACTGGATCAAATGTCTAAGAAGCCTCGTCGCCTTCTTCTGCACATGTCATTCTGTCATTCTTTTTGTATTGCAGTCATTGTAAATGTTAAAATTAAAAAATTATGGTTTATTTAACAACGCTCGCAATTGCCGAGGTTATATCAGCGTCGCCGGCATGCCGGAATTTTTCCCTCAGGACTTCTTTTACATGCCAGTAAATCGACTGATATGAGGCCTGTCGCATTTAAACACACTTAAATGCCATCGAGCTGGGTTGGGGTAGAACCCGCAACTTCGAGCACAGAAGGCTATACCGACTACGCTACTCAGGCCAACTTGTAAATGTTTATGACTCGGAAACAAATTGTAAGTATATAAACTTATTTCTCATTACTCCATTTTTACTATCTCCTCAAATCCCTCCCCGAAAAAAAAATCTTGCGTCCGCCCCTGATTGCCTTAGATTCAAATGAACTCTAAACGAAAAAGAGATTGTTAGTGATAAAGAAAGGCACTTATAATAACTGTAAAAATATAGGCAATATAAAACTTCATCAGAATGCTTCATATTTCACGATTCTTGTAGGCCTATGTCTTCTTTAAAGGATTATCAAAACATTAATTGGTAGAAAAAATGATATTTCCTGAAG
Organism: Periplaneta americana; assembly: GCA_025594305.2. NCBI lineage: Eukaryota > Metazoa > Arthropoda > Insecta > Blattodea > Blattidae > Periplaneta > Periplaneta americana. The sequence continues at coordinate 21,241,657 of JAJSOF020000036.1, forward strand.
ACCCGATGTCTATATTTCATAATTTTCAATTTTACGCTTGAATCAAAGGTTCACGCATTGAAACTCGCGGACGGAAATAGGGATATCAGTTACTTATTGCAGATTTATGGTACTTTCATAGGTATATTAAAACATTTTTTTAACATGATCATAACTCGGTTAATCTATCGATTAATCGATTAAATTCAGATAGTTAATCGATTAAATATTTTGAGCGATCAACAGCACTATTTACTACAGATCAGAAACAGCGACTGTATTTACAAAATATAGCTATTTCGAGACTTTCAACATTGCAGAATTATGAAACAATTGCTGCTGTATTACGTAGTACAAGATTTCAATGGTCCCCATTATAAGCACTGATTTACAGCATTGTTGCCATTACTTATCGAATGCCCTAGTACAATAACAAAAATAATAATCATTTTTATTTTCGTTTTATCTGTCGTTATTTTCTGTCTTATATAAAACGATAAGTAATATACTTTGCCAAGTTTCCAAGTTATAATGAATTACTCACTTTTGTAAATGTGGACAAGTTCTTCGTAACAACGAAAGAAGACTACTGAGGTACATTACATAACCGAGCTTTATGATAAAGGCGCACGTGATGTTCAAATGACATAATCATGATCTTGGAATGGAATAGAATTAACAGCTCATCATAACACATTACTGCCATATAGCGGAATATTTTTAATGATGAGATGGTACAATAATATATTTTCAAGATAGTTTAGTAAGTCAATTAATATTTTGTTATATTAGAGTATGGAAGATGCTAAGAAACAGGAAGAAACCAATAAATGAATACTTACAGATTTCTTCAATAAGTCCAGAAGAATGGGTAACAAACTTCCAAAAATTATACGATAATGAAGAAGAGGTAAATAACGAACCTATTACAAACACAGAAGAGGAAATAATACCAATACAAATGAAAGATATTGAAGATACTATAGTACAACTAAAAATAGGAAATCACCAGGAGTAGATAGTATCAGCAATGAGATGATTAAATATGGAGGGAATCTACTAGTAGAAGAGATCTATCAACTATTTAGGAAAGTCTATTCTGACATGAAAATAGCAGAACAATGGAAGGAAAGTATAACAATCCCAATATTCAAGAAAGGAACTAAAACAGAACGGGAGAATTACAGAGGCATTTGTTTACTGAATTCGATTCGGAAATTACTAACAAAAATAATATCTAAAGAAATCATCAAATTAGGAATAAGCGAAGAACAACAGGGATTTCGGAAGGATAGATCGACAGTAGATGCCATATTCATATTGAGACAAGTAACAGAGAAAGCGATTGAATTCAACAAACCTGCATATTTAAATTACATAAGTTAGGTCAGATGTAACGGTGTTCATGAATAAGATAGTTATATATAATAAAGGTGATATAATACAGTTATATGAACACTTTTAATGATTGAATAAAATTAATAAAATCGGTTAAAAACCATACATGTTTCGGAGGAAGACTGAATCTTCCTTAAGCTACGTTACGCGGTCGAACAACTGTACCAGCGTCGTGGTACTACCACTGAAGATGGAGGAGCATTCCTCCGAAACATGTACCAGCGTCGTGGTACTACCACTGAAGATGGAGGAACATTCCTCCGAAACATGTATGGTTTTTAACCGATTTTATTAATTTTATTCAATCATTAAAAAGTGTTCATATAACTGTATTATATCACCTTTATTATATATAACTAAACCTGAATATTTATGCTTTATTGATCTAATTAAGCATTTGATATAATCAGAATGAAAGATGTGATAGAAACATTAAAAAGAAAAGGAATTAAATCCAATATCATAAAACTCATCCAAGAACTTAATACAAATAACTACACAAGGATAAACGTAAACAACCGTCTGACAGAGAAGGTACCTATTGGAACAGGAGTAAGACAGGGAGACAGTCTAAGCCCGATCCTCTTCAATACTATTATGGATGAAATTGTAAAAGAAACTAAGAAAACAGCCCCAGGATATAAATTAGGAAAACAGGAAATCAAAATAGTATGTTACGCTGACGATGTAGTTATTTTAGCTGAAAAAGAAGACGACCTACAAAGATTACTACATGAATTCCAAACAACAGCGGAACAATTCAATATGAGAATATCATTCGACAAAACTAAATCGCAAATAATTTCAAAGCAGCCGCTAAGATGTAAATTGGCAGTTTGTAATAAATCAGTAGAACAAGTAATGAGCTTCAACTACCTAGGAACAAAAATAACAAGTAACTAGAACCTAGACGAAGAAGTAAGAGAACAGGTGATCAAAGCTAACACAATATCAGGATTTCTAAGAGACGTCATTTGGAGGAATAAATTTATGACCATAGAAAGCAAAATTCGAATATACAAGACATGTGTAAGACCAGTTCTAACATATGCAACAGAAACCAGAGCAGAAACAAAAAAAAACTGAAAAGATGGTGACAACAACAGAGATGAGAACGCTCAGGAGTATTACATACAATACATGATAGACAAACAAATGAAGAAATTAGAAGAAAATGTGAGATACAAGACGTGGCAAAATGGATTAAAGGAAGAAGAAAAGAATGGAGAGATCACGTTTCAAGAATGTCATACGAACGACTTCCAAAAATCCCAATGGTAGGAAAACTAGACACCCCAGGACATTTGGGACGACTTCCAAAACGCTGGAGAGAAAGCTGGTCACCATAAGAATAAGGCAACGTTGAAAAAGACAGGATTTATCCTACAATACGAAGAAGAAGAAGAAGAAGAAGAAGAAGAAGATTATTTTATTTCTCCTAATCTTATATACTTTCTTCGAATCGTGTAATAGTCAATTAAATCTCACTCAAGTTTTGATTTTTTCTTGATCAATCAAAACATCTAGTGAAATTACTGTAGGCTATTTCGTTTATATGACGTCATTCCATTTTCGGCCAATGAAGTGTAATGAAATTTTGAATTCCAAGCAATCACCGTCATACATCACGATAATTTCTGCAGCTCGATTTATCACTATCAATTTATCGCATGGTCGTTCTTTTGTTTAGTCAGTGTCGCCAACTTTTTCCACGTAAATCGATGAGCATGAATCCATTGAACCAAATAAAGTGCGAAATCCTACTTCCACATCTACATCTTCATCTTCTAATTCCATGTCCATTGTATTTAAAGAAAATGACACTCCTTCATAACAATTGTTCATTTAATTAATGTATTAATGAGGTTTTTGTAATTATACTATATAAATGTTTTAATTAAATTATGTCAGCAGATAATGAAAACGTATTTCTGTTGTAATAAAAAGAGAAAAGTGCAGTACATGTAATTACAATTTTTAAACCTGTATTTCGCTTTTCTCAATTGGCATTACTAATAGTTATTTATGGTACTTGTGAGGTAAGTGCATCTTTATTGCGCGAGTGGAAAGATTTAAGCACGAGGCGTCAGCGGAGTGCTTAAATTACACGAGCGAAATAAAGATCATGCTCACAAGTACCATACGTAATTTTATCCATGACCATAACGAAAAATTCTGTTTTATAAAAGAAAATATGTTGAAAATAAGTCCTCATATAATCACATATCATGGCATGGATTTTAGAATCGATACGTGTACTAGGTAGGTTATGATGTAGGAGGCCATGATTAGTGAAGAATGGTATCTAAGACGTTGGATAAATAACAAATTATAATTAATTATATAATTTATATATATATATATATTTTTTTCATTTTAAACGTGTATTTTCGTCTTTTTGAAGTTTCAGGGATTATTTAGAAGTGTTCACGGAACTAATGTGATTAAAATAATTTCACATTTTACTTCTGTAAACTTAAGAGGAATATTGAAACGTAATTACTCATCGTGTCTGTTTAGCTCAGTTGGCTAACGCGTGTTGTTATAAAATCCTATAAACCCAGCTTCGCATTCGCAGGTTCAAGTCTCCTCGAATCCCAAAAGGTAAATTATTACAAAATTAAAAAAAAAAAAAAAAAATACATATTAGATATGGATGTAATGCACAAATTACGACGTAGTAGATACAGAAAATAGAAGGAGATTGAGTGTATGTATATTTAAGAAATGGTAATAAGGAAGTAGAAGTAGTGATATCTAGTTTCTATAATATATTAACTTCTTGAGTAATAGTTGAATGGAAAAGTAGGCCTATACGTGCGTGCCCGGGTACTAGAAAAATACAAATGAACTGTGAGATAAAGTTCAAACTGTGAGGTAAAGTCTTTATCTCACTAGTGGAATAAAGTAATGTTGAATAAAAGCCTACTTTACAAACGCAATAGTAATATGCGTTACAAGAGCGGTATGTTGAAGTTTTCATGTTCGAGGAAAAGATTGAAAAAGCGAAACGTAGTTGAGCTTTTTTAATTTCCGATAACATGAAAACAAACATACCGCTCGTGTATCGTACATTATTTTGTGCGAAGATCGTTTATTACATACCTGAAATACGAATTTTTAATTAGTTGCAATGAAATCTCCATCTTGGTTTCTGTTCAATGACGGCAACTTTGGAAAACAACATTGTTCCTATAAAATGTTTTCTGTGTTTACTATACTCCAGCAGGCCGTGATATACGTCTGTCTTTTTTTTCCCCCCCAATCTATGATGAGTCTGGAATCTTGTTGATTTTTTCACGGCTTCCTTAATGTTACTTGCATTACAAATGCAGTAACTTTTGCGGTGTTGTAGAGTTTACTTAATTTTTGCAAATATTTAAAAACAATAATTAACAGTGCAATTTAGGTGAAATTGCAGTGGTAAGTTTCCAGTTTATAATAATTACTATATTGAACGTCTTGAAAAATAATATGTTGAAAGCCTAAAGCAGTAAAATGAATATGACGCTTAAGCGGTAAGAATAGGGAAATTGTTATGTGTGTTACGTTGGGAATACTGAATGTGGTATTTCACACTTACCGCGTATTGGTTTTGTGCGGAAAGCAAGCAAATACGCACGATCTCGCAGGAAAGTATTTAGTAAAGGCATGTTTTTCGTTGTGGTCATGAATAAATAACATTCCATTCCTTTATTGAAGTAATCGTTATTCATCTGTTTCGACTTCACAATGTCTGAATAGGTTAAGTATTCATAAATACACTATTAACATTTTGTGAGCGAATTTTATGAATATATTATTTACATTTTTATTTTATTCACGAAATAGTCCTAATAAATGTCACTCGAGGTCTGAAATTTCCCAGACCTCAGACCTCTTGTGACATTACTATAGATAAAATTAGAACCATTTTAAGAAAAAAAAAACAATAATTTTTCATGTGTGCTCACCTTTAACTTTTTACAGAAGTAAGCATCAGACAGTTCAATAGTCCAAATTGCAACAAAGAGCTCACTAAATTACGAAAGATACATTACCCCATGCACAGGGTAAATGAAGCGCATGATTAGAAGTTAATTTCAACAATAATATATCTCCTATTCCTTAACTTATTAATCACATATACTAAGAGCTTGACCACACCCAATAGATTTATTACAAACCGCCAGTAATTTCCATAGCAACAAGCTTCTGCTATGTCGAAAAGAAAAAAAAAAATACATAAGACCGCTTTCTTTCTTCCAGCGTTAATCACAGCTTCATACGCTTCGTATTTTTAAAAACTGAGAAGTGGTTCTTTATATTTTTTTTTCTTACATCTTTTCTGTTGCCCCAGTTTCTACCAGTAACGAACAGGAGAGAAAAAATAAGGTAGTGTACATAATACATAAGTGTGGCATGAAGAATATAATTTATGAACCAATATTTATAACAAGTTCTACTTAGATTAGACCCCCAGTGAGTACCACCGACTTACGTGCTTCTTTTTTTACGTGGAAGAGAGAAACGGTGTTGCGAACATAAATGTACTAAGAAACAGCAGTAATATTCTATATCGACAACTCCATTTGCGGTATTAGTTATTTTACTTGAGGAAAAGAAATTAAAGGTGTAAATGCAAAAAAATAAATTATACGAAATCTGTAAACTGAAAGTTAATCGTGATTAAAACTAAACATTCTAATGCGGCGTATATACCATATTTTTTTCTATGTTTTAAACTCGTTTTCTTGAATATTAAGTAAAACTTTTGAGGAAAATGTAAGTTATATAAATTATCTGTAGTATCCTAGCTTTAATTGGTCAGGTAATCTTTTCATACTTTGATTTAATTGTAATTGTAAATTTAGTACTAATTGTAATGTTATTTGTAATTGTAATTATAAATTTAATACTAATTGTAATTTTATTGTTCATATTATAGTTGGAATCTCCTGGTAGAGGGGCAGAGAAGGCCTGACGGCCTTATCTCTACCAGGTTAAATAAATAAATACTAATATTACTAATACTACTACTATTGTCAAGAGAGGTCTGAGATTTATCTGGGAAATCTCAGACCTCGAGTAACATTTATTAGGGTTATTTCGTGAATAAAATAAAAATGTAAATAATATATCCCTAAAATTCGATCACAAAATGTTAATAATTGTATATTAACGAATACTTAACCTATTCAGACATTGTGTAATTGAAATACTCGTAGATGAATATCGATTACTGGAATAAAGAAATTCGATGTTATTATTCAGTAATGCCAATTGCGAAAAGCGAAATACAGGTTTAACAATGTTAATTACATGTACTGCTCTTTTCTCTTATTATTATAACATAAATACATTTTCATTATCTGCTGAAATCATAATTTAATTTAACAGTAACAGTGGGGACAGCTATATACCAATGCTTATGTATTCACAGCGAGACATGTTGCTACACAGTGAAGCCATCTCTGTATAGATAGGCCTAATTAAAACACGAATTTTATTACGCCATACGGAAGGCAGTTGATCAAAACCTTATTATTACTATGCAATTTCTTTGGGTTTGATATGCGATGATGTTACATAAATTTGAACATTTGACTTTCTATTAATTGTTTCATTTCATTCATAAAATACAAATAATTTTATAGGCTACAATTATAGGTTAAGTTACCTGTGGGAGCAGGACCAATGTCAGCTGTGCCTTATTTCGACCGTTACTTACAATCAGTGCTACACGAAAGCATTTTTTATAGCTCGACAAACGCATTCTCGCTGTAGTGTGTAACGGAACTAAAGCTGCATCTACACAGTTCAATATTCCAATCGCGTATGCGTGCAATCTGGGAAGAATATTGAAAGAATCAAGTTTAAAAGGTAGGCTATGTTCAATTAAGATGCATGAAGATTTTGTGTCTACATGGTGCGCCGTTTTAAACGTCGTCTTCACTGCATAAATATATTAATTAATATTAAATATAAATCTTGCATTCATTGCTTTAAAGTTGAAAGAAAATTTAAACCGTGTAGTTGCATCTTAATGTATTCATGATCATCAATTTACGGGGAAACAGTTGGCGACAACGACTAAACAAAAGAACGACTATGCGATAAATTGATAGCGATGAATCTAGCTGGAAAAATTATCGCAAAGTGTGACTGTGATTGGTTGGAATTCAAAATTTCATTACACTTCATTGGCCGAAATTGGAATGACGTCATATAAACGAAATAGTCCATTTAAAATATTTTAAAATAAAAATTAGTACCTATATCAATACAGAATCAAGAACTATCCTATGAAGAGACAAACAAGGAGAGCTATCTGCTTTATGAAACCAACTTTATTTTCAGATAAAAGAGCATACCAGTAACTTATTATGCGTGACAAATTGTTTTATCCGCTATATTTAAAGATACTTAATTTTCTTTCATTTTTTAGTCGCTTATTTAACGATGTTGCATCAACTGCTAGATTATTTAGTGTCGATGGAACTGGTGGTAGGAAGATGGTATTTGGCAAAATAACACCTAAGATTCGCCAATGATTACCAGAAATTCGTCTTAGGGTTGGGAAAAACTCGGGAAAAATACTCAAGCTGGTAATCAGCCCAAGCGGGAATCGAACTCAGGACAAGTGCAGCCCTGGATCAGCAGTCAAACGCACTACCGCCTGAGCTACACCTGTGGCTTTTAATTACCTATTAATGACATTTTAAATACGATTTTATTTCTGAAACTAATAGTCTACCTGTGGCTAATTTAGGCAATTAAGAAAGTTAAAACTAAGCATTATTTTTTCAGAATATAAATGTTTGTAAATCCAGATTTAGGCATGTTTAAAATATATAGATAAGATAGAGTGAAACATCCATACTGAAAATTTACGAATCTTAACTGGACCTACATTCACACTATGTCTTATTCCTTTAGTAATTTTACGCTTGTTTTCTTTTTAACGTTATTGTGTTATTCCGTATAGAGCCATATGAGAACATGTTACAAGATGTTCCCGGTTTTTATGAAAATAGGTAATAACATAGACTATATATACAGGGTGATTCACGAGGATTTACCGTCACTTACGGAGCTTATTTCCGAAGACATTCTGAGCAAAAAATGTCATAAAAACATTTGTCCCAATCGCAATATTTTCAAAGTTAGATTAATTTGAAGTTGTTAGTAAAATACCTTTTCGCTTTAGTTTTACGGGTAAAGAAATATTACAAATAGAGAATTAAGTATTCAGAAGTGTCATTTCTTTAATTGGCTGGTGTTTGTGTGTGTTGTTAATTGCTTTGCACAGATTTTATTTTTCAATTTTTAACTAAAAATGACACCATTCTTACGCACTTATCACAAAAATTGTTACAAATCATACGATTTTAGGAACTTGATTCTTTACAGTTTAATTATGCATCCTAATGTACAGTCTTAAAGAATTTTCAAGAGTGGCGTAATTTGTAACAATTGTTGTGATAAATGCGTAAGAAAATATAATTTTGCTGGGTTTGCAGTGAAAGACCTGCCCTTGAGCAGAACACAATCAATCAATCAATCGATCGATCAATCAATCAATAAATCAACAGACTTTAGGCAATACAGAGATTAGGATAATATGATATAATGATAATGCAGTAATGATGGAATAAAATTAATTGTGGAAATACAAGTAATTTACAAATTTGTTCTCTGTACTCATAAGGTAGGTGTCCATGATATGGCCATGCTAAGGTTTGAGAATTTTTCTAGCCGCCATTTTGAAAAAAAATGTAAACCACTTTTTTCTTACTCGTTCTCAGTCTAATGGACTTTCTTAAAACAATTTCCTTTCCCCATAAAAATAGCTTTAATTGTCCAAAAAGTCCCAAATTCCAAAAATCTACCTAGTGGCCATATCAGGAACATGTGCACATGATATGGCCATACTTGTTCCATGTTCTACAAATCGTGATTGTTTTCAGTTTGACAGCGCAGTTGTGCTAAAATTAAATAATTCTTGTGTAAAATGAATAAACATCACACTCAATAATCTTTTTTATAATTCAAAAGTGCAGTCAAAACAGGTTTTTCCATAAAAAAGTACGTTATTTTTCTTAAAATACAACATTTTTGCGTAATTCCAGCTATAAGGAATGTAAATTTGTCAGGTGAAAAAATAAAAGTGAAATGAACTTGATATGGCCATGGTGCATTTGATATGGCCACATCAGGAGCAGGTAAGCTTTCACGAAAATCGTTTGATTATGAACAACTCGTAAAAGATACGCCATCAATGACAACACCAATCAACAGAACATTAAAAACTGAATGGAGTACGATGGTTTTCATGAAATTAGTCTTTGAAAAGCATGCATAAAACAAAGGAGACTTACCAGAGAAAAATAAGAAGAGGTCACATGAAAACCGCAAAACAGGCAACTGACGCCATATTGCTCAACCTGACTGGATGGAAAACGATCAAGTGCCCTTTCACTAGATGCTGCTGCAATTTAGCGGATTTTTGGTTAACTAACTCACAATAGGGAGGTGGCCATATCAGGAACATGGCCATAACAGGAGCACCCACTTTACTTACACATAAAAATCGCTCTGGATTAGACTCGAACTGAGACTTGGACATATTCAGTGAGAATTTATTAGCTTACTAACGGGACTGCAGCTACTCGTTTTAATCTTAAATTGCAAGAATAGGTCTAAGTTTTGTGTAAAGAGCTTCATGCTTTAACTTTGAGTTGAAGATAACTTTAAAATGTGTTACAAAAGTTCATATGCCACTTTTAATCGCAATCGCGATTGTTTCTTTGTAAAATCCGTGAAGGAACCCTTCATTAATCCATTGTAATAAATAAACATCCGAAGGCTCACGCTGCCGATATACCGGTTGTAACATCGTCACGTGGTCCTTAAATTATTACGAAAATAAAATGAAGTCTGATATTTATGGAAACGAAGAGCGTCTAATGTAAAAAAAAAAGTTTATTGTTTCTTCATTTGTTTATTTAATGCCAATATTTTTCTCATAACGGTAAAAAGAGTAGATTACTACACTGTTAGCAGAATTTTCAAGCCGAAGACCCAGTTTGAGATCTTAGCACAGTCTAAGCAAGCGTGTGTAAAGAATAGATCTTGGATTTATATGCATTTGGACAGCAGTACATTAAAGGAGTGGGCAGTGTTGTCTGTGCGATTAAAGAATTTCAGTGCAAAGGTTTAGTCGGTTTAGTTCAATATTTCTAGGCTTTTAGGGCCGTATTCATAGACATTTTTAGCGATGGTTTCCGGTGGATGATCAGCGTTTTTCGTATTCATAAACCAGTGTTAGCGATGGGATATGATTTGAATTCTGTACTAGTAACCAGTGGATAGCCGGGGCTAGCTTAGTAAGCTCGTAGCGCGTGCTGCGAAATGTCTATGAATAGCACCCTAATTGTTCGGAATACAATACAAATTTCCAAGGTTGTACAATAAATCATTCTGAATTTAGTGGTACTCGTACAGAAAATAACTAATTAGTTCCTCATCCAAGTGCAAAAGAAAGGCTCTAACTGATAACTTGTATTCCCACTTTGCTAAATGTACCTCAGACTTCAGGTGCAAATTAATTGGTACAATCTTCACTCACTTTATGGCTTATACATTTTTAATGTTTTACTACTAATTTATAAAAATCTGTCTGATTTTCATCAAAATTGTGATTTCCATACCTACGACACTCGTAACAAAAATAGTTTTAACTATTCCAGCTCACCATCTTACAAACACTAGTAGAACCTATATGGTCTTTGGTATCAAAATATATAACAGTTTGCCTGATGACATCAAATATACAAAAAATTCTCTCAAATTTAGGAATTACATTAAAAACGAAATTAATGAAATTGTGTCCCTACAATCTTGAGGATGCACGCATGGGCCCTCGTAATGAATAATGTTTTTTTTTATATTGGACTTATTTTACGTTAAATTGTAATTGTATATATTTGACTATGTCTATGCATACATTATGCCTTCGACAATAAAGTTTTATCCATCCATCCATCCATCCATCCATCCATCCATCCATCCATCCATCCATCCATCCATCCATCCATCCATCCATCCATCCATCCATCCATCCATCCATCCATCTATCTATCTATCTATCTATCTATCTATCTATCTATCTATCTATCTATCTATCTATCTATCTATCTATCTATCTATCTATCTATCTATCTATCTATCTATCTATCTATCTATCTATCTATCTATCTATCTATCTATCTATCTATCTATCTATCTATCTATCTATCTATCTATCTATCTATCTATCTATCTATCTATCTATCTATCTATCTATCTATCTATCTATCTATCTATCTATCTATCTATCTATCTATCTATCTATCTATCTATCTATCTATCTATCTATCTATCTATCTATCTATCTATCTATCTATCTATCTATCTATCTATCTATCTATCTATCTATCTATCTATCTATCTATCTATCTATCTATCAAAAAATAAATAAGTAAATAAATAAATACAAAATAAATATATAAGTAATAAATAAATAAATAATAAATAAATAAATAATAAATAAATATATAATAAATAAATAAATAATAAATAAATAAATAACAAATAAATAATAAATAAATAAATACATAAAGAGATGGTGACGACAAATGAACATACAAACCTCAACGGGTGCAAGTCCATAACTTGTTGAAGATAGTGATCATTTTTTCATTAACGAATTAATAGTGTTCTTCTAGAGCGTAAACCTACTACAAAGGCCACTTCAACCCAATCTTCTTTACCAAAGGAATCCAATGCTAGAAATTTTTAAATACCTAGCACCACCTGATCGAGTCTGAACTCGCGAACCACCAATCCAAAGTTAAGTATGATAATTAGGGACCGGATTTTTATGTAATTACATATTATATTCCTTTCAACCTTACCGTATACAGTATCTACACCAAAAACTCGATTTACTGGCTTCTACACCCTTATTGAAATGTGAACAAAAATTTCTGGTTTTAAACACATCTATTTGTACATCGTTGATTTATCCCTTCCAGACCGCGGAGCCGAACAAAATCCCAATTAAGTTTCTTCAAGACAGTGATAAACTTATCAGAAGTGCCCTCAAACAAATTCTACAGCTCCCAACGGACACGCCAGACAATATGATTTATTCAGATATGAAGTGTAAAGGTCTTGGTCTCTTCAAAGCAGAGTGGGAAGCCCATCTTCAGCACGCCAATACTTGTCGCGTCCTCGCACTGTCAGCCAATCCCTACGTCACAGCCACTCGAGATCTCTTTACTGAAAGCACCGAATGCGTCAAATCTTTGCAGTTAACCGAGCTATCCGACGTAATTACAGACCCACGAACCAGTTTGTATGACGCTTGACGTATGAGGAAAAAACTGCTTGAAAAGGAATTAGAGGCGTGGGCTAAGCTACCTCAGAAAGGTCTTGGCGTAGAGCTATACAGCGAGTTTACTCCAGCGAATTCCTGGATACGACATCGTGAAGGCCTAACCTCTAGCGAGTGGCGCGAAGCTATTAAAATGACTGCACACGTGTCTTCCGTACGTTCCCTTCCGGGCAGGACTCGGGACAACATCCTCTGTCGGCGATGCCACAGAGAGCCAGAAACACTTGCACATGTCCTGGGCTCTTGTCCGCACGGTGAAGTACTCCGTAACTCACGACACCATAGAATTCGTTCGATGATCGCCGAACAGTTTAGATCAATAAATTTTCAAGTGTTCGAAGAAGTTCACGGACTGGCAGACAATGGCAGTACAAGAAGAATAGACATGATTGCCATCCCGCCAAATAACAACAATGGCTACATCATCGATCCCACTGTTAGATTTGAAAAACAAAAGAGCCAACCTGAAGATGTAAAGATGTAGGGAAAAAAAACGACATCTATGTACGTACCGTTCCATATTTCATGGACAAATACGGTCTACAACAAATTGAAGTAATAGGCCTTATGGTTGGAGCGCGCGGGACTATCCCCGGTTTCTTCTTCCAGACCTGGCAACGTTTCGGCCTACAGAGGAACGCAATTGATGACATCGTTCTTGCAGCTCTGAGAGGATCAATATTTATACTCCGCAACCATCTCTACGGTCAACAATGATCTTCAACTAATTAATAAGTACTTATTTATTCAGTCATTCCTTGTCGTTGTTGTAAGACTCCCTTCAACTTAAACATATGTATATTATTTATACTTCCAACTGCCTATTGCTCAATATGCTCTGTCTCTGTGGCAGCCTGTTAATACAGGGAGCTGTTATCTTTTAGATAAATAAATAAAAATAACAAATCTTTGCGAATCTTATAACTACCGTCATTATATTAAAATTTGAGACTACATATTTTTACATATTTACCCCACATTACATATTACGGCTTGGTATTACATAAATATACATATTTAAGGGGTTTATTCATTTTTACTTCTCTAAAAGGAAAAAAAAACTTTGCTGGGGAAGTTTACAATTTGAAATACACAGATTCAAAAAGCCTTTTTACCTATCCAAGAAAAGATATATTTCGAGACGAAACATAACGTTCTTCGTTCCAGGAAGTAATAGAGGCACTCACCCCATATCGCCCACTGTAAATATGAATGAACCAAAGGCAACCTTACTCATACAACTACCTTGTATTGTAAAAATCACTCAGAAAGTAGCGTTGCCTTCATGCGGTGGAGTGGGACGAGGACGACGTGATTTGTCTCGAACTATAATTGTTCTGCACACGTCTTAACAAGCCGTTCCCATGCAATTTGCAACCTTACTCACCCTCTCCTAAGCCTTCCAGGGAAAACTTGTGTCAAGTCTGACATGAGCCGCAATAAAGTAGCAGACTTTTGAAAAGAAGCTGGAGTAAAGGAACAAACTGGAAAGATGTTAAAGATTAAAATAAATAGCTTTTCAGGTTATTGCTTGACCTCTTTACTTTAAATTTAGTAGACCTATACGGAAATGGGATTTTCCGAGCAATTAGAAAGTATGGTTCTCGGCTGGAATAATCCTACCCTTCTGAATGAGACAGGAATGTCACTTTTCAAACAGTTTGTAAATACCTATAGTTTGAGATGTTAGGTAGGTACTTTGTTTCTTACAAGGAGCAGCGAAAATGCATTTGTCCCACATCTCCTCTTATTTTCTCCTAATCCAGTAAAGCGAAACAGTGCTTGCAGTATTGTTGTGTCATCATTTCACGCACTTCTCTAATTTGAGTACTTACAGTATAAAGTGCAAGTGAGTTTATCTACTGCTTTTAACTAAAATGGGCTCTGTATCTTCAACCCTAACGACAAAAATAAAATCGTTGATTGCGATGGACGAAGCTTCCACTACAGATGGAAAAATAGTAATGTGTCAAGTGTGCGGTAAAAAGTCGGGTGCTCTATGAAATCACAACTGGAGAGTATTACCTTTCCTATACCTGCCAGATATTGATATTAAATATTTTCATGATTTTACATATTTTCGTACATATTCAGCTTATTTTCCTTACATAAATATGTAGGCCTATATATTTCACACCTTGATATTACATAAAAATCCGGTCCCTAATGATAATCACTAGACTGGTTATTTTTCAGGCGATGTTCTCAAAAGTTCAGTAATGGATTGTGTTTCCATTTCCAGAAATGAGAACGTGGTTTCAACTCTTCTTTAGAGTGAAACAGAGATGATGAAAACAGACTGCAAAGAAAATATCCCGAGAAAAATTATTATAGATGCCTGCCAGTATGTTGGAGTTAAATTTAAGTGTTTATGCCTGTCAGTTTATTTGTGTGTGCGGTGCGGGAAAATAACTCGGTTGAAACGAAAACACACGTTACTGTATCTGTCAACACGAATTATTCAAGGTGCCGGCAATAAATACATGAATTATACAATAATTTACAGTTTGCACAAGGAAGCAGGTACAAAAACAAACAATTTCTAAAATTCACCATCGTTTTTAACTTTTTTTATATACCGGTAATCTTTTTTTAAGTTTATAACCCCATTTTCTTCGTGAAATAACCAAACCATCTTTCTCACTTACATGACAACCAAAAGAGGTACAAGTTCTCTGTGGAGCCGAGCTGTAACAAAATCAGCTCTTGACTTGTTTATAATTTTCACATAAATATGAAGAAATCTCTTGTAACGCTCGCATATTTCACAAGTGGCGGGTACAAGAGCCTCTTAACCGGTGCGGGCAACACCATTCTTCGTCCACTTGAATTATTAACCGCCAAATTACTGAACATTACAGCTTAGCATTCCTTTGTGGAGAACATAAACAAGTCTATAATAACTTCTGTAGAAATAGCTTTAAACGCTATTTCGTTCCTTCTTCATATCGTTTAGTATGATGCAAACAGAAACAGAATTAGTTTCCACTTCGTTGTGACATAGCCCTACTTGAATTCTCAGGATTCCCACGATTCTAAATGTAAATTTATATTGACTATTTCGTTTATATGATGTCATTCCATTTTCGACCAATGAAGTGTAATGAAATTTTGAATTCCAACCAATCACAGTCACACTTTGCGATAATTTTTGCAGCTAGATTTATCGCTATCAATTTATCGCATGGTCGTTCTTTTGTATAGTCGTTGTCGCCAACTGTTTCCCCGTAAATTGATGATCATGAATACATTAAGATGCAACTACACGGTTAAACTTTTCTTTCAACTTTAAAGCAATGAATGCAAGATTGATATTTAATATTAATTAATATGTTTACGCAGTGAAGACGACGTTCAAAACGGCGCGTCATGTAGACACAAAATCTTCATGCATACGTGATTGGAATATTGAACTGTGTAGATGCAGCTTTAGTTCCGTTACACACTACAGCGAGAATGCGTTTGTCGAGCTATAAAAATGCTTTCGTGTAGCACTGATGTTACGGTCGAAATAAGGCACAGCTGACATTGGTCCTGCTCCCACAGGTAACTTAACCTATAATTGTAGCCTATAAAATTATTTGTATTTTGTGAATGAAATGAAACAATTAATAGAAAGTCAAATGTTCAAATTTATGTAACATCATCGCATATCAAACCCAAAGAAATTGCATAGTAATAATAAGGTTTTTGATCAACTGCCTTCCGTATGGCGTAATAAAATTCGTGTTTTAATTAGGCCTATCTATACAGAGATGGCTTCACTGTGTAGCAACATGTCTCGCTGTGACTACATAAGCATTGGTATATAGCTATCCCCACTATTACTGTTAAATTAAATTATGATTTCAGCAGATAATGAAAATGTATTTATGTTATAACAATAAGAGAAAAGTGCAGTACATGTAATTAACATTGTTAAACCTGTATTTCGCTTTTCGCAATTGGCATTACTGAATAATAACATCGAATTTCTTTATTGCAGTAATCGATATTCATCTACGAGTATTTCAACTTCACAATGTCTGAATAGGTTAAGTATTCGTTAATATACAATTATTAACATTTTGTGATCGAATTTTAGGGACATATTATTTACATTTTTATTTTATTCACGAAATAGTCCTAATAAATGTCACTTGAGGTCTGAGATTTCCCAGATAAATCTAAGACTTCTCGTGACATTACTACATATTATTTCGTTTATATGACGTCATTCCATTTTCGGCCAATGAAGTGTAATCAAATTTTGAGTTCCAACCAATCACAGACATACATCGCGATAATTTCTACAGTTCGATTTATCAGTATAAATTTATCGCATGGTCGTTCTTTTGTTTAGTCAGTGTCGTCAACTGTTTCCACGTAAATCGATGAGCATGAATCCATTGTACTAAATAAAGTGCGAAATCCTACTTCCACATCTACAGCTTCATTTTATAATTCCATGTCCATTGTATCTAAAGAAAATGACAATCCTTCATAACAATTGTTCATTTAATTAATATTATATTAATCAGGTTATTTGTAATTATTCTATAAAATGTTTAAATTAAATTATGATTTCAGCAGATAATGAAAACGTATATCTGTTATAATAGCAAGCGAAGGTCACAGTACATGTAATTAACATTTTAAAATTGTATTTCGCTTTTCTAAATTGGCATTACTGAATAACATTCAATTTCTTATTGCAGTAATCGTTATTCATCTGTTTCGACTTCACAATGTCTGAATAGGTTAAGTATTCATAAATATACAATAACTAACATTTTGTGAGCGAACTTTAGAGATACATTATTTACAATTTTATTTTATTCACGAAATAGTTATAATATGTGTCACTCGAGGTCTGAGATTTCCCAAATAAATCTCAGACCTCTTGGGATATTACTATAGAAAATATCCGTTTTCTGCCTCTTAAACGGTGCTAACATTGCTCATGACTATGTATACAGAATGAATAGTAAGTAATGTCATTAATTTCAGGGGGTATTCCTTGAGATATTTCAAACAAAAAAGTTTAATTCAATTTTGCTCGTTTTTGCTTCCTTTTCGAGATAAAAATTGTTTTATAAGAAACATTTCATAGCGTGTTTTCGGAAATCCATTGATGCTCAGTCATTTATGAAAGCAGTGTTTTATGATAATAAATTATTACTTACTTACTTACTTACTGGTTTTTAAGGAACTCATAGGTTCATTGCCGCCCTCACATAAGCCCGCCATTGGTCCCTATCCTGAGCAAGATTAATCCAGTCTCTACCATCATATCCCACCTCCCTCAAATCCATTTTAATATTATCTTCCCATCTACGTCTCGGCCTCCCCAAAAGTCTTTTTCCCTCCGGCCTCCCAACTAACACTCTATATGCATTTCTGGATTCGCCCATACGTCCTACATGTCCTGCCCATCTCAAACGTCTGGATTTTATGTTCCTAATTAGGCCTATGTCAGGTGAAGTATACAATGCGTGCAGCTCTGCGGTGTGTAACTTTCTCCATTCTCCTGTAACTTCATCCCTTTTAGCCCCAAATATTTTCCTAAAAACCTTATTCTCAAACACCCTTAATCTCTGTTCCTCTGTCAAAGTGAGAGTCCAAGTTTCACAACCATACAGAACAACCGGTAATATAACTGTTTTATAAATTCTAACTTTCAGACTTTTTGACAGAAGACTAGATGACAAAAGCTTCTCAACCGAATAATAACAGGCATTTCCCATATTTATTCTGCGTTTAATTTCCTCCCGAGTGTCATTTATATTTGTTACTGTTTCTCCAAGATATTTGAATTTTTCCACCCCTTCGAAGGATAAATCTCCAATTTTTATAGTTCCATTTCGTACAATATTCTGGTCACGAGACATAATATTATACTTTGTCTTTTCGGGATTTACTTCCAACCCTATCGCTTTACTTGCTTCAACTAGAATTTCCGCGTTTTCCCTTATCGTTTGTGGATTTTCTCCTAACATATTCACGTCATCCACATAGACAAGAAGCTGATGTAACCCGTTCAATTCCAAACCCTCTGTGTTATCCTGAACTTTCCTAATGGCATATTGTAGAGCGAAGTTAAAAAGTAAAGGTGATAGTGCATCTCCCTGCTTTAGCCCGCAGTGAATGGGAAAAGCATCAGATAATAAATTATTACTGATTTTTTTTTTTTTTAATTTTTGTGCTTCAATTTTGTAGAAATTTGATATGAATCAATGTAACTTTTCGTAAAATCGAAAACGATAATTTTACTCAAAACCACCCGAACAACGACAAAATACAACTATATGGCGTAAATGACACGAAATACTATGTAAAAATGATTTCTAGTAAGTTACTTCGAAGTCATCGCCGTAGCTCAGTCGGCTAAGGCGTTTTCTGGAGTTGCGCTTGGGTAAGAACTGCGATCGACCAGGTCTGCCTGCCTGCTTGCAAGAACGAAGAAAGTTATGCAATGCCCAGTTGTCGTTTATTTCCATTCGGAATACAGAAAGATGCTTTGAAAGCGGTGTCACCTACAAGCAAGCCTTCCAAAACGTAAAAATGCCAAGTTGGCACCTTTGTGATTAATGCTTTGCGGCGCCTTGTTTCAGACTCCCTTTATCTGTCCGAGATGAAAATTATGTGAATCTGACTTGCGAGTATTTTAGTACAATCTAAAATTCAAAACACTGCGGAGAGCCTTATAACGCTCATAATGCCAAATTAAAACCTGTTTTTGTGTCTGTATTTATATGCTGGAAACATCTTATAATTAATTGAAGAAAGCTCACATTAATCATGGGGAGTTTTCTTTCCCATCCATTTATTACGAAGTTGCATTAGGCATTATTTGAGCATAATTACAGTCCAGCGAGCTAGATTCAATGACCCAACCCGATTTAATTAGAGTAGACCTACACAGTAAATGTAAGTAAGCAAGCATATGAGGGGATCCCGTTCAAAATCTGCTAAATGCAAAATTGAATCGCATATATTTAAAACCTCGTAAGTCATTCATTTCGTTATTTACGTTTCATGTAAACAAATGAAAGTCGCAACAAAGACATCATTTTATCACAGTCTACTATACAGGGTGTTTCAAAAATACGGGGCATAATTTCAGGTACGTATTTCCCACATGTAGACAATCAAAATAGTTCATTACAACATGTGTCCGGAAATGCTTTATTTCCGAGTTATGGCCTTCGCAACATTGAAATTCACCGGAACGTTTTTCTTTCCACAGGTCGTTGCCGTCAAAGGAGACATTAAGAGGGCACTCTGACAGTTCATTCCGAGGCGAAGGTTACATTCAGTGTTGTGTAGGCGTTAGACTGTGCG
The DNA here is from genome assembly GCA_025594305.2 of Periplaneta americana. Lineage (NCBI taxonomy): Eukaryota > Metazoa > Arthropoda > Insecta > Blattodea > Blattidae > Periplaneta > Periplaneta americana. The sequence continues at coordinate 21,261,776 of JAJSOF020000036.1, forward strand.
ACATGTATTCAAATCAAGAGCTGGCAGAGATACACTTCATGTACGGTAAGGCGGACGGCAATGCTGCGCTGGCTCGTCGTTTGTACCAGGAGAGGTACCCACAGCGACAATGTCCAGATCGGAAGACATTTGTACGTCTCCATTACCGTCTGTGCGAGTACGGAAAATTTAACTCTCCTGGTTTGGGAAGGGGACGACCAAGATCTACAACTCCAGAAGTACAGGAGGAGATTCTGGAGGCTGTGAACATGACTCCTTCTATCAGCACACGAAGGGTAGCGTTGCAAGTCAATATTCCTCATACGACTGTCTGGAGACTGTTGAAAGAGTATCAATTGTATCCTTATCATTTGCAACGTGTACAGGCCCTGTCACAAGCAGATTACCCTGCACGAGTTAGGTTCTATGAGTGGTTTGGGATCGCAGGTCAATGAGACATCGATGTGAGGTCTGTATTCAAGCAGGAGGTGGACATTTTGAACATCTTCTGTAATGACAACGACCTGCGGAAAGAAAAACGTTCCGGTGAATTTCAATGTTGTGAAGGCCATAACTCGGAAATGAAGCATTTCCGGACACATGTTGTAATGAACTATTTTGATTGTCTACATGTGGGAAATACATACCTGAAATTATGCCCCGTATTTTTTAAACAACCTGTATACAGTCACGAAGCTTGAGTTTGAGGGTGCTAGAAACAATAGACTGTGACGGTACTATTTTGCATTGCCTGTAATGAGGCGATATTAGCGATCCTAGTGGTGAGCAACTATCTAATGTTTGCATATTTACTACGTACTGAGCTTCGCGACTGTATATACTAGACTGTGGTGTAATCGAGCATACGCTAAGATAATAATTGAGTATAGAGTTGAGACACAGGATCCAAACATCGCCTACCTTATTGCATAATCCAGTAACTCTTTGCTTCAAATAAATATATTATATTAAGTCAACTGTCATTATACAAGGAACGCACTCAACTGAGTGACTTGGTGGCTGGGATTTCACAATAATATGCACTATTGGGCGAAGAATCTACGTAAAGATTAATTTTTTATACAGTAGACTATATTTACGCGTCCACACCTATGGATTAACGGCTAGCACGTCTGGCCGCGAAACCAGGTGGCCCGGGTTCGATTCCCGGTCGGGGCAAGTTACCTGGTTGAGGTTTTTTCCGGGGTTTTCCCTCAGCCCAATATGAGCAAATGCTGGGTAACTTTCGGTGCTGGACCCCGGACTCATTTCACCGGCATTATCACCTTCATCTCATTCAGACGCTAAATAACCTAAGCTGTTGATAAAGCGTCGTAAAATAACCTAGTAAAATAAAATATATTTACGCTCGTACATGTAAAAACAACTAAAGAAACGCGAGCGTAGACCTCACTTTGAACTGTTAGAAATTTACTGAATAGAAGGGACTAATATCTGTTTATTTATTATAAGTACAAAAGAACATGCCAACAATCATAAGAAACCGGAAATAGGTCATAAACTCAAAAAATGCATTACCTTTTGGTGTGATTTAGAACCCAACCCGTGCCAGATGTTTCCTGGAGGAGCGCTTATTGAAAAGTGAAATCAGAGTATATCTTAAAAACCTTACGTGATACAAAGAAAAGAGATGCATTTTCGGGTTCAGTGGACACCAAACCAAAAGCGACACAATGTTTTAAATCTGAGCAAAATTCTTGTTGTTCAGTGTTATTTTTTATTTGATGACTACTGAAAGATTTTTTTATATTTTTATGTTCAAAGTTGTTTATGTTTCTAAATGCGGAATAAAAATGTATGTTAATAAGGCATTTTTTGTTTTATTTTGTAATATCTTGCGACCAACCTCAGGTCTTTACATTATCCCCACCCAAGAGGTCGCGACCCACATTTTGGGAATGACTGCTCTAGTCTATTTATAGAAGACAGATGAAAATGAGAAGGTAGTAAAGAGTTTTTGGTGCAATAAAAGAGAAAAACGGGAGCACCCAGAAAAAAAAAATCCTCTGCAACGTCTGTTTTTTCAAGCACAAATTCCACCCGGACCTGACCGGAGGTCGAACCCGTTCCACCTGGGTGCAAGGTCAACGTGCTAGCACTATAGTCACAGACGCGGAAATTGACGTGTTACTATTTTTGTTATTATTGCACTAGTATTTAAAGCTACAGTGAAAAAGAACAAGTTTCTAAACTGTTGAGTTCCCTGTTTCGCTACCCCTCTCTGTACTTAAATAAAGACCTGAAGTTGGGACATCTATTTTTCATCGAATCTGTCAATCCACACTTCCCAAACGCACACGAAAGGAATCTCGCGAGACTGGTCTGTGTTAAAAGTCTGGTGATTTGTATATTCAGCCAGAATCTCTCTCTGTCTCTCTCCATTGCAACATTAGCTGCAGGTAGAATTAAAGAAGGTTAAAAAATAGATTGATACCTGTGTCCAAACAGCACCCAAGTTATTTACAGCCACCACATATCTAACACCAGGTGGTACTCCGGCCTCCTGGTTCCGATCTTGCTCTAGGGCGAAGTCAAATAAATATGAAGTCAGTTTAATAAACACTCCGGCGGAAAGCGAGTGGCGACTGAATTTTATTAACTCGCGGGCTCACAAGAAAGCGTTTAAAATTCACACAAATCTGATTTGTTTCTTTTCTGGAGGCAGTTGCCAGTGACTTAAGAGCTTTGACAGTTTACATACAATTTTTTAAACATTTGTTTTTCTTTAATATCTTACGCTTTGAGATGGAATCCATGGGGACGCTTCTTCCAGTTGAGATGCGTTAAAGAGAAGGTAGTGGCTCTAAGCTGAAATGACGCTAATTTTGAAACGACTACAAAAATCATTACGTATAATCATTTTCTTCCTCATTTTTATCACCATCTTCTTCATATTCTGCATCGTGATGTTACTCCTTGTTTTCATTATCATCATATTACTATTAATGTTATACTCGTATTATTACCATTCAAGATTGTCTTCTTAATATTTTCCATCATGATTATGTCCATCTTTATCAATTATCTTCTCTTCATTACCTTTACTATAATACCTCTTCATCCTCTGCCTCCTAATGTTCATTATTACCATTATCGTTATGTTCTTCATTTTATTCTATATTGTTGTTTATCATTATCATATTTTTATCATTATACAACTCATGTTTCCATTGTTACCATTGCTTTAATATTTCTCAACTTCATTATCGTTGTCATATTTTAGTTTCATTATCATCTTCTCATCATTTGTCATCATTTTCGTCATCATTATCACCATCATCTTTGTCGCTATTACTTTCTCATCATTTTATTATTAATCTTTCTTTTCGTCATCAGTGTTATCATCTTGTCATTATTACTTTTCGTTATTGAAATCGTTTTGTTATAGTTGTTATAATTTGTAACACTTATTTTTTCATTATCATTATAGTATTTCCATTACTGTTACTTTTTTTTACTATTTTCATACTACTTTTATAATTATTATCTTTTCATCATGGTGATAATGTTGTCATAATTTTCATCATTGTCAGAATCTTTTCATCATTGTCGTAATTTTTTCAACAGTAATCTCACTAGACGTTTTGATTTATCTAGAGAAAATCAAAACTCGAGTGGGATTTAATTGACTATTACACGATTAGAAGAAAGTATATAAAGATTAGAAGTAATGAAGTACTCCAATACAATAAAATATTAATTGACTTACGAAAATACAACTGTCTTCAAATGTATTATTGTACCATCTCAACATTACAAATATTACGCTAGATGCATGCTAGATGGCAGTAGTGAGCAATGCCTTCTCGTCGAGAAGTTCTCGATCTATTATACACGATGACAATGTTACTAGTCAAGAAGGCTTTGTTGATTCAGTTTCATTTTTATTAAAATGTAACATTCCACTTCAATTTTCCGAATCCCAGTAATCAACGTCACTTGACAGATGATTTTCAATAAATCTTAATATTAAACAATCTCTGATACGTGACTATCCATAATATCATATTGTCAGAAGCTATAACATAACCTAACTAATATACACAAGTGTTAGAAAAGTTTTAATTAACGACGATGACATAAAAATAAACATGAATAATTTTAAAAGGAATAATTATTGAATGTACAATTTTCAAATTTGAATGTGGTTGGTGGTTCAATTGATGTTATATTGGACGTGTGCGTAATAGAAGTGGAACTCGTTGATTTAGGCTACATGGTGTATTCAACTTATTCAGGATTTCCGAATGGTGCTCTTCATTTATTTGTAAATCGGATTTCAGAAGATGCATAGGTATGATCAGTGATTTTTATTAATTCTTGTTCTTGAATGTCATATTTGAAACTCCTGTGCATCGACTGAGTAGTTTGTAACATTGTATATATATATTTTATATTATATATATATATATATTAATATATATTTTTTTTTGACGTCCAGGCCAGCGCAGTTTCAAAACGTTTTCAAACAAAGAAACAAATGCTAGGGACGCGATAAAATCAAACAAATGCTAGGGACGCGATAAAATTAAACAAATGCTAGGGACGCGATAAAATTGTGCGATAAGCAGCCATGATTGTCAAGACGTCCTTTCATACCGTTTTATTGGCCAAAAGTAGTATGACGTAGTAAGAGTGTAGTAGTCATCGTAACAAGTTTCCGTCTTGTCATAGTCTTTCCATTACTATCATTTTCTTTTCATCATTGTAATTTTTTCACCACTGTCACAGTCTATTGTCGTAATGCTTTTATCATTATTATTGTTCATCATTGTCATAATCTTTTCATAGTTATATTTTTTTTCATTACTGCCATAATCTTTTCATCTTTGTCGAAATATTTTTATCGTCATTTTATATCATTAACATAATCTCTTTATTATTTTCATAATATTTTTCTCATAATCGTCTTATCATTGTCATAATGTTTCAGTTATTGCCACAATATTTCAGTTATTGTCATAATATTTCAATCTTTGTCACAATTTTTAATTATTGCCATAGTCCTTTCATTATTCGCATGATCTTTTCAACAGTGTCAAAAATTTTCATCACTGTCATAGTCTAATTCATTATTGTCACGATCTTTTCAACACTGGCATAGTCTTTTCATCATTGTCATAGTATTTGCATTAATGTCATTATATTTTCAACAGTGTCAAATATTTTCATCATTGTCATAGTCTGTTCATTATTTCCATGATCTTTTCAACAATGGCATAGTCTTTTTACCATTGTCATAGTCTTTGCATTAATGTTACGATATTTACAACATTGTCATAAACGTTTTCATCATTGTCATAGTCTTTGCATTAATGTCACGATTTTTACAACATTGTCATAAACGTTTTCATCATTGTCATAGTCTGTTCATTATTTCCATGATCTTTTCAACAATGGCATAGTCTTTTTACCATTGTCATAGTCTTTTACAACATTAATGTTACGATTAATTTACAACATTGTCATAAACGTTTTCATCATTGTCATAGTCTGTTCATTATTTCCATGATCTTTTCAACAATGGCATAGTCTTTTTACCATTGTCATAGTCTTTGCATTAATGTTACGATATTTACAACATTGTCATAAACGTTTTCATCATTGTCATAGTCTGTTCATTATTTCCATGATCTTTTCAACAATGGCATAGTCTTTTTACCATTGTCATAGTCTTTGCATTAATGTTACGATTTATTTCATAAACAACATTGTCATAAATTTCCATGTTTTTCAACAATCATTGTCATAGTCTTTGCATTAATGTCACGATTTTACAACATTGTCATAAACGTTTTCATCATTGTCATAGTCTGTTCATTATTTTTGCATTAATGTTACATGATCTTTTCAACAATGGCATAGTCTTTTTACCATTGTCATAGTCTTTTCATTAATGTTACGATATTTACAACATTGTCATAAACGTTTTCATCATTGTCATAGTCTGTTCATTAATGTTATAGTCTTTTTACAACATTGTCATAAACGTTTTCATCATTGTCATAGTCTTTGCATTAATGTCACGATTTTTACAACATTGTCATAAACGTTTTCATCATTGTCATAGTCTGTTCATTATTTCCATGATCTTTTCAACAATGGCATAGTCTTTTTACCATTGTCATAGTCTTTGCATTAATGTTACGATATTTACAACATTGTCATAAACGTTTTCATCATTGTCATAGTCTTTGCATTAATGTCACGATTTTTACAACATTGTCATAAACTTTTTCATCATTGTCATAGTCTGTTCATTATTTCCATGATCTTTTCAACAATGGCATAGTCTTTTTACCATTGTCATAGTCTTTGCATTAATGTTACGATATTTACAACATTGTCATAAACGTTTTCATCATTGTCATAGTCTTTGCATTAATGTCACGATTTTTACAACATTGTCATAAACTTTTTCATCATTGCTATAGCTTTTGCATTATTGTCATGACATTTTCAACAGTGTAAAATATTTTCATCATTGTCATAGCATGTTCATTATTGTCATGATCTGTTCAACACTGACATAGTTTTTCATCATTGTCACAATCATTGCATTAATGTCATGATCTTTTCAACGTCGCTACAAACCTTGTCATAATTCTCATACTCTTTGCATTATTGTCATAATCTTCTTAACATTGTCAGAATATTTTTATCATTGTCATAGTCTTTTCATTACTGCCATTATATTTCCATCAATGTCGTAGTATTTTCATTACTGTCATATTTTCATTATTGTCATTCTGTTTTATTATTGTTATTATCTTTTCGCCATTGTCATTGTTTTTTATTATTGTTATTATGTTTTCGCCATTGTCATAATCTTTTCATTACTGTCATGTTTTCAACATTGTCATAGTCTTTTCATTACTGTCATCTTTTCAACATTGTCATGGTCTTTACATTACCGTCATTATCTTTTCATTACTGTCATGGTATTTTCATTACTGTCATAGTCTTTTCATCCTTATGACAGTTTTTCCATTGGAGGTATAATGTTTTATTAATTTTTGCTGTAATAATAATAATAATAATAATAATAATAATAATAATAATAATAATAATAATAATACTATTTAAATAGTCATTAATATATTTTTTCCATTAACACTAATATCTAGGTAATTGTCATTGTTTCAATGTAACCCATACTGATATGCACTATTCCTATAGTTGTGTGATTATATTCATATGTATTCAATCTTTTTGTTTTATTTTATTTTTATTGTTATTATTATTTTTAAGTTAATACTTGTATCCCGTATGTATATTTCTGTATATGCTTTGGAAGAGGTTTTGATGGCCTTGAGTCTGCCAAGGAAAATAAAATTATTATTATTATTATTATTATTATTATTATTATTATTATTATTATTATTATTATTATTTTATTTTTTAATATTTTTTCATATCCCCCTTTTTATTCAGTATGCTCCATTGCAGTAATGCAATACTACATACATTTGTTTCTACACTGTTTTTACATTCTGTCTGAACTTAAAACTAATAGTAAACTATTTACAGTATTTACAAGGATGTAAAGTCAGCTGACTAAATAGAGTTTATGAATTATTTAAAATTATTAATACTAATACTATTTTAACTAGAGTAGTATATTCACTATTTACAATATAATACACTGCCGTGAAGTCTTTTGACTTAATAAAGATCGTGAATTGCTTATAATTATTTTAACATAACTACTACTAATACTAATTTTAAGTAGAGTATTATTATTATTATTATTATTATTATTATTATTATTATTATTATTGTCATTTTCATCGCTGTCATAATCTTCTCATTACTGTCATAATTTTTTTTATCATTGTCACAGTGTCATAATTTTTCGTCAATGTCATAGTCTTTCCATTAACTTTTCTGAATACTCATAATATTTCCATCATTATCATTATAGTTTTATAATTGCCACAATATTTTTATGATTGTCATATTCTTATCGCTGTCATAATCATTTCATTACTGTCGCCATCGTTTCGTCATTGTCATTATTTGTTCATCATTGACATAAACTTTTACGTCATTAACATTTTCCTTATAATGTTTGTCACCATGTTCACCTTAGTCTCTCCAGTAATCTTATTGTCATTGTTGTCATCATTATCTTTATCGTTTTCTCTTCTTCTTGTTCTTCTCTTATGTTCCCTTTTCTTCATCATTTTTATTATTTTCATCAAAATACAAATTCCATCTAACAAGGGAAGGGTTTCGGCTCGAAAGGAATTTTTGGTTAAAAATTTGTACAGAGCCTTACCTTACAATGGTGATGAAGACCGTAAAAGCATTCATTTGTGTAACTCTCCGTATGGTTGGTATTGGTCAATACACTTCTTTAAAAATGTACATGAGGATTCTCTACAAAATGCCTGAAACAGCATGGAGCAGAGCAATAAGCACAACACGCAGAAGCAACACCTGAACAATCTTCTGAACCACACTCCAGTGCTGAAAAATCAAGTGTCACCTGAATTACATTTTTCAACTCCGAGACTTGTTCACGATTCACGTAACCAGCTGACTGCCAGGAATACTGAAGCTTAGGGCGGTATACTGGAGCAGACAACTGGTTATGAATAACAGAGTGCATTTTCATTATAAACACTCGAGTTCCCAAGTTAAGTTCTGGATTCTCAGCAAGAGTCCTCATGCAATCTGTTATCCTCCGAGCATTTATTTTGTATTGTCTAAGGAAATAGATATCCAGATGTATGTATTTATTCACACTGCAGTGGGTAAGTTATATATCCGGTGGCATTGGTAACTAATTACACTCAATAATGACAATAATAAACTTATTAATTAAAAATACAATTAATAATAATACTAATAATTAATACTAACAATAATTAATAATAATAACAACAACAACAACAGGGAATATACTAAATTAAATGAAACGATCACTTAAAATAACATTTGAAATAAATCTAATTTGTATCTTAAAACTAAAGATCGAACTAAAACCCACGAGTATGATATGTTTATATCTGCACAAGTACCTTTCAAATTACACTCATTTCGCTGTCAACTCACTCACTGCAATGGAACTACGACACATTTCACTGATTCTATCCTGATTTCAGTAACACTTCAAAAACATTTCACTGTTCAAATACTATGCACTGCCACTATAAACTATAAAGCTTCACTGACAGGAACACGTTTCACTTACACAGCACACTTCACTGACACGACATACTTCTTCACTGATACAACACACTTCACTGACACAACATAATTCTTCACTGATACAACACTTCAATAACAACATATCATTTACACCCTTTAAATATTGTGTATAATTACCGTCTATTAGTAAGGTCCTTAAGCCTATTTTTAAATACATTTTTGGTTGTTGGTAAAGCCTTTAGTAAGTCTGCAGGTAAAGCATTCCAGTCCCTGATAGTACGATTGGGTCCCTGATAGTACGATGCTGGATATATTTAGTTTTTTTTTAGGTGGAATGATCATACATTTTATGTTCTAGCCTTGGAATGATTCATATTTAAGGTTGTGTCCTTATGCGCACTCTATGAATCACACAACAGTAGGCTATATACTTATATACCTGCAAGATTTTCATACAGAACGTTGGAGAAAAATGTCCTTAAATGGGCTTTAGACATTTTACCACTCGCACTAGCTTCTAGGCTAGGCTAGGCTAACGAGTAAGGTGTCCCATCCCCTTAACTTGTGCAGTGCTCTCCCCACCCCTCAACTTGTACAGTGCTCTGACAGGTGAACCATACGTTACACAAACGAATGCTTTTGGGAGCTTTACAGAGCTGTAAAGATGGGCCTGTATACTCGTACAAATTTTGTATACGAAATTCCTGTTCGAGCCGAAACCCTTCCCTTGTAAGTACAGAGCATCAGATACCAGGATTTCTGGATTAGATTCATGGACTCACAAGTCATTTGAATAACACTGCGTCTCTCTTGAAAGTATAAATAATAATAAATGCGTTAATATTTCTTGCCAATCATACCTAAATTGTCTGGTACTATGCGAAATCATCGTAATATATTACAACAGAATAATTCACGGAGTGTTTGTTACCAAACAATAGAGAATTCATGAAAACTAACGGGTTATGCAGCAGACGTATTGGCTGAAATGAGATTCTTACAACATTAAACTGAGATATCAAACACGCAAGACAGAGACTAGTTTAAAAATCAGACAAGAAATGCAGGACTATAAGAAGATGAAAGGAGAACAGATGAATATACTTCCTTATAGACATCCGAGATTATCTTTGAATTATAAAAGCTAAAGACATGGGTAGACCATCTTTAAGATGGTATCAGCAAAGCCTTTTGTAAAATGAAATGGGTGTAATAAACCCATCTCAGGGATAAGGAAAGAGAAGATTTATATATGACACGACCCAGAACTGCATGTGGCCGTCACTTGTTAACCTCGGCATTTCTCGAGATACACATCACCTATAAAATTTTAATATCTAAAAAATTTAGTTTAATGATATAATACGTAGCTTATTTAATCGATAATTTGGAACCCCTTTCATTTTTACTTTCTCATTATACGAAGTGAAGCTGCAGAAAGACAGATTTCGGAATTTTCTTTTTAGGATGTCTAACATTTTTAAAATCATTCATAAGATTATTTCCACTTTACTAAGAGGAAATAGAAACTTACTCTTAGGATTTTTTATTTGTGTGTGTCAGCGCGTTTGGCCGCGAAACCAGGTGGCCCGGGTTCGATTCCCGGTCGGGGAAAGTTGCCTGGTTGAGGTTTTTCCGGGTTTTCCCTCAACCCAAGATGAGCAAATGCTGGGTAACTTTCGGTGCTGGATCCCGGACTCATTTCACCTGCATTATCACCTTCATCTCATTCAGACGCTAAATAACCTAAGCTGTTGATAAAGCGTCGTAAAATAACCTACTAAAATAAAATTGGTGTGTCTTTTTTTTTCTGCTGTCAAAAAATCTTAAAGTTACAATTTATAAAACAGTTATATTACCGGTTGTTCTGTATGGTTGTAAAACTTGGACTCTCACTCTGAGAGAGGAACATAGGTTAAGGGTGTTTGAGAATAAGGTGCTTAGGAAAATATTTGGGGCTAAGCGGGATAAGTTACAGGAGAATGGAGAAAGTTACACAACGCAGAACTGCACGTTTTGTATTCTTCACCTGACATAATTAGGAAGATTAAATCCAGACGTCTGAGATGGGCAGGGCATGTAGCATGTATGGGCGAATCCAGAAATGCATATAGAGTGTTAATTGGGAGACCGGAGGGAAAAAGACCTTTGGGGAGGCCGAGACGTAGATGGGAGGATAATATTAAAATGGATTTGAGGGAGGTGGGATATGATGATAGAGACTGGATTAATCTTGCACAGGATAGGGACTAATGGCGGGCTTATGTGAGGGCGGCAATGAACCTTCGGGTTCCTTAAAAGCAATTTGTAAGTAAGTAAGTAAGTAAGTAAAAGTGTTTTTTTTTTTAATAAATCAAAGAGAACTATGTGCAAAGGACACCCGCTATCAAGGACGTTTTAAGAATTAAGAAGAAATTATAGCTAATAGAATACTTCAAGGACGATTTTTAAGTTCCTTTTATTGGTTTTGTTTATATTTGCTTTAACTGCAATGTCATTGCGCCATTGTGTGACAATCGAGATTGTTAACACATAGGGTGTTGCCATCTATCGGCACGTCTGCAAATCACTTGTAACAAATGTTAGTGTTGAAGTGCTAAAATCCGTATACTTTGCTTATATCCATAGCCATCTGACATATGGAATAATAGTTTGGGATAATGATCCTAAAATAATAAAGTTATTGAAACTACAAAAGAGGGCAGTAAGAATAATCTGTAATGTTGATAACCGTAAACATTGTAAACCTTTATTTCGGAGAGTTGAAATTTTAAGTGTACCGTCTTTGTATATTTTAAGTTGTTTAATGTATCTACAAACAAACATTAATAATTTTACTACAAATAGCTCAGTGCATAGCTATTCTACAAGGTATAAAAATGATTTAAGAAAAGGACAATGTAACTACACTACTACTAATAGCAGCTTTGAAGAGATTTGTAAAAAGTTATATAATGTTTTACCCGACAATATTAGACATTTAACCTTGAGACTTTTTAAGAATGAAATTAAAAATAAATTAATAGACTTGTCACTATATAATATTGGTGAGTATTTTAACTCTAAATAGCTGTATACCTTATAAGGAGAATTGTCCATATGATATTATAAAATGTGATTATTTCCTTGTATATAACTTATGAACATATTGCTTACTTGTAATTATTTTTCTTATATTTAAATGTTTTTCCTTAACAGGACATTTTCCTGTGCTGCATTGTACAGTCTTTGGAATGAAATAAATATTATTATTATTATTATTATTATTATTATTATTATTATTATTATTATTATGGCTTTCTGCAGATGTGTACAATCAGTTAGCGAGTTAAAAATAACTTATATCTAAAATAATGTGGTACCTAATCCTAGTTCAAAATAAAAGATTTTATAGCCTCAAACAAAATAAAGTCATAATAAACATTAAGATTTCACCCAAAAACAATAAAATAACCTCAACAAAACTTTTAACTACTTTAACCAAAAAGGTTCACTAGGTAATACCTTGCGAAATTTTATCTATAGCTTTTATTATTGTATTTATTTACATTCCATGGTATTCGTACATCGCTTCACAGCTAGAATATGGAACCTGTCAAAAAATTTTAATAGTACTATAAAGTCTTAATTATAGTCACAGTCTAGTTCAAATATATAGGCTACACAAGAGTTTTACAATATAGTCTACTAGTACAACACAATGGATATTATCAATACTTAATAGAACACAGAAATATTCATGAAGTGTTGTTGAATGTCATAAATTCATCTACAGAATAGAAAGCGTGAGAGATTAGGTACTTCTTTAATTTGGCCCTAAATAATCTTATGTTTTGAGTTTGATTTTTTATAATCATAGAGAGACTTTTAAAAATTTTTACTGCCATATAACGCACTCCTTTTTGATAGCGCGATAGACTTGCCGATGGGGTATATGAAAGTCATTTTTTGACGTGTATTTATGCTATGAACTGTTGTGTTAATTACACAATTTTCACAATTACGTACAAGGAAATTTATTAGGGGCCTAATGAAAAAATATACTGACAAGCCATGGGCATTATTTGTAGTTTTTTGAAAATGATCCTACACGATTCCCTAGACTTGGCACCTACTATTATTCTAATTACTCTTTTTTGTGGTAGGAATACACTGTTACTATAGTTCCGTCGCTCTAATTTCCTGCAGCCAATCGCGTTGCAGGTCCGCTACATTTAAACGTGTGCGTCTTGTGATTCGCTGATTCATTTCTTAAGGCTCGATAAATACTTAATATAATCGCCCGCCATTTTAGCTCTTTCGTTGGGGTTCGCAGAAAGCACACAAGGACGTTATTTGCCGCTCAATTATTTGCTCAATTACAGTGCGTTTGATTTATTATCATAGGAGCTACGACATGATAATGTTTTACGGTGTGGCAAATAGATTCCTCGTATGGTAGCTCGGGAACGTAAGAACAAAAATGGCGAACGATACTACCTACCTAGACTTTATAGAGCCTTCACTTTCTAAGACGTAAGCAAAGAGGCGGAGTCACGCCGGAAATAACAGCGTCGGGACTATATCCGTAGAATTTCCCCAGACTATTATTCCAAAAGTCATTATCGAGTGGAAGTATGCAAAGTATATTGTTTTTAAGATATTGATATTTACTATCTCTTTCATAGATTTAATAGAAAAACATGCTGAATTTATATTATTACGATGTACCGAAGTACATATGATATTTCCGTGCAGAAATTCTGCGTCATCGTATCATGATGGATGAGTGGAACAGAGAAAATTCTCTCCGACACCGGGATTTGAACCCGGGTTTTCAATTCTACGTGCTGACGCTCTATCTACTAAACCACACCGGATTTCCATCCCGATGCCAGATCGAATCCTCTCAGTTTAAGTTCCACCTTTTGGGTTCCCTCCAGTGGCCTACCCTCATGCACAGCGTCATAGATGTATGACAGTGGCACAATGTCCATACATGTGCAGAGGTGCACACATTATGAGTGACTAAGTGGCCGGGATCCAACGGAGAGGATTCAATTCGACATTGGGATGGAAATCCGGTGTGGTTTACTGGATAGAGCGTCAGCACGTAGAGCTGAAAACCCGGGTTCAAATCCCGGTGCCGGAGAGAATTTTTCTCCGTTCCACTCATCCATCATCATGCTGAATTTAGTTTGGGGGTAATTTGTTTCATATTATTTTTCCAATTTAACACATTATAAACTAAAATTAAGGTGACATTTAACATTTAATTTTTTAAGGTGACATGTATTTATTTAGGCCGACTTGAGTTTGAATTGTAAATTATTTAAAAATAGTGTGTAAGAGGGTCTTAGACTAGAAAGGTTTAGTTTAAATGTAGTTCTGTTTATAAGAATGCATAAGGGTGTAATTATGTGTCTTATTTGAGCTGTTGCATCAGTGAAGCGAGGTGAGTCAGTGAAGTTATGGTTTTACAGTGCAGTGAATAGTTCCGATCAGTGATAATTTATAGTGTCAATGAAATGTGTTCTATAGTGTCAGTGAAATGTGTTATAGTGTGTCATTGAAATGCGTCATAGCGTCGCTATAGTGAGTGAGATGAGAGTAAAGTGAAAGATTATTATCAGTACCAATGTGAAACTTATGTAGGGCCTATATATATGTAGATTGCATTGTAAAATTAGGTTCACTTATTAATTAGGTTATTTTATGTATTTATTAATTGTAATTATTGTGTTGAATTGTATTGTGTATTCTTATTGTATTGTGTATTGTAAGTGTATTGTAATTGTATTGTTTATATTGTGTATACCACTCATTCATTCATTCATTCATTTATTTTATTCCATAGATTTTACATGAGCAATGAAGCTTTAAGATGTGGAACATGTCAACATTTTACAATATTACAATTACAATTTTTACAAATTTTTATAGTTTTACAATTTAGTAATTTTCTACATTTTTTTTTTTTTTTTTTTTTTTTTTTTTTTTTTTGGCGAGATGTAGTGAGATGAGATGAGGTCCGAGGATTCGCCAAAATATTACCCGGCATTTGCCTTTTCGGTGGGGAAACCTCGGAAAAACCCAACCGGGTCTTACCCACTTGCAGTGTAAATAATTACATACATACATTATCGATTTGTAAGCCAAGAAATTAGGTTTTTGTTGCTGTTGTTTCTATTAGGGACCTATTATTAATTATTCCGCTTGAAATTTGCGAGATTAGGCCTAGATAAAGAAGTTGTGGCTTGATTACATAATAATAAAAATATTTGAAGCATTAATATCTGATTAGTATTTGTTTACGTATTTTATTAAAATAAAAAATTTAATACCCATTAATTTACATAACATTCAATGTTGTTATTAATTTATTTAATTTGTAATACAATAAATTATTAGTTTTGTTGATTGGCTGCATTTTAAATACATTTTACTCATTACTATTTATTTGTATTTATGACTTCAGCTTAACATTGTGTTATTTATAGTGAATTTGGACATTATTTATTTACATTTAACGAGATTTTCGAACTGCCAAGGTTGTCCTTGATAAATGTTAATAAAACATTAGCTCACTTTGTATTTGTGGGTGGAGCAACTCTTACGTGCAATAATTCTTTCGCTTTGCTAAAACGTTTACCTGATTAGCGCTTTAATTGCAGTGTTACATTTCGTTAATGTTGGAATTCGTTCATGTAATTCGCTACAGTGTAGCCTTCATCACCTGACAAGTAAGATAAATTTACGGAACATAATTCACGAGACTTCGAGGACAGAAAACAAATTACTAGTTTGAATTAAGAGGCACTCGTTTACGAATATAGTGAGTGCGGATTCGATTCCTGGTTGAACAATGGAGATTTATTTCCTTTCCACAAGGACTCTATGTGTCCATTAAATTTAGGATTTTGATGATATTGTATCTTTTTCTAGTAATCCAGAAACATAGCTGCTTTAGTATTTATATGTTATGTGATAAACTGAGTGTTTTAAGACATATTTATTAGAGCATTTTTTTTTCAATTTTTTGCCTGTTTCAACTCACAAGAGCATATTTTGTTTTATTCGGTCATTTTTTAGGCATTATCATTTAATTTTGGTCATAAATCCCCATTATTAATGTAAAATAATGTTTATTTCCTTTGATATTTTCTTTACATATTTTGTCCATTAATATCCATTATTTTTTAATCGTTTTTCTACCCAAATATTGCCATTTTAACGTAGTACACCCCATGTAATGGATCAGTCCAACCATCTCTTCAATATAGACTCCTCTATACTTTTAAATTTAAACGTCATTTTGAGAGTTCAGATAAGTTTGTGAATAATAATATCGATGGTTGGTTTTTATTTTCAGTCAATCACTTATCAGGTTAACCTCTAAAAAGCAAGCAAGGTACATATTAACTTGTGTTTCATATGTGTTTTTGTACCTTTATATTTTTCACCTACGTTCAATTGTACTTGTTTGTGAGTAATATATCACCTGAAGATGACTTGCATAAAAGAGTCGAAAATATTCGTGATGCTTATTAATAAAATGTAATATGATGTAACAGAATCTATTTCTGCTGCCTTAACCTGATAAGTGATTGACTGAAAATAAAAACCAACCATCGATATTATTATTCCTCTATACTTGCTAATTCCGGATAAGAGTGGCCTTGTGGTAGACTACATGGAAACTAAAAGTAAAATAAATCCATGGCGCTACAGCCCATGAAGGGCCAATACCGACCAGCCGACTGCTGACCTCACGTCCACATGCCGAAGCAGAGGTGAACGATCATACATGGAAACTACATCAGGTAAAATAATTAAGTGTACTACTTAGAAAAAATTACGTAAAACTTAATTTAATTACTAGTCTAAATATTAAATAGTACAAAATCTCTTTTCCTACTAAGCCAATTATGTAGGATCAATTTTAGGGCATTTTAAGGGCATTTTTTTTAGATTTTTAGGTTATAAATGCATTGTTTTAGGACATTTTTTCATGATTTATAGGTCACCAAAATCCTAGCCCTAGAAATGAATATACAATATCACTGCTGTGGTAGTTTTAATAAGTTATTAATGACGTTATATCAACTGTCTGTCTATTTATGGTCGGTAGGATTGGTTAGAGTGAGATGATATTTTGGTGAGTTGAATTCGAAGATTCACCTAGACATTATCTGAGCTTCGTCCCATAATTACGAAAACCTGAACTTCTCCCTACAATTGCAAAGGTATCGAAAAAGAGACTCAAGGGCCATTCCATGACAAAGTGAGCCTGAACCCAAAATTTTCAAACGTTTTATATTACATAGAATTTTATAGGTTTGGCTAGAGAAAACACTGAAGTTGTCTGTGAAAGAAGAAATATAGATATCAGTTCATCACTTATCAAGAAATTACGATTTAAAGAGAGTAGTAGAAATATGCAGGCCTAGACTAGATTTTGTACTGTAAGTTAGTATTACCACAGTCTAGTACATACAGTCACGAAGCTTGAGTTGTGAGGGTACTAGGAACACTAGACTTTGCTGGTACTATTTCGCATTGTCTGTTATGAGACGATAGTAGCGATCCTAGTGGTTAGCAACTATCTATGGATACATATTTCCTACGTATTGAGCTTCGTGACTGTATATACTAGACTGTGGTACTACTGTATAAAGCTCCCCATTTAATTTTTTTGTCATTTTATTGTGCTCAATTAAAGATGATAGCCCACTGTTGCAGCCTCAATAATATTTTGATCTGAAAGGTTGACATATTTGTGCACATTGTAGTGCTTGTTTCAATGTCTCACCTGTGACAACATAACTTAAAACAGTTGAAGCTATGAGAGAAATTACATTTCCTATGAATTCAGTCAACCACTGAACGTATGTGAGAGAGGATAAACTGAACAATTCAGACCATGTCCAACCCGTAATAACAATTAATAATTTATATTATTTTGCAAGTAAATATAATTATTCTTATTTTATGCAGATCATGGTGAAGTATAACTCTTCTTGTAACAGTCTGGAAGTGCGTTAAATTTCTTTTACCAAGCACTTCACAGAACATTACTAAAACTTCATACAAGGTCATGCTCGACGTCCATTTGTGGTCCTATACGCGACAAGATTTCAAAACTGAATAATATTAAAACTGATGCAAAGATTTATTTCAAATTCACAAATTATGGAAGACTTTAATGTCAAGAGTGCACTTGATATAGTAGTTTTTCACTTTTTGTTTCTACCGAATGAAATATTTGTCATATGAGCAGAAAAAACGCAATGCAAATGTCCCATCCATGACAAAGGAATGGCCTTCAAGCAGACAACGTCCTAAGAGGTATTCGAACACAAACCCCCAGCGCAACCTAGTCTCGTTAAACCATTAGATCATGCTGAGCATGTTTTGACCCAAGATCGATTCTGATAAACTTAACTCAGTAAAAGCATCAATGTATTTTTAATAATTTCAATACTAAAAATAACAGCATTTTGTGAAACACACTGTAGATCTATATGTTACTGTGTAATAGCTACTTGTAATAGATAATAAGATGAAATTGAGTAGTTGTGTAGAATTGAATACTAACATTAATCTGAACATTCCAGTGTAATAATAATAATAATAATAATAATAATAATAATAATAATAATAATAATAATAATAATAATATACAAATCAAGCTTTCAGGCAATCTTCCTGTAAAGTTGATTTGAATAATTTCTAGTGTTAACGAACAGTAACGTATATTAAACAAATCAAGCTTTCAGGTAAACGTCCTGTAAAGTTGATTTGAATAATTTCGAGTGTTAACGAACAGTGACGTATATTATACAAATCAAGCTTTCAGGTAAACTTCCTGTAAAGTTGATTTGAATAATTTCGAGTGTTAACGAACAGTGACGTATTTTATACAAATCAAGCTTTCAGGTAAACATCCTGTAAAGTTGATTTGAATAATTACGAGTGTTAACGAACAGTGACGTATATTATACAAATCAAGCTTTCAGGTAAACGTCCTGTAAAGTTGATTTGAATAATTTCGAGTGTTAACGAACAGTGACGTATATTATACAAATCAAGCTTTCAGGTAAACGTCCTGTAAAGTTAATTTGAATAATTTCGAGTGTTAACGAACAGTGACGTATATTATACAAATCAAGCTTTCAGGTAAACATCCTGTAAAGTTGATTTGAATAATTTCGAGTGTTTACGAACAGTGACGTATATTATACAAATCTAGCTTTCAGGTAAACTCCCTGTAAAGTTGATTTGAATAATTAATAGAAAACCACAATTTAAGTCACACAGAGTTAGTGTGCACTCATTGTTGGTTGATTGATGGTTGTCAGCCCACTTTGAGGTCTGTGGATATAGAGGGAAAAATTGGAACGGTGTCTGGTAGAGTTCCCGGGTAGCTCAGTTGGTACGTTTAACCAAAGGTCCCGGGTTCGATACCCGGCCCCGGAACAATTTTTTCCTCGAAATTATGCAATAATAATAATAATAATAATAATAATAATAATAATAATAATAATAACAATAATAATAACAACATAGCAAGAAGATTCCAAAACGAGTTGTGTAGGCCTACATCGTATTTAAGAATACACATTCCGAGTGGAAGAGAACTAAATACGTTTTTTCTGAGAGTTGCATCAGGAATTGGAGTTAAATATAAGTCAAATATCATTGTGGTCGATTGTGAACGATTTTTGAAATATTCATACAAATAAAAGTGAACAAACGTTGACATTTCAATACGTGTTCACTTAACAGTAGCGATTGAATCGCCAAATTATGTATACGTAACTGCACTAAAGCTTCAGTAATAGCCAAAGCCACCGTTTTTGGCGCGTGAAATAAGTAATGGGAACGTTAAGAGCGAGTAACTTATCTTTGCCGCAGTCTGTAAGCGAGAAAACTGACAATGTGATTGGGAGATTGCTGAGGTAACTTGTGTCTAGAAGGTGGTGCCACTCTCAGCTGAATTGGTCATAGATGTCACTGACTGAACACTATACACAAGTACACACCCCAGAAACACAAAGTGAGAGTATTTGCCTTTGCCGCAGTGTGTGTGGACGATAAGACTGACGACTATGATTGGCAGATTGCTGACGTGACGCGTATTTGGGTGGTACCAGCTGCACTGGCTCACTGATTGGGCTTATACTGAAAGAAACGCGCCGAAAACGCTGGCGCTGGCTGTACATAACGCGTCACAGAGAGCCATTGGTGGCTGTGCATTTCCTCCTTCCCGCTAAATCTTGCTTCCGACTTGCTTCTACGGCACTGAATGCAAGGTTGCCACGTTTTCCTGTCATACATTTTGTTACTGTTCTTCAATGAAATTACGGTCAAACTGTCAATATTACGCAACAAACCAATTAAGAAGACATTTTTGGTATTTAGTCTACAAAATACTCCATTATCATCTCTGTAACGTATCCAGATTTCCTGAAATACATATTCCAAAATCCAACTAAAAATGCTACTTTTTCTCAAAACCATTTCATAAAATACCAGAATGATATTAGACTTTTGACTCACTGTCCTAACTCATCTCTCAAATGGTCCCTATATAACACCCTGTATAACACACTGTACACGTCATTATATAAGAGACAATCAGAAGATATGAATTTTGAGCAGATTGACTGTTATTCTACCCACAGTTTGATATACTGCAGAATTAGATAATATTCTCTGTGTGACGTTATATTATAGAAGGTAATTAAAGAATGTAGAATTTGTACATGTTACACCTTACCTATGACCTGAATGCTGTACTGTATCAGCTACAATGCAAGGTAATTCCACAGAAGAAGTCCACACTGCTAGAAGTAAAAATACTGTTTTGAAACTTACTGTAAATGCCATTAAAAATAGCAGAGAATGAAAAGAAAATGTTAAATTTTATCAGAGGTATATGACACTTGTGATCTCAATATAAGGTAACGTAATTAAACAGGTATGATCTTCATACACGCTGCGTCATAGCACTTTTGAGACGCACTGTATTTAACATTTTGTGAGTTTAATGGAAGAGTATTGGGTGAAAATGTGAGCGTAAGCAGAAATGAATTCTACCTATGATTTAAATGGAAACCAAAGTAATTTAACAATCGAGGTCATTATACACTAATGTAACATCTCTTAGGTGACACACTGTATAATACAGGGACATCATTTTATTTTTACAAACATTTTTAATATTAACCTGGCTATACCGTTGGATCAACGCCGTTTGTTACCCCCTTCCACGACTGGAGTTCGATGATACTGGCGTAATATACAAACAAATCACTTTACTAGGTATAGGAGGGAAGAAAAGTAGTTCATCCATTTACGTAAACTAGGAAATATTGCGCTTTTGAGTTTGATCATTTTCATTAGGATTTTGTTTAATCAAAATACAGTACAGTATTAACAATCAATGTTTTTACTCACGAACTGAGATGTCCATGTGGACATTATGCAGTGTATATTATACTGTCTACAGCACATTAGCGTACAATATAGAGAATGAAGTTATATTGAAAAATAATCATAATATGGATATTTAAACACATTTTTGAAAATGGTGGCCGTTCATTTCGATACAGACTTCAGTTCTAATGTGCATATTAACGCACTATAGACTACTGTACCTAATCCCAATTACCAGTTTCGCCCTTCGTACTAGTAACTCATGTTGAAATAATTCTGTATCTTACGTACTGTAAATTCAATCTTCACTTCTGTCCGATCCGAAAAGATAAAATCACTCAGACATACTATCTACTGTCCGTCCAAGTGGTTATGTCATAGGGTCGTAGAAAGGGAGGAAATCACGTGACAGTTAATTACTTAACGAGGCCCTTTTATTTAAGTTATTCTAAACAGTTTTATAATATTACGCAGACGTCCAATTCCTAACAGAAATTAATGTTTTAAGACAGCCCAGCCACTAGCTGGCGAATAAAAGCTGGTGGGGGAAACCGGGATACGACGTAGGCAAATGGACGACAGTACTTGTGCGAAAATGATGCAATATTGAAAGCTCCTTCGTCACTGGAAAACGCGAACATATTTTTGGAACGTACTGTTTACTATGACCGTAAGGCTACTCTGACTGTAAATGCGGTCTTGGATCTGTGTGGAGGACGGTTGAACTTCATTAGTAGAAGGGGTGGGAGTGAAGTACATTCAAAAACTCAGGTACAATAAAAATTGAAGTAAAAATAAAATTATGTCCCTGTATATTATACAAAAGCAGAGAATAAAGTAAGAATATGATATTTATGCACAGTTACATCCTGCCTTTCTTCCGAGTAATAGAGAATACGGTAATCTCACATACATACACTTACAATTATTATGTAAACATTGTGTACATACTGTACACATTTATGTAGGTTAACAGAATTTAATTAGACGAAAATTCGAGTTTAAGCAGAAATATACTTATATCTATGATCGGGATAAAAGTGTGAGGTGAACACACATTAGATAGCAGCACTTATGGGACATACTTTATACATAATTATATTAGGCCTAATGAGAGAAAATGAGAGGGAAGTGTGACATTTCAACTGACAAGCAAACGTTCTGATGGGGGCAGATAAAAAAGTTAAATTTTTTTCTTCCACCATGTTAATAATGTCAAAAGTAGTGATTATACAAATTTTGGCCACTCGACCGCAATTACGAGGCCGTCCAGAAAGTGATTCTCCTTGGGGTCGTTTATTGAAAAAAAAAAGCACAATTGCATGGAAATATTTATTGAAACAGATACAGCAATTGTTGCTCTATTTGTCAACATATCCCCCACTGGAATTGAGACATATTTTGTCATAACATGAGATCAATTTTTGTGTCGTAGAAGTCAGTCGCTTCAGATCGGAACCAGCGTTTGACTGCGTCTGCACCTCTCTCTCTCTCTCTGTCGATCCCATGATATGAGAAATGACTCAATTCCGATGGAAAATATGTTGAAAAATAGCTCAACAACTGCTTTGTCTGTTACAATAAATTTGTCCAATTAAATTGTGTTTTTTTTCTGTTAACGACCCCTGGCGAACTTATTTTTTACGGCCCTCGTA
The DNA here is from genome assembly GCA_025594305.2 of Periplaneta americana. Taxonomy (NCBI): domain Eukaryota; kingdom Metazoa; phylum Arthropoda; class Insecta; order Blattodea; family Blattidae; genus Periplaneta; species Periplaneta americana. The sequence goes on from JAJSOF020000036.1 coordinate 21,285,007, forward strand.
ATTGCGGTCGAGTAGCGAAAATTTGTATAAGCATTTCTTTTGACATTATTAACATGGTGGAAGAAAAAAAATTTAACTTTTTTTATCTGCCCCCATCAGAACGTTTGCTTATGAGTTATTTTATAGCCATAATCGAAATACTGCATTTTGAGAACTACGGTGCAAGGTAATTCTAGAGATGGTGTACAAATACTGACTCTTATAGCAATTATGCGACACACTGTATACATTATTATGAATTAGAAGTGAATTAAACAGAAATGTAAGTTTTAGCACTGATACTTCTACTTAAGATCTGTGTATCAGTGAAGAATTATGTTGTGTCAGTGAAGTGTGTTGTGTCAGTGAAGTGTGTTGTGTCAGTGAAGTGTGTTGTGTCAGTGAAGTGTGTTGTGTCAGTGAAACGTGTTCCTGTCAGTGAAGCTTTATAGTTTATAGTGGCAGTGCAAAGTATTTGAACAGTGAAATGTTTTTCAAGTGTTAGTGAAATCAGGATAGAATCAGTGAAATGTGTCGTAGTTCCAATGCAGTGAGTGAGTTGACAGCGAAATGAGTGTAATGTGGAAAGGTACTTGTGCAGATATGAACATATCATACTCGTGGGTTTTAGTTCGAATTTAGATTTAAGATACAAATTAGATTTATTTTAAATGTTATTTTATGTGATCGTGCTTCATTTAATTTAGGATATTCCCAATTATTATTATTATTATTATTATTATTATTATTATTATTATTATTATTATTATTATTATTATATAAATTATTGTTAGTATTAATTATTTGTATTAATTATTGGTATTATTAAACTGTATTTTTAATTAATAAGTTTATTATTGTCATTATTGAGTGTAATTAGTTACCACTGCCACCGGGTATATACCCATTGCAGTGTGAATAAATACATACATACATACAATATAAATCAACATAATTCAGCATGCGAGATCAAAAACACATTGATACAACATCACTTATGAGACACACTGTATATGTAATTACAAAATAGGAAAGAATGACAAAAAAGTAATATCTGAGTACAACGAAATACATCCTACCTATAATGTGAATATTCCAGTGTGAAAACTACAGACCAAGGTAATCCCAGAGGCGAGATGTACACACGCTCTACTGCGATATCACGGGCAAGTCAGAAGAGTACTGCTGAGAGCAGATCAGCTGGCCGATGTCTTGCTTTGGATGGGGTCCCGCCGGGGCCGGTTGAGGGGCTGGCGGGAAGACCCCATGCAGTCGCCGGGAGCCCAGACAGACTCCCCGCGGACAACTCGCACGCCGGGGGAAAACTTCCCATTGGACACAACACAACAGTCTTTACATTGTTTAAAGGGGGCGGACCCGCGAAGGGAGGTGGGAAGGGGTAATATTATTGATGTAGGGTGGGTACCAAGTCAGTCTTGTTATTCTGCACGGTTTGAATAATTATTCAGCCTACTGTTATTTATTCTCAGACGGATGTGTATACATTACTGTTACTTGTAAAGCTGCAAGAACAAAGAGACTCATCCCAACCTGAAGTTATTTATGGTAGGAGAGCTCTTTTGTTGTCGATTTCCATCACAAGTGTAGGGCACGACTTCTAAACACGTAAATCTGTAGGTGATGGTGATGATCGGGATAATACTAGACACTATCATCACTACTAAGTCTTCGTCATCATCAGGCTTCGAGACTTCGGACCCAATAGAGCAGTTCAGTGGGAAATCCGCATAACGACGTACTAAGTATAGTGGTAAAGCGTACAGTGGGTGGATGTACTGTAGAATAAATGCCAACAAATACGCAAAGAAAAACGCTCTGGATTTGAAGATTCTGGCGAATAATTTGGTTTTCATACAAACCTATTTTCAAACTGTGTCTGAAACTATTATACGGTTAGAAAAGTCAGAGCAAGAGATGCCGGAAGCCCTCAAATTAATTTAGAAAATGATACAGAGAATTAATGAAACATCAAGTACACCGGTTACTGAACGTGTAAAACAGAAGTGAAAATCAATTTTATGTAAAAATAACGGATATGGAACATTGTGTAACATAAACAGCAAATTAGTGGACATAGAGTCACCCGAGAATAAAGGACTGTCTCTTAGAGACTGCAATGATGTTAGGTTTTTTCGTTTTGCTCCTATCACGTCATGCGACGTAGAGCGCAGCTTTTCACAGTACAAACTGTGTTTGGCAGATAACCGAAAAAGATTTACGTTTGAGATAGTGAAAATGTATCTTGTAGTGCATTGCAATTCGGTACTGTAACTGCACTTCCTAAAGACGATCAATAGGATAAATGAAGAAATTAAAATTGCTATATGTTTATTTCCACCATTAACACTGTGTATAATTAAACACAAATGATTATAAAAGACAGGAGAATAAATGCTTTTCAGATTCTTTTGACATTGTCATTGTGTAATGTATATTTACTTTCAGAATGTACATATGTATGTGTTTCCCCATAATATCGTACTCTAAATAGCAACGTTGTTACCTCAACACATCTCTACCTTTCACTACCTGCAGCAAGTCAACAACATAAAGTACATGCACAGTAAACTTATTGTATCGGGTCTCAAGTCTCGAAGCCTAGTAATCATCAACAGTAACATACTTGACCACTTAGCATCAACTACCTAAATGTTCGAAGTAGAAAATGGAAGTACGAGTGATGCTACAAAATACAATTTCCATATGTGTTTTTCACGAAAATTAAGTTTCAACGCGAAGTGAAATTCGGCGTCCTCTATATCTTTGTATGGAAATTTCTTTCAAACTGAAAAATTGTAAATTTAGATTTATATATGAAGAGTCCACTGCAAGAATGATGGATGTCATTTGGAATACATTTTGCAGGAGAAGCAATTGAAAGTTTGAAATGCTTAGCGCTCAAAACTTAACTGTGATTTTCCGATCATTACTGGACAATGACTATCAGTGTTAATATCATGTAACTCTCTATGTGCATTCTAAATGTCTTAAGCTATGCATTGACAGTCTTGGTTCATTTTCGACAAGAAAGTGACATCCATCATTCTTGCAGTGGACTCTTTATATTCTTATTGTGTAGTATACATAAGACAAATTGTAGGCCTATTATATACTTACTTACTTATTGGCTTTTAAGGAACCCGGAAATTCACTGCCGCCCTCACATAAGCCCGCCATTGGTCCCTATTCTGAGCAAGATTATCCAGTCTATATCATCATATCCCACCTCCCTCAAATCCATTTTAATATTATCTTCCCATCTACGTCTCGGCCTCCCTAAAGGTCTTTTTCCCTCCGGCCTCTCTATGCATTTCTCGATTCGCCCATACGTGCTACATGCCCTGCCCATCTCAAACATCTGGATTTAATGTTCCTAATTATGTCAGGTGAAGAATATAATGCGTGCAGTTTTGTGTTGTGTAACTTTCTCCATTTTCCTGTAACTTCATCCCTCTTAGCCCCAAATATTTTCCTAAGCACCTTATTCTCAAACACCCTTAATCTCTGTTCCTCTCTCAAAGTGAGAGTCCAAGTTTCACAACCATAAAGAACAACCGGTAATATAACTGTTTTATAAATTCTAACTTTCAGATTTTTTGACAGCAGACTGGATGATAAAAGCTTCTCAACGGAATGATAACAGGCATTTCCCATATTTATTCTGTGTTTAATTTCCTATTATATACTTCATAATTTAAATTCAGGAATCCGCCCCTGAGCACGAATTCTACTCTTTCAGGGGTGAGCTAAAATTTTGTCTCTTTATATTATATTTTATGTCATATTATTAACAAAATAAAGACAATAAATTAAAATTAAATTAAATAAATAGAAGGCTCTGCCATACTGGAGCGTTTTATTCAGGATATAAAACCCCATTCTTAACATGACTACGAAGGTTTTTTTTCTGGATTTCGTAATGATAGTTTTAACTTGTGAACTAATGGAGTTAGATATCCGATGTTAACAGATCCATTCATTCATTCATTCATTCATTCATTCATTCATTCATTCATTCATTCATTCATTCATTTATTATCTTCCATAGATCTTACATGAGCAATGAGGCTTTAAGATGTGGAACAAGTCAAAATTTTACAATATTACAATTACAATTTTTACAATATTTTACAATTATTACAGTTTTACAATTTATTAATTTTCTACAATTTTTACAATTTTCTGCAATTTTTTACAATATTTTGGCGAGATGTAGTGAGATGAGGTGAGATCCGAGAATTCGCCAAAAGATTATCCGGTATTTGCCTTTTTTAAGATTTAGATTTATTTAATAATAACATATACATAGAAACGTTACATTAGAGTACCCCGAAAGAGCAAAGCTCGTGTTCGGGGACAGTTCCATTACATAAATATATATAGACCTACTTGGTAGACAAAATACTTAAGAAAAAAGTCACTTAAAGACGATAATAAAATTAGTAAATAATAATACTAGTAATAACTGAGTGAAAAAAGAGGCGATGTTGAGATTGGTGGATTAATATTAAATTATTATTAGTAGTATAATTAGTACAGGTCATGTTGATATAGTAACCAAGATAAGATAGGCTATACTTAGGATAGAAATAAATTTGTTTTGTGCGAGATCGTGCGTATTTGCTTGGTTTCCGCACGAAAGATCCGCGGTAAGTCTAAAATTCCACATTCATATTCCCAACCTAACACACATAACAATTTATCTTCTTACCGCTTATGACATATTCATTTTACTGTTTAGGCTTTTAACATATTATTTTTAGAGACGTTCAATATAGTAATAATTATAAATTGAAAACCACTGATTTCACCTAAACTGCAATGTTATTATTGTTTTTAAATATTTGCAAAATTAAATAAACTCTACAACTCCACTAAAGTTACTGCATTCGTGTTGCACGTAACATTAAGGAAGCCGTGAAAAAAATCAACAAGATTCCAGATGCCGATGTTATTACTGCAATATGTTATATAAATAATATTGTTAAAATATTAAAATGAAAATTCATTCCAAAACATTACCGTTTGTTTTAAGTTCGCATTTATAGACTTTAAAAAAGACAGACGTATATTTACGGCCTTTTGGAGTATAGTAAACTACAGAAAACATTTAAAACAACAATGTTGAAGATAGATATTTTTGTTTTTTGCCGTCATTGAACAGAAACCAAGATGGAGATTTCATTGCAAAATTTTAAATTCCTTTTCGGGTACGTAATAAACGATTTCGCACAAAATAATTACGATACAATATTTTTCTTTCAATTTTTAAAAAGTTTTACTATTTCGTTTTTCAAACTTTTCGAACATGAAAACTTCAACATACCGCTCTTTAACGCATATTACTATTACAATACATGGTACATAATATAATGAGGGAAGTCTGTCATATAATTTTTTTAATTCTGGATCTGAAAATTTCATTGCTTAAAGTAGTCAATTCTGGATGAAAAACCAGAAAACCTCCGAAAAACCCAACTAGGTAATCAGATCAAAAGGGTGAAATGAAGTGATGCCGAGGACTCGCCATAGACCATCCTGGGTGAAGTGCTCAGTTCTGACATGACACACCTATGTGTCTAATTTATTAATCCATATAAGTTGTAAATTATAACTATTAAGTTATTTCAAATTACATGACTAAACCATGATCGCTTAATTGTTTGAGTTTTTGGAATTCTAAACTGACTGAGGTTAATGTACCTTGAAGACATACATTTCTCCTGGATAACTCACGTCTAAAGACATGTTCATTAGTATTCTCACAGACTGCAATAAATAAATTACTTCATATTCTTCGTAATAAATCAGTCTGCAATAATTTAAAAGCAAGCTGTTAATTCCTCACAAAAGAAATTCTAGGGTTCTTCATACACAACGGAGCTATAAAATTTAATTCTATATTCTACGCTAATAGACGGATTAAATTACAGTATTATGCATGCGACAGAACAAGAAAGCATAAGAAATAGTAATTGTGACCAGTGCATATACTAGAAATAATAGACAGGGGCCTCACAATGGCTGTTGAACCGGTGTTATAGAGTAACGTGTTCAGAGGAGAGACTGTAACTTGATACATGAATGCCAGTAATAATAATAAAAAGGACTTAACGGAGCATCACGCCGTTAGCTTTGTTACAGTTCCAGGGTTAACACGCATGCGCACGCGTGCCTCACGCATCTATTCAGTCTTCAACTTTTATTTACTGAACTTTTTTTCTCTTTTGTACTCGTACTATTATTCCTCATTTATGAGGAAATTATGACGGAATTGCAGCGATTAAAATGACGTCCAGATCCATATCAAAGTACACACATGTGCGTTAAAAATAACAGGGGAACCTCGGTCCAAAGTTACCGTGGATAATGTTATTTAATGCACTCATTGCTCCGTCGATGTACAAGAAAGCCAATGTTTACTTAATTGGATATAACACGAGGAACAAGTCCCCTGATATTACAGAAATTCCTACATAATTCACAAATTTATCTATTTTCTTTCTAAACTAGAATTTAAAATGTGTAATACCAAGATCAGACTAGCCTACTAACAGAAATAAATACAGTGAAACCTGTCTAAAACGGCCATCTGAAGTTATCTTGTAAAATGACCGTTTTATCAGGTGGCCGCTTGATTAAGGTTGCGATTTTTATGAATCAGCATGAAAATACTGAATTTCATTCACTTTTTAGTACTGTGCGCATACAACAATCGTGCATATTAATGTCAGCCTCTTCCATTCTTGCAACTAGCCTTTCCACAACTCGCTTACGGTACCTCAGTTTAAATTAATGGATAATACCTTGATCAATGGACGTGTGATGTCCGCTCTAACCACCCATTACTAGCAAAAAATTGCTTACATTGAGTTCTTTGGTAATTTCAAGAGCTTTCTCTTGAATTATAGACCCGCTTACTGGCAATTTCTTCGCCCTCGCACACTTGAACCATTCGTAAACGAAATCATTCACATTACTAAACACAGATTGACTCTTCCTTTTTTGGCCTCCACGCATATTTTTCTCTCATTCTTTTAATATTTCATCTCTATTCTTAATTATGCCGTTTATTTGTGTCCTTCCACATTTGAATATTTCTGCAATTTTACTCGCACATGTTCCCTTCTCACTTTCTTCAATCATTTTTTGTCTCGTCTCTAAACTTAACACCACTCTAGATTTATTGTTAGATATGATTTCTCTCTCAAACTAACTTCACAATTCCTCTGAATCAACTGAATGAAAAGAAGAAAAATTCGTAAAAGCTGGCCCAATTAGAGAAAGGTAGAAAGACGAGAAAAAAATAAAAAAATTCCAATGGTTAACTACTGATCTAAAACATACTGTGACATTTTCGATACAAAAAGTCCGTGTTTCAATACTTTAAAAACGAGTAAGAATTTTAAGCTGTGCAGGGTCGGAGTGGAAAGTGGCAAAAGAGTCATAAAACAGTAACCAACTACCCCAAGATATGGAGGGTGTACTGTTGTACACTTAGCTATTGTCCTCTTGACATTGCTTTCTGCCCTCTAACCACTGAAAAAATAGGTCAGACAGTATCCGTGAAAAGATTTTTTGTTGGACAGTGACTGTTATAGTCAGGTTCCAAACCGCTGGTCGGCGCAAGAGGTGGCCGCTAAATAAAGAGAGAATTTGTATTGATCTTATGGAAAATCCAATTGGTTCCAGAGAAAATTGGCCTTTTGGTCAGGTGGCCGTTTAAATGAAGTGACCGCAAAGGCAGGTTTCACTGTAGATAATAACAAGCATGACCCATAGATGTTGTTGTTTAGTTAACTGTCCGAATACAGGTCTGAACCTCACAAGTGATACCAATAAGACACCATTTATGAGGCAACTAGGCCAGGAGATAATGGGGGTAGGATGATCGGTTCCTTTTCCTCCATTGCATACATCGCCGACTAGCTACATGTTACACTAGTCAGACTTCAGATGCATACAAACAATTGTTCTTCCTCTACACATATCGTTAAGTGAGATGTACTAGATGCACATATCAGAACCAGAGACAGGTAAAATGTCTATCAGGATTGCCCATGACTGTTTACGTCCGTGAGCGGGCTTACGCTTCGTATCGTTCGCCCGCCAGCAACCTTCCCTCACAAGCAGGCAGGCAGTGTGGTTGCACGTGACTTCCAAACAGTCCAACGAGTGACCCGAAAGGACTGTTGGGTTCCGCCGACCTGCGCCAGACTGAGCTGCTTTCAGATGCATGATAAATATGAACCAAGTCATTCAAACCTGACAAGAATCCTACAGATTTAGACAAACTACTGAAAACTTAATTTGTTGTCTTCTGAAACGTACCGTTAATAAAGACAAAGAAAACTATTTATCGTCAACATAATATCCATTAAATGCCAACAGTTATTATAAATTACTTGCACTTTCCTTTTCATCGTAGTAATATAAATTTAATGCAAACCATTCAAACTTTCAGTTTCATAAATAAAAAGAAATCTGTCCCTCAGAAGTTAAATAGCAAATCAATATTCTGAAGAACGAAAAACTTTTATACATTTTACGCGTATTCATGAGGCTTTTAATTGTTAATAAGGAAAAGTTAAAATTAAATATTTTTCTATATTCCCTTCCCTTCTCAACTAGTCACAAGTTACGAAATGTTACTATTTTGTTGAGTCAGATACTCTTTGCAGGAATATGAAATGTATAATATTGTCTTATTTTATGAATTCTGTTGCGCAATAAATCGTAAAAATGTGTTCCTTTAATCAAAAATTATCTGCCGTGTTGGACCATAAGATAAAGATTTTTTGAAGTGACTAAATAGCCAACGAACTTAGGTTTCAAACTAGTACTGTTTCATCTTAACCAGCGCAGACTGGCTTCCGTGAATGCAAGTCACTCTACCTTATAATACGAGCAAACAGGCAGGCTTTCTTGGGTCCCACCTGGACTGAACCTATAAAACCCGGGCTCAATGGGTTCAGTCTTGTCTGGGCACGGGCGTGAGTCTTGTCTGATTTGCCGGTCTCTAATCAGAAACAAAGATATGCATGATTTTTAGCCTGACATTTGAACACAAGGTTGAGATTCTTCAGAAGTACCGGCATATAAAGATAATAAAATTAATAGCAAAAATAATGCTAATGAATGAAATAAAGTCTATAATAATTTCAGAGTGAAGAAAAAGATTAGGCTATGTTGATAATTCTAATCGAGCGCCATACAGTCAAATCATTGATTAGCGTCTGTTTCGGTCCCACATTTTCGGTAAACAGACAGATAGGTAACAGATATATTGGTACCTGACACTTGGGCCACTGCATATTGGTAATGACTTTTTGGGTAATTGTGGCATATTGGTACCTACGTCGGTCATTATGCCCTCAAAATATAATGGAATGGAAGGAATAATTATTTTTATTGTAGCAATTGCAGAGGAATTTAGTGTCTGAGTAGGTACTATTCCGTTTCTTCCTCTTCACTGCCATTATCAGCCACACACTACTGGGATTGAGCTTCAGTTTGTAGACCAGTGTCCTTAAATAAACATCCAACTGTTCTCTGGTCTTGTAGTCCTGATATCTTCCCACAATGGAAACGATTTGCTCCTAGCTCTTGATGTACAGTATGTTTTGTTCAGGAGAGGCCTTACGCTTCTTTGCAAATAGATTTTTTTCCGTTGTTAGGAAATGTAATTTAAATTAAATTTTATTTCAAAAGCAATGACCAAGCAACATGACTGAAAGAAAATAAAGTGACCCAAGTGATCGAAGTGTTGTACCAAAAAATTCGTGGTACGGAAATGGCCTATTATCGAAAGTGCTGTAGGTACCAAAAATTTCGTGGGACCGAAATATCTTATTTACCTAAATGGTCTAGTACTAAAAATGAAAAGTGACCCAAAAAGATGGACCGAAACAGCCTGAAACGCAATCAACCAACTCATTGACACTCGATTGACCTATAGAATCTGATCATAATGATAGTACTTAGCATGGTGCTCTAAAATTAATAACCGATAATTTTTCCTCTTACGTTCATTTGTTTATTCTACGTTCATTTTTTTTATCAACATCTCTGCTTCGATAGTAAGCCTGCAGCAGTAAACATAGCCACGCCAATATTGTTGAAAGGTTAAGAGGGAATGCTGAACTCCAAGAAAATATCAGCAATCAAACGCTAACATCTGTCAAGAATGAATAGTTATTAATTATAACAAATTGTATCATTGATTATTACAATTAAGAGTTGATGGAGAAGTGTTAATAAAATTATTAGGTCTATAACCTTAAGTTAAATGTTAAAAACTATAATCTTGCATATGTGTATAACCTCAAATGTTTAGTTTTCTTTTATAATTCATTTGTTTTATTCCTACCATCTCTGGTTCATTCAATTACGGTATAGAAAACATGCATTCTGCTATTGATTAATGGTGGTTCATTATGTTGCTCTTCAGTTGTTTTTAAATAAATTAAATTTCAGATATCCGCGTTGTTCTTCTTGCAATAAAGGTAGTAAAAATTGTTTTGCGAAGATGAAAGAGGTAAGTTACTGCCATGAACATGAACATCATGATTATATTATAAAAATTCCAATGAAAATGGCATCTTTCTCGGATCGGAATTATCTCACTGAATACAATAATTCGAGCTTGATATTTTCTGTGATAATTTAATTGAACTTCTAAACTCATGTATGTTATCATAAGATAATTTTTTCTCTACCTATAGTCTCAAAAAAATATCATGACAACATACATTCGTTAAACTCAATTAAATTATCGATAAACTATCAGCACCTGTTTTATTATAGAAGAGGATGATGATAGGTTAATACTATTACCAGGGGCAGATTATTGAAATCAATTTTATCATTTGTGTTTTTTAATATTGGTGTCGGTGGAGGTTGTTGGAGATTGATTTGTATTCTTGGTGGAGATTAACGGACATTTTGGAAAATACAATTATTTTGAAATTTAAATATTAAGTCAGTATGAATATTAGACTACTTTCAAAATAATGAACATGAATGATTCGTTGGATTTTTATTTTTTTATTTATTTTATTGGGTTAATTTACGATGCTATATCAACATCTAGGTTACGTAGCGTCTGAATGAAATGAAGATGATAATGCCGGTGAAATGAGTCCGGGGTCCAACACCGAAAGTTACCCAGCATTTGCTCGTATTGAGTTGAGGGAAACCCCCGGAAAAAACTCAACCAGGTAACTTGCCCCGACCGGGATTCGAACCCGGGCCACCTGGTTTCGCGGTCAGACGCGCTGACCTTTACTCCACAGGTGTGGACGATTCGTTGGATTCTGGTAAAGGTGCGGTATGGCCAATAGGCAATATTTGTTGGATTGAGACTGTATTTAACACACATTCATTAAAAAAGAAAAAAAAAACCTGTAGGCCTCAAATTAGGGGCCTAAGTGAAATGTTGAATTCTCCGTCTTTTGAGTTCACTAATGTAATCACAACATCTGCAATACCATGTAATGTAGCCTACTTGGATATTATTATTACAGATTGAAGTGAGGAAAAAATCTGAAAAAAAAAAAGCTCAGAATATGAAATTCTCTATAAAACGACGCAATAGTAATAATTCTCGAATATGTTCATATTTCGCTACTGAACTCTATTTCGCGATTTGTCGCGATTGTTTTATCCCCATATTATTAATCAGAATCACTTAATTCGTAAAAATTAGTAAAAATCTATTGTATACTTTACTATTATGTCATGATTTTCGCGATATCCATAAATACCTGGCCCTGATTATCTATACTAATAATAAATCTGTAGCCGAAATTTTTCTGGTAATTTTCGATTTTCCAAAAATAATTGATCCTAACATATATTATTAACTACCATGAAACCGAAAATCGCTTTTTTTGAAATTTTTGTTTGTATGTCTGTCTGTGTGTCTGTCTGTATGTTTGTTACTTTTTCACGCGATAATGGCTGAACGGATTTCGATGAAAATTGGAATATAAATTAAGTTTGTTGTAACTTAGATTTTAGGCTGTATGGCTTAAAAAATGCATTATTTAAAAGGGGGGTTATAAGGGGGTCTGAATTAAATGAAACGAAATATCTCGCTTATTATTGATTTTTGTGAAAAATGTTACATAACGAAAGTTTCTTTAAAAATCATTTGCGATAAGTTTTATTCCTTAAAACATTTTGATAGGACTGATATTTAATGAGAAAAATGAGTTTTAAAATTAAAATAACTGCCATCTAAGGCCGTGTAATGAATTAAAAAACAAATGACTTCGTCTATAAGGGGCCTTGGACAGCAACAATCGAAAGCTATGAAAGATAGCCTACGGAGAATGTTTGTGTGTTTGTATGAAGTAATATCGGAAGCTAAATTAACCGATTTGTATAATTAATTATTATTTCACCATCGGAAAGTGTAGTTTCTCTAGATGGACATAATGCTATAATGTTATTACAGTAACTTCTGATATAATAATATAATTTAAGTTATTTGAAGGGTTCAGAACCATAGTGGGCCAAGCGCCATTTACTGAATACGTAGGAAACAATGGTTAAAATTAAGTTATTACCATAATTCAATGGAATCCTATAACAAGTAAAATAAAATATACACATTAAATCTAAATGATGTCAATCTTCATTAAACTATGGTTGCATGTAATAAAAATTAAGAAACAGGTTAAAGGAATTGTCATTGCACCAATGAGTGTCTCTGGACCAAAATTATCGCATTTTAATTATTTGGATGCAATTTAAATTAAGTAACATATTAAACGATTTATCTTTCTATCAAACACGAATGTTCCCTGGGTCAAACGTCCTATTTTAATTATGTAATTACTTTATATTTATTTCTAACGGGTGCAGCGGAGCGCACGGGTACGGCTAGTTATTAATATTTTAGTAGCAAATAATATTTATACACACATAGTAACAAAGACATCTGAGAAAATAGTTAGGTAAGAAATAAACTTGCTATACATATAAAAAAGTAAAATCTGTCATGGGAATATGAGTTGTTTAATTCTGGATTTGAACATGAGTGCTCATTTTATTTCTGTAAATGGATTTGAGGTTGTAACATCTTCTGATATACCTCATCTTCGGTAAATTGTTTAGGCACTATTACAATTTAATAAAATTGAAATTGACCGATTTTAAATAGGGTTACGTAACCCATACTTTAATAAATACTATTTAATGTTATTGCAAACTGACGTATTGCCACTTTATGACGTAAAACATGAACCCGAACAAGGACTATTCATTTCATTCACAAGTTATTTCGACGCTGAATAGTTTAGAAGCCGTAATATAGCATGCGGCAAGAGTAGACAGTGGATGTCAATCACCATTACGGGTTAGTTGCTCCTGATTAACTTGCAACTGGATGCAGCATCCGTCAGGGACCATTACAGCAATCAGGCACGGGCAACATGATAATCATGAACGCTGATATTCTCCGCATATTGTTCGATGTTGCTAAGATACAGCTATTCTTCAAACAGGCCTATTCTTTTTAAATGAGGAAATATAACATAAACGTATTACAATCCAGGCCTAAAGAAGATTGTATTAACAGAATGACTAGATTTCGATGCAGAAACAAAGGAGGGTGAGATATCTCTAGGTAATGCGCCGTATTATAGAAAGTCATGTGGTGCTCTTCGAGCTAATGACTTTCAATCTTATTGGAGAGCTTGTCCTGTTCAGAGCAAATGCATTGTTTGTTGTTTTTCCTTGTTGGTTAATTAATGATTATATACTAAATACTATGTTATTTAGAAACGATGCAATTGGTGATGGCGAGTGGTATTTAGCAAGATTCGTTACAGATTACCTGACATTCGCCTTATGGTTGGGAAAATCTGGAAACAAAGCTGACTAGATAATCAGCTCAAGCGGGAATCGAAGGCACGCTGGAGTGCACCTCCTTATCAACAGGCAAACACGCTATTGCCTGAGCTACGCTAGTGGCTATTCTATTTATTTATATATTTATTTATTTCTTTCTTTATTTCTTTCTTCCTTTCTTTTTTTTCTTTATTTCCTTATTTCTCTCTTTATTTCTTTCTTTCTTTATTACTCTCTTTATTTATTTCTTTATTTTTCTCTTTATTTATTTATTTATTCATTTATTTCTCTCTTTAATTCTTTCTTCCTTTATTTATTTCTTTCTTTCTCTCTTTCTTTCTTTATTTCTTTTTTTCTTTATTTCTTTATTTCTCCTTTATTTCTTTCTTTATTTTCTCTTTATTTAATTCTTTGTTTCTTTCTTTATTTCTTTCTTTCTCTATTTATTTCTCTCTTTCTTTATTTACTTCTTTCCTTCCTTATTTCTTTATTTTCTCTTTATTTCTTTCTTCCTTTCTTTTTTTTTCTTTTTTTTTCTCACTTTATTTCTTTCTTTCTTTATTTCTTTCTTTCTTTATTTATTTCTTTCCTTCCTTATTTCTTTTTTCTTTTTATTTCTTTCTCTTTATTTCTTTCTTTCTTTATTTATTTCTTTCCTTTTATTTTTCTTTTATTTATTTCTTTCTTTTATTTATTTATTTCTTTTTTTTCTTTATTTCTTTATTTATTTATTTCCTTCCTTATTTCTTTATTTCTCTCTTTATTTCTTTCTTTATTTATTTATTTCCTTCCTTATTTCTTTTATTTCTCTCTTTATTTCTTTCTTTCTTTCTTTACTTTCTTTAATTCTTTTCTCTTATTTCTTTATTTCTTTCTTTATTTCTTTCTTTCATTATTTATTTCTCTCTTTATTTCTTTCTTTATTTATTTTTCCTTCCTTATTTCTTTTATTTCTCTCTTTATTTATTTCTTTCTTTTATTTATTTCTTTCTTTATTTATTTCTTTTTATTCCTTTCTTTCTTTCTTTCTTTCTTTCTTTCTTTCTTTCTTTATTTATTTATTTCCTTCCTTATTTCTTTTATTTCTCTCTTTATTTATTTCTTTCTTTCTTTATTTATTTCCTTCCTTATTTCTTTTATTTCTCTCTTTATTTCTTTTTCTTTATTTCTTTCTTTCTTTATTTACTTCTTTCCTTCCTTATTTCTTTATTTCTCTCTTTATTTCTTTCTTTCTTTATTTATTTATTTCCTTCCTTATTTCTTTTATTTCTCTCTTTATTTCTTTCTTTCTTTATTTCTTTCTTTCTTTATTTACTTCTTTCCTTCCTTATTTCTTTATTTCTCTCTTTATTTCTTTCTTTCTTTATTTATTTATTTCCTTCCTTATTTCTTTTATTTCTCTCTTTATTTCTTTCTTTCTTTATTTCTTTCTTTCTTTATTTACTTCTTTCCTTCCTTATTTCTTTATTTCTCTCTTTATTTCTTTCTTTCTTTATTTATTTATTTCCTTCTCTTTTATTTCTCTCTTTATTTCTTTCTTTCTTTATTTACTTTTTCCTTCCTTTTCTTTATTTCTCTTTTATTTATTTCTTTCATTATTTATTTCTCTCTTTATTTATTTCTTTCCTTCCTTATTTCTTTATTTCTCTCTTTATTTCTTTCTTTCTCTCTTTATTTAATTCTTTGTTTCTTTCTTTATTTCTTTCTTTCATTATTTATTTCTCTCTTTCTTTATTTACTTCTTTCTTTCCTTATTTCTTTTATTTCTCTCTTTATTTCTTTCTTTCTTTATTTCTTTCTTTCTTTATTTATTTCTTTCCTTCCTTATTTCTTTTATTTCTCTCTTTATTTATTTCTTTCTTTATTTATTTCTTTCCTTCCTTTTTTCTTTATTTCTCTCTTTATTTCTTTCTTTCTCTCTTTATTTAATTCTTTGTTTCTTTCTTTATTTCTTTCTTTCATTATTTATTTCTCTCTTTCTTTATTTACTTCTTTCCTTCCTTATTTCTTTATTTCTCTCTTTATTTCTTTCTTTCTTTCTTTTTTTTCTTTATTTACTTCTTTATTTTATTTCTTTATTTCTCTCTTTATTTCTTTCTTTCTTTATTTATTTCTTTTATTCCTTATTTCTTTATTTCCCTCTTTATTTCTTTCTTTCTTTATTTATTTCTTTCTTTATTTATTTCTTTCCTTCCTTATTTCTTTATTTCTCTCTTTATTTATTTCTTTCTTTACTTATTTCTTTATTTCATACTTTATTTCTCTCATTCTTTATTTATTTATTTATTTATTTATTTTTATTTATTTATTTATTTCATTCTTTCTTTCTTTCTTTCTTTCTTTCTTTATATCTTCCTTTCTTTATTTCTTTACTTCTCTCTTTATTTCTTTCTTTATTTTTCTCTTTATTTATATTTCTTTATTTCTCTCTTTCTTCCTTTCGTTCTTTATTTATTTCTTTATTTCTTGGAGTTAAAAATGTTACAAACTTCTATGAAGTGTAATATGACTTTCAATAACATACAATCGTATACTTTGCTTAGTTTACAAAACATATTGATGGAATAACGGTCTATGTTGCCCGTCCGATAGTAAATTTATGAGCGGAATTACGATGTAACATTTTTGGTTCTCCTGCACAGCTAGCAGATTGTAACATAGACCGTTATTCGGCCCAACGCTTCAATTGTATGATAATTGTATTACGCATATCTCTTAATGCAGCTGTGTGTGCAGATTCCACCACACTACAATACAGACTCCGATCTTTACAGTGGAAAGTGTCTCTGTTCATTGTTTATATTCAGTATAATATATTAATAATCTTTATATGCTTAGGCAAGTACAGGAGTGATAACTATGTAGGGTTATGACATCGAGACCAGTGTCTGCATTACATGCGAAATAGTAGGTCTATAGGTTATGTTAGGTTGTGACGGAGGTTTTATTTGCTTTACAATGGATTTTGTGATAACTCGTATCTGCATTATGAATGTATCACGAATCTCGATTCACAATTTTATAACATTTCACTTTTCTGTCTAAATTATTATAAACAATCAACATCTCTATAGGGAATTGCGAAGAAATTCCCAGCACTTACATCATCACTAGGGCTAGGATTTTGATATAAATCATGAAAAAATGTCCTACAAACAATGCATTTATGACCTAAACATCTTTTAAAAATGCCCTAAAAATTGATCTTACATAATTGGCTTAGTATAAAAAGAGGTTCTGTACTACTTAATATTCAGACTGGTAATTAAATTAAATTCTAGTACCAACATTTAAGTTTATTTAATTTTACATAATTTTTCTAAGTAGTACACTTTAATTAAAGAGGTGGAAAAATTCAAATATCTTTGAGCAACAGTAACAAACATAAATGACACTCGGGAGGAAATTAAACCCAGAATAAATATGGGAAATGCCTGTTATTATTCGGTTGAGATGCTTTTGTCATCTAGTCTGCTGTCAAAAAATCTGAAAGTTAGAATTTATAAAACATTTATATTACCGGTTGTTCTGTATGGTTGTGAAACTTGGACCCTCACTTTGAGAGAAGAACAGAGATTAAGAGAATAATAATTAATAATAATAATAATAATAATAATAATTTAATAATAATAATAATGATTTATTTTAGCTGGCAGAATAAGGTTCTTAGGAAAATATTTGGGGCTAAGAGGGATGATGTTACAGGAGAATGGTGAAAAGTTACACAACACAAAGCTGCAAGCATTGTATTCTTCACCTGACATAATTAGGACCATAAAATCCAGACGTTTGAGATGGGCAGGACATATAGCACATATGGGTGAATCCAGAAATGCATATAGAGTGTTAGTTGGGAGGCCGGAGGGAAAAAGACCTTTGGGGAGGCCGAGACGTAGATGGGAAGATAATATTAAAATGGATTTGAGGGAGGTAGGATATGATGGTAGAGACTGGATTAATCTTGCTCAGGATAGGGACCAATGGCGGGCTTATGTGAGTGCGGCAATGAAACTCCGGGTTTCTTAAAAGCCAGTAAGTAAGTAAGTAAGTAAACTTTAATTATTTTATCTGAAGTAGATCCATGTAGTCCACCATAAGGCCACTCTTATCCAGAACTAGCAGGTATAGAGGAGTCTATATTGAAGGAGTGGTTGGACTGATCCATTACATGGGGTATACTACGTTAAAAATGGCAATATTCGTGTAGAAAAATAATTAAAATATTATACAAAGTAATGGGTATTAATGGACGAAATATGTAGAGAAAATATCAAAGTAAATAAACATTATTTTACATTAACAATGGGGATTTATGCCCAAATTAAATGAAAATTCCTGAAAAATGACCGAATAAAACAAAAGATGCTCTTATGAGATGAAACAGGCAAAAAATGCAAAAAAAATGCAAAAAAAAATGCACTAACAAATATGTCTTAAAACACTCAGTTTATCAAATAACATACAAATACTAAAGCAGCTATGTTCCTGGCTTACTAGAAAAAAGATGAAATTTCATCAGAATCATCACTGACCAATAGGAGAACACGTATGATTTGGTACGATGATATGAGAGGTGCTAAACTCCACTCTTTTGTTCACCTCAAATATTTTTATGCTCGACCATGCCGAAATGTAGTAATTACACACCTGGTAGCAGCCCTTTAATGGACCTCATTAAAGTACACCTATTCATTAAAGTCAGTTGTTCCACCAATCAGAAGATACCATTGTAGCAATATGAAAGTGCCAGTATCGATTATTCTCGGATATGCAATCGAAAGACAACTAGCGCGAGATTAGACAATATTAAACTCAGTCGAAAAAACCAACACACAAATTAACATCAATCATCTTCCAGCCTTTCACAAAGCACCTTCCCGCAAATTCATTTCACTAATTGCCGGAAAAAATCAATATGGTCGAGCATAAAATGTCGTATGAAACTTGACTATAATGATAATTAAGACGCTCGTATGAAAATTATGAAACTCGCTTGCGCTCGTTTCATAAACATACTCGCGTCTTAATTACTACCATTATAATCTCGTTGCATAATATATTCATCATCATCATCATCATCCTTCACGAATTAGGCCTCTGTAGACCTGTTTCGGCCCCATCTAGCAGTCTTCTTAAAGGTCTTCCTGGTCGACGATGTCCTCTAGGTTTATACTGCATCATAATTTTTGGGATTCTTGAATTTTCCATTCTTCTTACATGATTTAGCCAATTGAATTTGTATCTGCTGATTTTTTCTTCTACTGACTCTACTTCTAATTGTTCTAAAATTTCTTCATTCCTTTTTCGGTCTAAAAGAGTATATCCTGCTGTCCTCCTCAAAAATTTCATTTCCGTTGCTTTGATTCTGTTCAAGTCTTTTTTCTTTAATGACCAAATTTCGCTTCCGTATAAAAGGGTGGGTAATGCTAGTGTATTATATATTTTTATTCTTGTAGATTTTTGTACTAATTTAGCTTTTAATGCATTGTTTATTATTCCTAGAATTTATGTAAATTTGGTAATTTTCTTGTTCACATCTTTTTCATTTTGATAAGATATTTCACAACCCAGATAATTGAAATTTTGTACTTGTTCGAGTCATTGGTTATTGTGTATTATCTTACTTCTGACTGGGTCTTGTCCTAAAAATGCCATTACTTTTGATTTTTGTGCTGAAATTTCCATCCCAAAATCTTTTAATATTTTATTTAATGTATATAATCCTCTTTGTAATTATCCTCTGAATTGGAAATTATGACTTGATCATCGGCATAGAGTAAGGTATTTAATGTTAGAGCACTGGTTATTTTGATTCCTGATGTGTAGATTTGGTTCCATTTTAAATAATTTCATTTATATAAATATTAAATAAAGTTGGTGATAGTGGACAACCTTGTCGAACTCCATTATTAACTAATTTTCTTTCGGATATACAGTTATTTATTTTGACACTTATTTTGCTGTCTGTGTAGATTTCTATTATGTTTTGTAATAGCAAATTTTGAATATTTTTTCTTGTAATATGTCGAATAAAAGGTCTCTTCGGACTTTATCAAAAGCTTTCACAAAATCAATAAAAGCTATATGGGTTTCTAAATTAAATTCTCTTCTTTTTCTAACAATAGTTTCATACTAAATAATGGATTTACATTTGATCTTCCTTTTCTAAAGCCATTTTGACACTCCAGAAGGAAAGTTTCAGCATGTTTTTTTAATTTTCCATTTAAAATCCTACTAAATATCTTATAATATGTGTTGAGGATACTAATCCCTCTATAGTTTTCAACATTCTGTTTATCTCCTGTTTTATATATGGGAATAATTACACTATTTTTCCATTCTTCCGGTAAAGTGGCAGTCAGATATATTCTGGTTAGAAATCTTAGTAATCTTTCTTGAAATAGATCTCCTGCATATTTATACAATTCTGAATTTAGGTTATCTTCTCCAGGTGATTTACTATTTTTCGTCTTCTTTAATGCTTCTTGTAGTTCTTCTTTGGTAATGCATTGTTCATCTGGGTTTTTTGTGTCCCAGAATTTTGAATCAAAAATAGGATTGTTCCATAAGTTTTTGTAAAAGTCTAGGAATGTTTCTATTTTGGGTCAAGGGTTTATCTTGGCGGATTCCTTTATGTCTCTGTTCATGTATTTTAAAATTTTATATGTATTGGGTTTCATTTTATAAATGTCAGTTTCTAAAAAAGATATAAACTCTTTCCATGATTACCTGTGTCGTTTTCTAATTTCTCTGCTAGCTATCGCCCTTTTATGTTTATAATCTATTTCATCATTAACGGATTTTGTTTGAAGGTATTTTCTATAAGCTATATTTTTATTTTTTATGATCTCCTTAATTTCATCATCCCATGATCTTAATTTTTTCTTTTGTGTGAAAGCCTTATATTTTCCGATGCTCTCCGTGGCTCTTATATGGAATCCAATATAATATCAACTCGAAATAATAGAAAGTAACACTTGACGCTACATATTTTGAACGCCCTGTATCGGGTTGCAGTAGACTACGTGGAACTGTTCTTGTAATGAAGCATTTGGACGGATGTGCATGACCTCCCAAGAAATCGATACTTGTTTACACAGAAAATGCAATTAAGTTTCCTACGTGACTTGCAGAATATCTGTTGTCCATTCACAGTGTTTGCTTATTAAACATTGCATCATTTCTCGTTTTATTGTTGGCTAAGACATCAACTACTGCTTACACCTGGTAAGTTTTACATATCAAAGACTAATGTACAAAGAGACTTCAGAACGATTACGTGACAAGACAACCATAAAGAAAAACTGTATACATTACATGAAGTTGTGGGGAAGGAGAAGGTGAGTCTGCAAAGAGAAAAGTCAGTGCGATGAAAACTAAACTATAGAGGATTCCACGCTAAGAAAATAGCATTGAACATAGGGGGCTGTTCCATCAACTATTTATAAGTATTTTCCTTGAAAACTGGGAACAAGTGCAGACAAAAGCTAATAGAAATCTATACTAATAATAAATCTGTAGCCGAAATTTTTCTGGTAATTTTCGATTTTCCAAAAATAATTGGTCCTAACATATATAATTAACCACCCTCAAACCGAAAATCGCTTTTTTGAAATTTTTGTTTGTATGTCTGTCTGTCTGTATATTTGTTACCTTTTCACGTGATAATGGCTGAACCGATTTCGATGAAAATTGGAATATACATTAAGTTCGTTGTAACTTAGATTATAGGCTATATGGCATTCAAAATACATTATTTAAAAGGGGGGTTATAAGGGGGCCTGAATTAAATAAATCGAAATATCTCGCTTATTTTGTGAAATATGTTACATAACAAAAGTTTCTTTAAAAATTATTTCTGATAAGTTTTATTCTCTGAAAAATTTGATAGGACTGATATTTAATGAGATCAATGAGTTTTAAAATTAAAATAACTGCCATCTAAGGCGGTGTATTGAAATAAAAAACAAATGATTTCGTCTATAAGGGGCCTTGGACACAAAAATCGAAAGCTATGAAACATAGCCTACAGATAATGTTTCTGTGTTTTTATAAAGTAATATCGAAAGCTAGATTAACCGATTTGTATAATTAATTATTAATTCATCATTGGAAAATGTAGTTTCTCTGGATGGACATAATGCTATAAGGTTATTACAGTAACTTGTGAGTGAATTGAGGACAGGTAAGATTAAAATAGCTTCTTATGCACAGAAAACTTGATAGGTTATTCTGTATATTCATTTCCTGTATTTCTTATAATAATGTTTATGAACATATTCATTTTTATCTCACAGAATTAACGAACAACGAGAGTGTATTGATTTAGTATGCAGTAATAGTACGTTAGCTTAGCAATCCATTATTTTATAATTCAAATTTTAACTATGCTCAATTGAATCATGTTAAAATATATAAAATACATATGCAATAAATGCAATGAAAAAATTGGGTAATGAGCCAAGCTGATTATGTTGCCTGTTGTAAAAGTTGTTCCTCCTGAGATTCAAGAGCTCCCAACAAATTAAAAACTTTCTAATTCGAGTACATCCGTTATCAACACACTTTTTCATAATATAATATAATATAATATAAACATAATAATAAATCTGTAGCCAAAATTTTTCTGTTAATTTTCGCTTTTCCAAAAATAATTGGTAATAATAATCAAGAAACATGTTAAAGTAATTGTCATTGCACCAAATGAGTGGTCTCTGGATCAAAATGATCGCATTTTAATATTTTAAATACAATTTAAATTAAGTAACATATTAAACGATTTATCCTTCTATCAAACACGAATGTTCCCTGGAACAAATGTCTTATTTTAATTATGTAATTACTTTATATTTATTTCTAACGGGTGCAGCGGAGCTCACGGGTACGGCTAGTAATTAAATAATGCTAATAAAAATAATTGAATACCAATGGTTAATCATTAAACAATTTCAAAGACAGATTTGTTTGGCAGTAAATGGGGTCCATTTTGAGCACGGTTCGTGATATGAAATCAACACATGATACAACACAACAATGCTAATTTTGGTTTTAACGGATTTTCTTGCTTTAAAATCCATTGTATTGCATTAGGCCTATTGTTTCAGTTAAATTTCAAGGGTGCGTGTCCTGCAATGCGTCTTTTTTAAATTATAAATTTAAATAACATTAATATTGTTATTAAGTTGTTTTTATTAGCGTTATTCACTTGTTTCTATTATCTGTTTCTGCAATTGTTTAATTCAAAGCCTCCTGAAATTGATGTATTGAAGCATTTAAATTTCCCTTTATTCAGCACACATACATTGTCAATACAAGAGGTAATTAAAAAAACAATCATTTATAAATACTTACTTACAAATGGCTTTTAAGGAACCCGCAGGTTCATTGCCGCCTTCACATAAGCCCGCCATCGGTTCTTAATCTCAGGAAGATTAATCCAGTCTCTATCATCATATCCCACCTCCCTCAAATCCATTTTAATATTATCCTTCCATCTACGTCTCAGCCTCCCCGAAGGTCTTTTTCTCTCCGGCCTCCCAACTAACACTCTATATGCATTTCTGGATTCGTCTATACGTGCTACATGTCCTGCCCTTCTCAAACGTCTGGGTTTATGCGTGGTATAACTTTATTCTCTAAATAGCATATACAGGATGTTTCAAAAATACGGGGCATAATTTCAGGTATGTATTTCCCACATGTAGACAATCAAAATAGTTCATTACAACATGTGTCCGGAAATGCTTCATTTCCGAGTTATGGCCTTCACAACATTGAAATTCACCGGAACGTTTTTCTTTCCGCAGGTCGTTGCCGTCAAAGGAGACATTAAGAGGGCACTCTGACAGTTCATTCTGAGGCGAAGGTTACATTCAGTGTTGTGTAGGCGTTAGACTGTGCGACATGTATTCAAATCAAGAGCTGGCAGAGATACACTTCATGTACGGTAAGGCGGACGGCAATGCTGCGCTGGCTCGTCGTTTGCACCAGGAGAGGTACCCACAGCGACAATGTCCAGATCGGAAGACATTTGTACGTCTCCATTACCGTCTGTGCGAGTATGGAAAATTTAACTCTTCTGGTTTGGGAAGGGGACGACCAAGATCTACAACTCCAGAAGTACAGGAGGAGATTGTGGAGGCTGTGAACATGACTCCTTCTATCAGCACACGAAGGGTAGCGTTGCAAGTCAATGTTCCTCATACGACTGTCTGGAGACTGTTGAAAGAGTATCAATTGTATCCTTATCTTTTGCAACGTGTACAGTACAGGCCCTGTCACCAGCAGATTACCCTGCACGAGTTAGGTTCTGTGAGTGGTTCTTGCAGCAGTGTGGTGTAAATCCGAACTTTCCTGCCTTAGTATTATTTACAGATGAAGCACAGTTCACACGAGATGGCATAACAAATTTCCACAATCAGCATGTATGGGCGGGCCATTTAAAATCATTGGTTTATTCGTCTCCGGTGCCTGATTTGGAATCCCTTCGGAATCGAATTGTGGCATGTTTTGAGGACATACGCAATACTCCTGGAGTTTGGGATCGTGTTCGCAAGTCAATGAGCCATCGATGTGAGGTCTGTATTCAAGCAGGAGGTGGACATTTTGAACATCTTCTGTAATGACAACGACCTGCGGAAAGAAAAACGTTCCGATGAATTTCAATGTTGTAAAGGCCATAACTCGGAAATGAAGCATTTCCGGACACATGTTGTAATGAACTATTTTGATTGTCTACATGTGGGAAATACATACCTGAAATTATGCCCCGTATTTTTTAAACACTCTGTATATATGATATATACATATATGATTTGGTACGGACTGAGACTTGAAGAATGCAATTATGGGGAAATAAGTAAATGGTGCTATTAAGAAAACTCTTTGGCACACCATTTATAAATGAAAAGCATAGTATTTCAAACCATCTTCAAAATATTCCATCTTTGATACCTTACATTTTTTATAAATAGCTTCTTCATAAAATTAGAAATAAGAAAGTTAAGGGGACTGGGTAGTGATTCCTGTACGGTTAAAAAATTTCAGTACAAAAGTTTAGTTCAATATTTCTAGGCTTTTAGTGCTCAGAGTGGGATAAAAATTTCCATGCTAATACAATCAATCATTCTAAATTCAGTGGTATAAAAGACAACTAATTAGTTTCGTATCCAAGTGCAAAAGAAAGACCCTAACCGATAACCTGTTCTCCCACTTACCTAAGTGTACTTCATTCTTCAGGTGCACATTACTAGATACAATCTTCACTCATATGCCTTGTATTTTTTTAAGTTATCTAATAATGTATATTGTAAATTCTAAAGCAAAATTTAGTTAAATATCTCACTCCTAGTAAAGCAGAAAAAATATTGAACTTTAACATTTTTGCAATTCTTTCAATGCATTTTTTTCCTCGTATTATGTATGTGATATTCCTAAACCCGTAGGTCTACTATGTAGAACACAGGATCCAGAAAACACTGTAAAAATTTCATGTAAATTTATTCAGTAGTTTCAGAGAAAAATGCACGTAAGTATGAAAAATGTCAACTTATGGAAAACTGCATTTGAAAAAAGAAGAATGTATCAATTACATACACCGCCAAATCTAAAGGGGCTGTTTAAAGAGCGTATCTGCAGAAATACCCACCACAATATTTATATTGTTTTACAGAGCACGTTTTGTACTTTTTTTAAACACAGAATAAAAAATCGGATTTTTGACCCCTAATCACTACCTGGTTCCCTTAAAACCATTGCTGCATACTTTTTACTCATCCTGTATTTAACTCATATTATTGATTTCTGTAAGTTGTTTTCAGAGTCGAAATAAATACGTGATCATCAAGGAAAAACAAAATGCAAAATTACTCCAAACGGTTAAGTTCTTTAGGTATTCCAACTTTAATAGCGTATACAGTTTTTCACCATAATCATGGAGGCGATGTTTGCACACGCAGTAATAGCAGCTCGGCTCGGTTTTTATTTAAGGTTAACAATATCTATTTTTAAGCTAATGACGTCCTAATATCTGCGGCGCGCCATCTGTTGCAGGCTTGCGGTACGCCGCGACCGTGCCCAGTGGTTGGTCTGCGTGGCGGCTGTGATGCAGGCTAGCCTATATCAACGCAATCAAGGAGCAGTTCTTCGCGATGGGAACTCTGCTAATCCATAAATCCTTTTGTTACACAGGATAATGCAGGAACTTGTGTTACTAGAGAATGGGTATTTAGCTATGCATGCAGACAGGTACATAATTGTTAGATATACAGGCACGCATCTAAGATTATGTAGACTTAAGATTTACCTAATAGCCAACTCATATCTCATAGATAGGAAACAGAAAGTTGAAATCAATACAACTATGAAATCTGCATCGACATGGGGAACTATTAACAATGGAATTCCTCAAGGATCAATATTAGGCCCCTACTTTTCTAGTGTTTATGAATGATCTTGCCCCCTAATAAAAGATGTAGGTCATCCCATATTATTTGCAGATGACACTAGTAATATGTGTTACAAGAGCGGTATGTTGACGTTTTCATGTTCGAGAAAAGATTGAAAAAGCGAAACGTAGTTGAGCTTTTTAATTTCCGAGAACATGAAAATAAACATACCGCTCGTGTATCGTACATTATTTTGTGCTAAGATCGTTTATTACATAACTGAAAGAGGAATTTCTAATTAGTTGCAATGTAATCTCCATCTTGGTTTCTGTTCAATGACGGCAACTTTGGAAAACAAATATATTTATCTTCAACATTGTTCCTATAAAATGTTTTCTGTGTTTACTATACAGCAGGCCGTGATATACGTCTGTCTTTCCCCCAGTCTATGATGAGTCTGGAATCTTGTTGATTTTTTCACGGCTTCCTTAATGTTACTTGCATTACAAATGCAGTCACTTTTGTGGTGTTGTAGAGTTTACTTAATTTTTGCAAATATTTAAAAACAATAATAACAGTGCAATTTAGGTGAAATTGCAGTGGTAAGTTTCAATTTATAATTATTACTATATTGAACGTCTTTAAAAATAATATGTTAAAAGCCTAAAGCAGTAAAATGAATATGACGCTTAAGCGGTAAGAATAGGAAATTGTTATGTGTGTTACGTTGGGAATACTGAATGTGGTATTTCACACTTACCGCGTATTGGTTTTGTGCGAAAAGCAAGCAAATACGCACGATCTGCACATAAGTATAGTAATTACAGCCAATAATTCCAACACATTCCAATCTTCAACAGAGGAAATTCTCTTCAAAATATGTGACTGGTTCTCAGTCAATAAATTAGTATTAAATTGTAACAAAACAAACATAATTCAATTTAAATCCTGTCCAAATTCAACCTCGCAAATTTCTAGCGCAATAATTAACATTAGATCCCTATTAGAAACAACAACAACCAAATTTCTTGGCTTAAAAATCGATAATTGTTAAATTGGAAAAAATCATATCAAAGAAATTACCCCAAACTAAATTCAGCTTGTTTTGCTATTAGATCTATGCAAAAGATAGTAAATATTAATACCTAAGAACAATATATTTTGCATACTTCCACTCGATAATGAGTTTTGTAATAATATTCTGGGAAATTTCACAGATAGTAACAATATATTTCTATTACAAAAAGAGTAATTAGAATAATGGTAGGTGCCAAATCTAGGAAATCGTGTAGGACTATTTTCAAAAATACAAATAATGCCCATCGCTTGTCAGTATATCTTTTCATTAATAATCTTCCTCATATGTAATCGTGAAAACTTTGTAACTAATTCAACAGTTAATAGGATAAATACACGTCAATAAAATGACTTTCATACTCCATCGGCAAGTCTATCGTGCTATCAAAAAGGAGTGCGTTATATGGCAGTAAAATTTTTAATAGCCTCCCTATCGATGTAAAAAATGAAACTCAAAACATAAAATTATTTAGGGCCAAATTAAAGAAGTACCTAATTTCTCACGTCTTCTATTCTGTAGGTGAATTCATGACATTCAATAACACTTCATGAAATTGATACTAAAACTTTGTGTTGTACTAGTAGACTATATTGCAAATCTCGTCTGTATATATTTCATCTAGACTGTGACTATAAATTAAGATTTTATAATAGTATTAAATTTTTTGACTTGTTCCATATTCTAGCTGTAAAGCAATGTATGAATACCATGGAATGTTAATAAATACAATGCAATACAACTAAGGTAATTTACTAATTTAGTTTCAATTTAACACTGGAAAGTTATTTCTGTAACTAGGTAAAGGTGCCTAATTCCATGATACTCCTAATGCCGTGATAAAATTTCAATTGACTGCCATGGAGTTGTGGTCTCTGACTTTTATGTTTTTTAAATACCTAACAGATGCCAGGAGATGTCTTCTTTTCAATTTATTCTATTGACTACCCGCCTTTTGAATAGAAGCAGTCGACTGCGGAAGCTTTTGTTCAGTGAAAGGTGGTTGACCAGTAAGTTTTTCTTTCTCTTGTGACCGCTCCTGAAGAAACATTTTATATTTGAGGTAAGAATTAATATAGCATTATACAAATGATACATTACTGTAGATTAAAGTCAGCTGAATCAATGTGTATGATTATTTAAACATTATGAGACAATAACAGTGCTACAGGAGCTTTCATATTTTCTGATTTATTTTCATATTTCTCCTTCCTGGCTCACTCGATCAGTGATTCCAACGCTAAATTGTGAAAATTAATGTATATTAAAGAAAATAGTTCGTGGAAATAATAATATAAATAACTTAGGCCTATAGAAAACATCAATTATAATTATAATAAAATAATAGGGCATATAATATTTAACTTAATCAGTGCTGCAAATCAAGATTTCAGTTAGTTGAATATAAATAATGACCTTTGAAATAATGGTGTTATAATTCAATTTATTCAAATTAAATAATTTTGTTATAATTCAATTTATTCAAATTTAACTTTGTATTGAATTTAACTTTCAGTTTATTTTATTGTGAGATAATATAGAATATAACTTGGCTGTCGATAAAAAATACAGGCACTATTTTAAAAAGAAATATCTACTTACCCAAATTCGTATCAATTTATTTCAAACATCCTGTATATAACGTGTTTTGAGAAATCCAGAAATCACGTGTTGGAGAATGTTCCATCACGAGAGGTTCGGACTGCAGAGGAAGCCTCTGCTGTTGACCTCATAACCTGCTTCTCCCATTAAATTCCACTCACACTAAATCCAACTTCTACCGGTTACGTTAAGCCAAATTCAGAAGCATTCCTGTGCTTGCATTACAATGCAGTTGCTTACAATATCCAGTCGTTCAATTGTAAGATATTTCACGATTATAATTAAAACTGCTGACTAAGATATACGCAGCAATGGTGGTTGAGAGTTCTTCCTAGTCTTGGGCGTTAGTGTTTGTTGTCAGAGTGAGATCTTATGGCGACTCATTTGCAGACCAACATTGCAACAATTTTCATAACGTACGCGTTTCGATATTGACTAAACTTGACTCATTTTTTGAAAGATAAGGACACTTCAGTAGCTCATATTTGGCGTCTTTGCTTGAATTTCTTCAGATCTGTGAATTTTAAAGTGGAGCAGACAGGCATAGGTCCCTTTCTATTACGGTAACAGTACAGACGTGGACAAATTATTAGACTAAATTAATTATATGTGCAACAAGGCTGTATTTATCGGCAGAAATAATTAACAAAAATGTATTTTGCACAGATATAATGAACAGAAAATTGAGTCTAGAGGTTACTAATATTTTGTGAACATTCCCTTATTCTTTATTAACACGATCATTTTGTCAGGGATGCTGGAAACCAAAGTTTGACGCTTTCTTTAAATACCAGCATCATTTAGCCAGATATCAGACAGTGCTTAAATTAGTCCATGTTTTGTTGTAAGCCTCTTTTTGTTCACTTTTTCCTTCAGTATAGATCACAGATTTTCAATTTCGTTCATGTCCGGTCTTCTTGCAGGCCATGGGAGAACAGACTGTTGAATATCTTCTGCAGTATATAATTAAAATACCAGTTGTTCCAACACAGCCAGACAAAATATACTTAATCGTTGGAAAAATATACTAGAAGATGTAAACAATCATATTTACAACAATAGAGACTCTGTGAATTATACTGATAGTTGATATGACGAATTATATTATGTTTCCAAGGAAAATGTTTTAGTCTAATAATTTGTCCACGTCTGTAGTATAGAACTTCTTATCGGGCAGGATAAGGAGTATCCTTAAGAACTTATCCCCTGCGGTGGCTGAGTTGTCAGACCTTCAGCCTGTCATGCAAGCGGGCCGGGTTCGATTCCCGGTCAGCCCTGGGATTTTTCATTTTCTTCCGTTTCTCCTTATTTTCCCCATTTTTTTTAATAGTTGAAACTGGTTTTGACAGTAACATAGCGTAATAAAGCAGTTGCAAACTTAATATTTTATTTTGTAAACAAAACGTTATATTCACTCTATTTAATCGATGAGCATATCCCACCTCGTCCCAGAATCGACCGATTCGTCCCGACATAATTTTCGGTGCGTTAATGTAATAGTCCAACTCGTCCCCAGTTAATCCTATAGCCCAGTATTTCTCAAACTATGGTCCGCGGACCACCTGTGGTCCTCGAGGTCTGCCCTTGTGGTCCTTCAAAAAAGACAGAAGAAAAAATAAAATTCAAACGAATTGCGTTTTACATTATAGCTGAAAGTCTCAGATTTTGGAAATTACACATGGCAATCGCTTTCATTTTTTCTCGCAGTACTGACATTTTATGAAATTTATTACCCTACCCGTCTATTGACTTCCCACTCTACTCTCAGCAACAAAAGAGGGATTTAAAGCACTATGAACGTGGTGTTCCTCGCCATCTTTTCCCTGCACTCTGGTGCTGCACCTGTAACCCAGCCAGAGACCACCCGAATTCATTACAGAGAGACCAAAGTACCGAACCTTTTCATGTATTTATGACTTTAAATCTTTCTTATGTGGTACACGCTAGTAGTTGCCTATGTCTCTGTTAAATAGTGCCCATTATACATAATGGAAAACTGGCTTCGATCCGGATCTTCGAAAAGAAAGGAACGTCATGATACGCTTCATTTAGGCTCTGCTAATAGTTCAGAAGCTGTGAGTGAAGATATTAATATCAATGATTCTAGTGTCATTCAAGAAATATCTAGTCATTCAAATATAGGTGTAGAACAACTGTGTAAGAATCGACAGGCTCATTCATCTCACTAATGTGAGTACCAACATTTATTTATTTATTTTTTAGTTAATAAGTTAAAGATTATCCAAACTCTAATAGCCTTTAATTATTAAAAAAAAACTAAAATAAATTTTCTTCTATTAACATTAACTTAATTAGCTATACTAATATAAAATTATTTGAATTAAATTAATTTTAATTAATTAATTCTAATTTAAAATATAAGTATACTGGTATTAAAATATGCTACAAAAATTATAAATTTACTTTCGAAGGGAACAAGAGTGAGGTGGTCCACAGAACTGTTCTGGCTTAAAAAAGTGGTCCCCACTTCAAAAAAGTTTGAGAAACGCTGCTATAGCCCAATTCGTCTCGGGTGTGTAAGAAGAAGTAAAACCAGGTAAAGACAAAATATTCCCTCCAACTTTGTGCAGACTTGGGACTGCGCAGCTATTTTTCAGGTTGATGTCGTTAAAAATTTTGTCTTTCATGAGTAAAATAGTGTCCATTTTATTAAAAACAAAAAACTTCCATCAAATAATGAAATTACTTGAAAATATATAAAAAGTCAGATGCTTAAAAGTAAAGAAGATCTCATTTTAACTGTAATTATGAGACATTATCCGTAAAAATTACAGGCGTGAGTATTCCCCATTCTTATACTTGACCAGGTACTTTTCTGATAAACCCAACTTTTTGCTGATATGAAGCTGATGTTTAAAAGGATAATTTTTATGCTGTTACATTTAACATAGAGTTGATAAGATAGATTGAAAGTAATAAAACTTCAAAAAACAAATTTCATAACTTTTTTTTTCTGTATACTTTATTAATTTTATATTTATACACAATTGTTTATAACACTGCACAAGCATTTGGCTATTTGCACAAATATAATTTTTCATTTGTGCATTTTTGCGACAATTATTTATTTTCTAGATTAAACCCTCATTCCACGCCTCCGGAATTCTCTCCCTGACCATGTCAGACACTGTCGGACAGTATCAAAATTCAAATATAAATTATAGAATCACATTCTAGTTCATGGAATTGCTTGTTAAACACCTATCAGTTTGCGCAACTTCGGCTTAACCCATAACATACAGTATAATAAATAAAATAATAAATACTACATCTATGCTGTTGTTAGATTTACTCTTAATATGTAATGTATTTATTATTACTTACTTACTGGTTTTTAAGGAACCCGGAGGTTCATTTCCGCCCTCACATAAGCCCGCCATTGACCCTATCCTGAGCAAATTAATCCATTCTCTATCATCATATCCCACCTCCCTCAAATCCATTTTAATATTATCTTCCCATCTACGTCTCGGTCTCCCTAAAGGTCTTTTTCCCTCCGGTCTCCCAACTAACACTCTATATGCATTTCTGGATTCGCCCATACGTGCTACATGTCCTGCCCATCTCAAACGTCTAGATTGTATGTTCCTAATTATGTCAGGTGAAGAATACAATGCGTGCAGCTCTGCGTTGTGTAACTTCCTCCATTCTCCTCTAACTTCATCCCGCTTAGCCCAAATATTTTCCTAAGCACCTTATTCTGAAACGCCCTTAATCTCTCTTCCTCTCTCAAAGTGAGAGTCCAAGTTTCACAACCATACAGAACAACCGGTAATATAACTGTTTTATAAATTCTAACTTTCAGATTTTTCGACAGCAGACTGGATGATAAAAGTTTCTCAACCGAATAATAACAGGCATTTCCCATATTTATTCTGTGTTTAATTTCCTCCCGAGTATCATTTATATTTGTTACTGTTGCTCCAAGACATTTGAACTTCTCCACCTCTTCAAAAGATAAATTTCCAAATTTTTATATTTCCATTTCGTACAATATTCTCGTCACGAGACATAATCATATACTTTGTCTTTTCGGGATTTACTTCCAAACCGATCGCTTTACTTGCTTCCAGTAAAATTCCCGTGTTTTCCCTAATCGTTTGTGAATTTTCTCCTAACATATTCACGTAATCCGCATAGACAAGCAGCTGATGTAACCCGTTCAATTCCAAACCCTCTCTGTTATCCTGGACTTTCCTAATAGCATACTCTAGAGCAAAGTTAAAAAGTAAAGGTGACAGTGCATCTCCTTGCTTTAGCCCACAGTGAATTGGAAACGCATCTGACAGAAACTGACCTATACGAACTCTGCTGTACGTTTCAATGTATTTATTATTATTATTATTATTATTATTATTATTATTATTATTATTATTATTATTATTATTATTACTATCATCATCATCATCATCATTGCTATTACTATTATTTTAACTGTCTTTTTTTTCTTCTATTAGATTAGTAAGAGCTATGTAATGTTCTTTGACCCTTCTATATAATTTAATTTGTCTTACTTTTGTCAATGTTTGTATTTTTTGTATTTCTATGTGCTATCTGGTAAGATGGAAGAGAAAGCCTCATGGCCTTAATCCTGTCAGATTACTAACTGAAGGAAGCTTTGTACAAGTCCAGTAATCTATTTATCACAGACTAATTGCTAGGTTTCACTTTCCCATTACAGAAAGACAACATTACGAAACCTTTGTAAAGCGGAAGGAAAATACAAGCTGAAGAAATAACTTCAAGATACCAACGTCATCGCCATAATACAATTTTTCGTAGCGTTATTTCGCCAACTTCTTTATGGCGAACACGAAATTTAAATTGTGCTAGGTCTCCTTTTCGATATATCTTTATTTCTTTTGTTTGAAAGCTGTTTATACAGGGACATCATTTTATTTTTACTTCAATTTTTATTGTACCTCAGTTTTTTAATGTACTTCACTCCCACCCCTTCTACTAGTAAACTTCCAACCGTTCACGACACAGAGCCGAGGGCGCGTAAGCAGTAGTGAATATAGTTTGTTCCAGAAATATGTTCGCGTTTTCCAGTGACGAAAGAGCTTTCAATATTGAATCATATTTTCGTACGGGTACTGTCGTCCGTTTCCCTATGTCGCATCCCGGTTTCCCTCACCTGCTTCTGTTCGCCCCTCTGTTAATTCTAGTAGCTGGGCTTTCTTAGCTCTTTTCTGAAAACATTAATTTCTGTTACGAATTGGACGTCTACGTAATATTATACAACTGTTTAAAATAACTTAAATAAAAGGGCCTTGTTAAGTAATTAACTGTCATATGATTCACCCCCCCCCTTCTACGACCCTGCAACAAAACCACTTGAACGGACAGTAGATAGCATTTCTGAGTAATTTTATCTTTTCGGATCGGGCAGAAGTGAATACTGAATTTATAGTACGTAAGGTACTCTTTTATAGCGTGGGTACAGAATTATTTCAACATGAGTTACTCGTACGAAGGACGAAACTGGTAATTGGAATTAGGTACAATAGTCTATAGTGCGATAATATGCACAAAAGAACTGAAGCATCTATCGAAATGAACGGCCACCATTTTCAAAAATGTGTTTAAATATCCATATTATGATTATTTTTCAATTTAACTTCATTTTCTATATTGTACGCTAATGTGCTGTAACAGTACAATATACAGTGCATAATTAATACGTCCGAATGGATAGCTCAATTCGTGAGTAAAAACACTAAGTGTTAATACAGTACTGTATTTTGATTAAACAAAAACGTAATGAAAATTACCAAACTCGAAATTGCGATATTTCCTAGTTTACATAAATGGATTAACTACTTTTCTTCCCTCCTATATCTAGTAAAGTGATTTGTATTTTACGCCAGTATCATCGAACTCCAGTCGTGGAAGGGGTAGCAAACGGTGTTTCCTGTTTCAATCGTTAATATAAAGGTATAGCCAGGTTAATATTAAAAATGTTAGTAAAATAAAATTATATTCCTGTATTTTTTTATTTCAATTTTATTGTGAGCTATTCTGTGTCGCAAGGCAAACCCACTATGTTGGGTCAGCCTAATAATAAAAGTATTGTAATGCTGAATGAAATCGTTGAGAGATTTTTCACAGGCAAATTTCACAGACCTTGAAGATCGGGAAAGTACTGTAATATTTAATTTTTTACCATTTATTAAAGAATATTTTTCATTTTTTTGTAAGGCAGTGCAAAATCGATCATTTATGCCGAAGTAAGCATTATGGTCTTACGAGTTCAGCAGGCCAAGCCGTTTGTTGTGCTATCATCATTTGTTTTCTTCCGTTTTGAGTTCTCATTTTGTGAATAATGGGTCGCTTAACGAACGAAGACAAGATTTTCATTAAACATTTGCACCAATATGATAATTTATCTGCCTGTCAAATTGTAGGAACTACGCTCATCGAGAATGGCCTGTTTCAAGTGTGCAACGATTGATTAGCAAGATACCGACATGATATCCCTCCTGAGAAATTATTGCGTGAAAGATCGCATTTCTCAGATTCTCTGAGAGATTCAGATTCAAAAGAGATCTTATTCCTATGGATTATTTTGTATGGAATCAACTACAAAGAGCAGTTTACTACAAAACAAGAATTCGTATTATTGAATATTTAAGACAACGCCTTCTTTAATATTGGGACCGGCTTGATCAAAGACAGATATCCAGTACTATTGGACAAAGGAGAAGACGCCTACAAATGATTGTGCGGGCAAATGGCGGTCACATAGAGCATTATTTTTAATTTTGATTATTTGAAAAATCATTAATTATTATTAATTTTACCAACATTCAGTTTCTGCATTTTGAAGTAATAAATTGTCTTCAAAAACAACAATTTTCACATCATTGTGTATTGACCTCCATAAGATTTTAATTTAACTTCAAAAAACACAATAAAAATTTCTGCTCATATTTAAAGTCTGCTCTTTCCAACAGTGTATTCTGTAGTAATGTCGCGAGAGGTCTGAGATTTGCTGATAAATCCACGAGCGAAGCGACCTCGAGTGACATTTATTAAGACTATTTCGTGAATAAAATAAAAATTTAAATAATATATCCCAAAAATTCGATCACAAAATGTCGATAATTGTATATTAACGAATACTTAACCTATTCAGACATTGTGAAGTTGAAATACAGTAGATAAATATCGATTACTGCAATAAAGAAATTCCATGTTATTATTCGGTAATGCCAATTGCGAAAAGCGAAATACAGGTTTAACAATGTTAATTACATGTACTGCACTTTTCTCTTATTATTATAACATAAATACATTTTCATTATCTGCTGAAATCATAATTTAATTTAACAGTAACAGTGGGGACAGCTATATACCAATGCTTATGTATTCACAGCGAGACATGTTGCTACACAGTGAAGCCATCTCTGTATAGATAGGCCTAATCAAAAGACGAATTTTATTACGCCATACGGAAAGCAGTTTGATCAAAGACCTTTTTATTACTATGCAAGGTCTTTGGGTTTGATATGCGATGATGTTAGATAAATTTGAACATCTGACTTTATATTAATTGTTTCATTTCATTCACAAAATACAAATTTTGTAGCCCTATAGGTTACGTTACCTGTGGTAGCAGGACTAATGTCAGCTGTGCCTTATTTCGACCGTTCACAATCAGT
Organism: Periplaneta americana; assembly: GCA_025594305.2. NCBI lineage: Eukaryota > Metazoa > Arthropoda > Insecta > Blattodea > Blattidae > Periplaneta > Periplaneta americana. The sequence goes on from JAJSOF020000036.1 coordinate 21,321,612, forward strand.
GCTACACGAAAGCATTTTTATAGCTCCACAAACGCATTCTCGCTGTAGTGTGTAACGGAACTGAAGCTGCATCTACACAGTTCAATATTCCAATCGCGTATGCGTGCAATCTGGGAAGAATATTGAAAGAATCAAGTTTAAAAGTTTAGGATGCATGAAGATTTTGTGTCTACATGGTGCGCCGTTTTGAACGTCGTCTTCACTGCGTAAATATATTAATTAATATTAAATATCAATCTTGCATTCATTGCTTTAAAGTTGAAAGAAAAGTTTAACCGTGTAGTTGCATCTTAATGTATTCATGATCATCAATTTACGGGGAAACAGTTGGCGACAACGACTAAACAAAAGAACGACCATGCGATAAATTGATAGCGATAAATCTAGCTGCAAAAATTATTGCAAAGTGTGACTGTGATTGGTTGGAATTCAAAATTTCATTACACTTCATTGGTCTAAAATTGAATGACGTCATATAAACGAAATAGTCATTATAAATTAATGTTATGTATTTCCGAAAATAGAATATTTCTAATTTTGTGCCCTTTTTTGGCCCACTGTGTATATAATCTTGGACTGAAATTTTAATTATTTTTAAAATTATAGTGTATTTAAATTAAAAATAAAGGAATAACTGAAAGTACAATTCAGGAAATTAATTTCAAAGGAAACTATCAAACAGATATAACTATTTAGAAAAAGCAATTTTTAACTATCGTATTTTTGTGAAAGGTATCTCAATTCTGACAGCAATGAATTTCTCGCTTTTCACCTATGTTTCATTCCAGGTATTCTGCTCGTAAAATTCTGTTGAGTGCTGTTGGAATGATTAAAACTCTGCATATTGTCAATTTCTTAGAAGAGGAAATATTTTAAAATTGTGGAATCGACTGCAGTGTTCAAGCCCTCCATGATGATGAGCAATTAAGGCAAGTGACGTGAGTGTTTTGTTCGCTACACGTGTTTATCACATTCTGTTTTGAAGTGGGCAGGCAGCGACTCTGGCCGGTCCATGCCTCATCTCGCAGCGAGCAAGGGATGCTGCTGCTGCTGCTACATCAGATGATCCGATCCAATCCCGTACACCGCGGGAAGTCGCATTGCCAGGGGTAGGGTGTAGAGAGAGACGACAGGGGTGGAGGGTGGGTGGGACAGGGATGAATAGCGGTGTTGTCATATCGCTCTTCCTGGCGGAGGGGTGGGAGATTCTCCCAACCCTTATTATGACAACCTGTGTACAGTCAGGTAACCAAATATCGCTCGTACGTTAATACCTACGAATTTTTGTTTATTCGAATTTTGAGCCTCGACAACGAATTTCACATAAAGGCACATTTACAATAGAAATTAATTTAGTAGTAGTATTTATTTATTTAACCTAGTAGAGATAAGGTCGTCAGGCCTTCTCTGCCCCTCTACCAGGAGATTCCAATTATAATATGAAGAATAAATTTACAATTAGTATTAGATTTACTGTTACAATTACAAATAAAATTACACTATTAAATTTACAATTACAATTACAATAAAAATTAAAGTACGAAAAGATTACCTGACTAATGAAAGCTAGATAATTTATCATAGAAAAACAGAGAATATTTTATATTTACTGAATTACAAATTAAACCTAGGACAACAAAATTGTATAGTGATGAAATTATCGGATATTAAAATATTTTGTGATAGATTAAGGAAACTATTTACAAGAAATCAATTACCGACCAAGTGCCTAGTTAGTTTGCGTTTGAATTCAATTTTATTTCGACTGTCCCTGATGCTGGCAGGCAGCGAATTCCAGAGTCTTGGCAGGGCTATTGTGAAAGAGGATGAGTATGAGGATGTGCGATGAGATGGTATTGTTAGTATTAATCGTTAAGTAACAACATAAAACTTAACCCTTTACTACGTGGTGGGAAGTATATTTCCTCCCACCACCCACCACCACCACCACCACCACCACCACCACCACCACCATCATCATCATCATCATCATCATCATCATCATCATCATCATCATCATCATTAGGGCTAGGATTTTGATGACCTATAAATCATGAAAAAATGTCCTAAAAACAATGCATTTATGACCTAAAAATCTTTCAAAAATGCCCTTAAAATGCCCTAAAAATTTATCTTACACAATTGCCTTAGTAGGAAAAGAGGTTTTGTACTACTTAATATTTAGACTAATCATTAAATTAAATTTTACATAATTTTTCCTAAGTAGTACACTTTAATTAATTATTTTATCTGTTGTAGTTTCCATGTATGATCGTTCACCTCTGCGTCGGCATGTGAACGTGAGGTCAGCAGTCGGCTGGTTGGTCTTGGCCCTTCATGGGCTGTAGCGCCATGGATTTACTTTACTTTTAGTTTCCATATAGTCTACCACAAGGCCACTCTTATCTGGAATTAACAGGTATAGAGGAGTCTATATTGAAGGGGTGGTTGCCCTGATCCATTACGTGGGGTGTACTACGTTAAAATGGCAATATTTGGGTAGAAAAAGATTGCAATAGTATACAAAATAATGGGTATTAATGGACAAAATATGTAAAGAAAATATCAAAGGAAAAAAACATTATTTTTCATTAATAATGGGGATTTATGACCAAAATTAAATGAAAATGCTTAACAAATGACCGAATAAAACAAAAGATGCTCTTATGAGTTGAAACAGGCAAAACATGCAAAAAAATGCCCTAACAAATATGTCTTAAAACACTCAGTTCATCTGATGTAGTTTCCATGTATGATCGTTCACCTCTGTGTCGGCATGTGGACGTGAGATCAACAGTCGGCTGGTCGGTCTTGGCCCTTCATGGGCTGTAGCACCATGGATTTACTTTACTTTTAGTTTCCATGTAGTCTACCACAAGGCCATTCTTATCCGGAATTAGCAGGTATAGAGGAGTCTATATTGAATGGGTGGTTGGACTGATCCGTTACATGGGGTGTACTACGTTAAAATGGCAATATTTGGGTAGAAAAAGATTGCAATAGTATACAAAATAATGGGCATTAATGGACAAAATATGTAAAGAAGATATCAAAGGAAATAAACATTATTTTACATTAATAATGGGGACTTATGACCAAAATTAAATGAAAATGCTTAACAAATGAACGAATAAAATAAAATATGCTCTTATGAGTTGAAACAGGCAAAAAATACAAAAAAATGCCCTAACAAATATGTCTTAAAACGCTCAGTTTGTCACATAACATATAAATACTAAAGCAGCTATGTTTCTGGCTTACTAGAAAAAAGATGCAATTTCATCAAAATCCTAGCCCTATTCATTTCTTAATCTTAATAGACGATGATTGGATCCTGTGTCTCAACTCTTATATTCAATTATTATCTTAACGTGTGCTCGATTACACTAACCTCTAGCGCTTGAAAGTGGAACTAAACTCCGGTGCACAGAGAAACAAAAGAGGAAAATTCACTGAGTGTCCATTCTGTATTCGCTGACGTCTCAGATGTTGCATACACCACCGCCAATACTACAGATAAACGTCCTATAAATTGTGATGTAATTGAGATTTCATATCTTCCCGTGCTTCTAACCATATTCGAATATGAAGACGGATTAAGAGGAGCTCAAACACAGAGACGAGCTAATGATATGAGTAAGCAAGCATCTGTGATTGACAGATCAATTTAATAAAAATCCTCTTCCTTTGTTGGTATAATAGGTGCAGGGAAGGTACATGGCCCGTGCTCTTCAGAATCGTCCGTTCCGTGAGAAAATCGTCGATATGGAAGGGAAGAGAAGGATGTCTGCGGGCCTGATATGTGGGCAGGATGCGGGGACTTTCCTTCCATGGTTCAAACTCAGATCAATTTCCCTGTGCTACCAACACAATTACCGAATTATTCAATCATCTGTAAATTAATCGAAGTTTATGATCTCAACGGAGCCGGTGTCAATTTCAAAGTAAATGGGGGTTTATCTATGTCATAGGTACTGGATATGCATCTCTTACTTTGAGTTTATCCTATGTTGCCTTAAGGCAGGCCTGCACAAGGTTTGCGCTCTCCTAGCCGGCTCACAGCTCGTGAGCGGAATGCAGATATTAGCTGCGCTCTGTATAAGCGTGGACTGGAAGAAGGGGTGATTTCGTACAAAATATACACAAAAGGAAGTACTATTATGAGTATTTATGAAATGAATTCCCGTTCAGTCTTTGCAAAACTATCTTGCACTATTATTAATTAATAAACAAATATTTATTTTACAGAAATAATAGAAATTCTATAGCTACTTAAATGTACAATATCATTTTGTTACATTTTTATTTATCAGTACATCAAAACGAGATTTTATGCTGTTGGCAGCTGAAAGAAACAGTACCCTACTGATCGTAATGAAACATCAGTTACAGATGTTAGATGTCTGCCTTTATTAAAGCTGATTATAGAAAACAGTTGCTCACAAATATAAATGTTGAGCCAAACATAGCAATCATTTTCACAGCCAGCCTGTGTAGTCGTGGATATTATTGCTAATGTTTAGTCTTGTAAAACTCAACCAGGCTAGTAGTATTATTCAAACGATCTTTAGCCCTTAGGTCACATTGAAGGTCAATAAGTTCGAACTATAAATCGTTAAATGTTATGTTCCGTCTTTTAGATTCCGCCGTACCGTACTGTAGCAGTAGGTAAGCAACGTGAAACAGTTACTGAGAATAGGCCTACACACTGCACTCCACTAGGTAACTGAGTGATCGTTTCCCTCTCCTCTATCTATAGCAAGTCTATGTCATTCTGACGTATCTTCCTTTCCGTTTCGGCGAGCGGTAAACACGGCTCTCCCGCTCGGAAGGAGCGCGTGCGCTCGTTGAGCGCTGTTTGTGCAGGTATGCCTTAAGGGGTTAGGTACAGCTTACAGCAGTAAAATTTTGAAAATATTCAACATTTTTTCCTCCATTACTGTATCATACACAATAATGAAAATTTGCATTTGTAAAACATTATCCTTCTACTGAAAAAAATATTTTTACGATTTAAAAAAATTATTTAATTTTTTTTTTTTTCAAAATTCAGTTCACTGTGCAGTGTTGAAGCGTTTCCCACATAACTAAAAAAACTATCCAACATTCTGTGATGAAATGTTTTGTGTGTATTTATGCATGTCATATCTTCAATATGATGCAAGATCACTTCTCTACCTTTGAAAGACTGTCTGATAAAAAATAAATTCATTTAAAAATAGTCAAATATCAGTATTTTCTTCTAACACAAAATAAAAAGAAATATTATTTATTAAGGAATGTAGTTAAAAGAGCGTGATATTGTAAACATGAGTTTCAGCAATAAAATAAAAGAGAGAGAGAGAGAGAGCGTGAAAAAGTTAACAA
>JAJSOF020000036.1:21331978-21371978 GCA_025594305.2 Periplaneta americana
ATTTTCCTAAACATCCTATACCTGAAGGTGATAAGGTAAGTGCTACCTACGAACCAAACAACCAATCTTCTTCGAATACTAAGAAATGGATCGACATCCGTATCTGAAAATTACGATTTATTCCTTCGACTGCATAATTTTAGTATACTTGATGGCTAATTCTTCAATTTTTTGTTCTTGTCCCGTAATTTTTAATGTTTATTTTAAGAGTTGATGCACGTTAAGTTTTGTGACGCCCGGTATTTGGAACCAAACGTTGGTAGTTGTGTGAAGTAGCAGGAGGATGAATCCGATTGGACTGAACCGGGTTATACGTTGCCCACCAGTAGGGGGCTCCCGAACCCAACAGCCCCAAGCTGCTGCTGATACTATTTATTAGGGAGGTTATGGAGATATGAAGGGAGAAACAACAGAAAGGAGGGAGAGGGGTTTGATAGACGGAGGTGCTCCATAACTTAAAAAAGTAGATGCCAGAGAGTACAGAAAGAATGTGGGTTGTAGAGTAAGGGATGAGGCGTAAGTAGCACATAATAAAGAGGATAAGAAAACACAGAACTGATGAAAACAGGTGCGAAAGGCACTTTGGTCAATTATATTATTATTATTATTATTATTATTATTATTATTATTATTTATTATTATTATTATTACAAAATGTACATTAATTCAATTTCACAATGATCTGTTGAAAATGGAATGAAAATTAATTAATCCAAAACTTTTGTTATTTCCTTCTCACGGAAAACTACTTCCCTAAAATTTAATTATTCTCTTAATAATGTCATAATTACTAAGAAAGATTGTATTAGAGGTCTTGGTGTCATACTTGATTCAAAATTATATTTCCATGATCATGTGCAATATATTTATATATTTATACCCAATCATTAAGAATGCTTGGTCTAATTAGATCTATAACTTATTCTTTTTCTACTCCTATGTGTTTATTAATTTTATACTATACATTGGTTAGATCCAAGCTTGAATATGCATCTGTTTATGGAATTCCATTACTTCCACTGACTCGGCTAAATTGGAGAATATTCAAAGAAAATTTATTTCCTTGTGTTCTTATAAATTTTTACCAAATTCCGATTATAAATATGAGATTAATTGCAAATATTTCAATTGTTGTAGTTTGTTTACCAGACGTCAGGATCTTGATTATTTATTTTTTTGTAAAGTCATTAATGGTGATATTGATTGTGAATCATTCATAAGCAATATCAGTCTTCGTATTCCTGCTAAGGGTTTAAGACATACATGTGCACAATTTTCGGTTACGTGAGGTACTCGATTTGAAATAGTTTGTTTACTAGGAGAGGAGACTGCAGAGTAGGATGGGAAATATAAACTGCTGTGACCTGCGTCACCTTATCGTAATCGCTAAGGCGGTCAGTGGCGAATTATTAGGAAATCGCTTGGTTAACGTGAGATACTCGAAAACTTTTATTCAATTTGGCAAATTAATTCGGCAGCTTTAATCGTAAACCTCTTTACTATTTCTCCATCATTGAATTGATTTAATTCACAGGCTAGAAATTGTGTAACTAGCTAATAATATTCCATCACGTTGTCTACGTTTATTTTCTTGAATATTCTGGCGTTTATCAAGATTACTTAATGGATTTGCACGTTCTCGACCTAAAATAATTTCAGAAAATCATATTTCGTTTTCTACGCACATTTTATACATGTTTTTATAAATTTCTTTTGGAAATAATACGTACAAACAACATTTAATTCCTCGTACCTTTTAATGCAGCGTGTTTAAGGTATAATGTCGTATTTAGCATAACATGCAAATGTTAAGATCATAAATTTTCCTCGGAATAGTAGGCCTACGAAAAATAACATTTAATTTGTCTTATCTTCTAATTCAGCATGTTCTTTATGACATAAGGGGTAATGTCGTTGTGTATTAAATTTACTAATGCCTAATAGGATTTTCGAGCATAACATACATCGTATGTTCTCCTCTTTTAAACACCAAAAAAACTCTTCCTCTCATTTCTCATGAAATAATCGTTTTCTAACGCGTACACACTGCTTTGATAATGCCATTATGATACCAGTGATATTGCTTATGAAACTGATATAGAACTGCCCACGCCTAGGAGCTGCGTGAGGGAGGGACGGGCACTTGAAGATGATGTCACTCAGAGCGATAAGTTCTGTGAAGGTCAGTGAGGCATTATTTCTCAAGTGAGGCACGATGCCCATCCTTGGTTTAAGGTTTCATAAAATGTTTTATAATAGGAATTCTAAATCTCTCTCTCCGGTCTGCAGATGTATTAAATATGCTAATTTGCATGGGATGAACTTGAATAAATTTAATGTGTAGTATATGCATTTTGAGTTTTTATGTAAATTTTATTAATGTATGCCATTTGTTGAGATATGTATCATACTATACTCGTAATTTGCATATCTTTACAATACTATTTATATGATTCCAGTCTTCATTTATATGATTTCATTAATTCATTTGTAATTCATTTTATTTAATTGCCATTATTTTAATTATCTCACTGTACTAATTTTAATAATTATTTTTGTATGTATTATTTGTATTTTGGTATCTATTAATTTTGTCGTTATTGTTTATTTGTATTTGTCTGTAATTTTAATAATTATTTGTATGCACATTTGTTATTCCTTGTACACTGTAAATCTTGTGTTAACTTTTATCTTTGTGCTGAACGTTATTGGCCCCAGGCTCTTGTACAGCACAATAAATATTAGTAAAGAAATAAATAAGTAAATAAAATTATTATTATTATTATTATTATTATTATTATTATTATTATTATTATTATTATTATTGTTGTTGTTGTTGTTGTTGTTATAATTCGTAACACATCCATAAGTTATTTTTGCGATGCTTTATTCATTTTGAATATCGGTTTTTTCTCGCGTGTCTGGTTTAAACTATTTGACATTCCATACTAATCCTTTATGCATGAAAAAGTTCGTGTCTTTTATTTAAAGAAATCGGATTGATGATATAACTTGTAATAGATGTAAGTGAAAACGGTTGAAATTTTTTTAGGAGTAGATTTTATATATTTTATAAAATGTTACCATAACATTGCGCTGTTCACAACTTGACTCTTGAAAAAGATCTGGCATTAGCCGATTGCTCCCCGTCTGTTCACAGAACAGCCATCATACCTTCGGTCTCTCGATTTATATTTACATAATAATAATAAGCCTGTATAGAATTTCTCCTGCTGGGGTTCTTAGTGCATGGTCGTGGCATTGATTTTTTAAATTATTTCATGATTAAATTAATTTTACTTCATTTAATATTTTATTTACACAATATTTGACAATGAATATTGAAATTATATTAAAACAACAAAATAGAATGAATCAACGAATGAACTATTATTTTAATATCAGTTGTTATTGGATCTATTGGTGGATTAAATCAAATTTCAATTCGAAAAATCTTGACATATTCTTCAACACTAAAGTTTTCAAATAAAAAGGTAAACAAATTAATAAAGGAGTAGGAAAAATAATTCAACTAAGAAAACTACCACCTATAACTGAACGAACGACCGACTGACCCACCAACCGACGAACCAAACGAGCGACCAACTGATCAACCGGCCGATCGACCAATGAACCGACCGGCCAATCGAAAGAACGACCGATTAGCCGACCAAACAACTGACCGGCGGATCGAACGAACTACCGACTGGTCGACCAACCAATCGAACTAACAACCAACTAGCCGACCGACCGATCAAACGAACGACCGACTGACCAAAAAAACGACAGACTGACCGAACTAACGACCGACTAACCCAACGAACAATCGACTGACCGAACGAACGACCAACTGACCGAACGAACGACCAACAGACTGACCGACCGACAACCGAACTAACGACCGACTGACCGACCGACCTACCAACTGGCCGAACGAACGACTGACTGACTGAACGAACGACCGACTGACCGAACGAACGACTGACCGAACGAACGACCGACTGACAGAACGAACGACCAACTGACCGAACGAACTACCAACGGACCGAACGAACTACCAACTGACCGAACGAACGACCAACAGGCTGACCGACCGACAACCGAACTAACGACCGACTGACCGACCTAACGACCGACTGACCGAACTAACGACCGACTGACCGAACTAACGACCGACTGACCGAACGAACTGACTGACCGAACGAACTGACTGACTGACCGAACGAACGACTGACTGACTGACCGAACGAACGACTGACTGACTGAACGAACGACCGACTGACCGAACGAACGACCGACTGACCGAACGAACTACCAACGGGTCGAACGAACTACCAACTGACCGAACGAACTACCAACTGACCTAACGAACGACCAACAGACTGACCGACCGACAACCGAACGACCGACTGACCGATCGACCGAACGAACGAACGACCAACTAGCCAACCGACAAACCCACCGACGAACGACCAACTAGCCAACCGACCGACCATCGAACTAACAACCGACTGACCGACCAACCAACTGAGCAACCGATCGAACTAACTACCGACCGACTAGCCGACCAACTAACTGACGAATCGATCGAACTAACGACCGACTGGCCGACCAACCAACGGGCCGAATGCCCAATAAACCAACGGACCTTCAAACGCCGCCTTGGTGGCTCAGTCGACAGAGCACTGTCTTATGACTGCGTACCCAGAATTAAACTTCTGAGATGAAGGAGTCGCATTTTGTAGTGGACAAGAACAAGGTATTGTAGATATTCTCGGGGTTCTCCCATTTTTCCATCATTCCTCCGTCACTCTCCATTTCAGTACTCATTATCATCACTTCAATAGCATTCACTCAAAACGGTGTGACGTCACAATGACTAGCATACAGATAAAATCATTCTGAGAGGCGTACACATTTTCCGGGGAGGTCGAGAGGTAGCTACTCTACAGCAGTCGGAGTCCATCGGAATCTCAAGCGCGACTGTTCGGACTTAATAATCATTTCAACTATAAGAGCGGCGAGGCACAATAAGCCCACTGTAGACTGTAGTTCTAGTCTACGGACCCTCTTCCTTATCAAAGGGAAAAAACTAACACTATGGCACTGGAGATCTGAAGACTTTCAGCATTCCCTGTTTTGGTTCTTTAGTTCTGATAGCCTATTAGACAGATACATGGCAGGAAGTAGTATCTTTAGTAGTATTTATTTATTTAACCTAGTAGAGATAAGGCCGTCAGGCCTTCTCTGCCCCTCTACCAGGAGATTCCAACTATAATATGAAGATAAAAATTACAATTAGTATTAAATTTACAATTACGAGTACAATTACAAATAAAATTACAATTAGTATTAAATTTACAATTACAGTACAATTACAAATAAAATTACAATTAGTATTAAATTTACAATTACAGTACAATTACAAATAAAATTACAATTAGTATTAAATTTACAATTACAGTACAATTACAAATAAAATTACAATTAATATTAAATTTACAATTACGAGTACAATTACAAATAAAATTACAATTAGTATTAAATTTACAATTACAGTACAATTACAAATAAAATTACAATTAGTATTAAATTTACAATTACAATACAATTACAAATAAAATTACAATTAGTATTAAATTTACAATTACGAGTACAATTACAAATAAAATTACAAATAGTATTAAATTTAAAATTACGAGTACAATTACAAATAAAATTACAATTAGTATTAAATTTACAATTACAGTACAATTACAAATAAAATTACAATTAGTATTAAATTTACAATTACAGTACAATCACAAATAAAATTACAATTAGTATTAAATTTACAATTACAGTACAATTACAAATAAAATTACAATTAGTATTAAATTTACAATTACAGTACAATTACAAATAAAATTACAATTAGTATTAAATTTACAATTACACTACAATTACAAATACAATTACAATTAGTATTAAATTTACAATTACGAGTACAATTACAAATAAAATTACAATTAGTATTACATTTACAATTACACTACAATTACAAATAAAATTACAATTAGTATTAAATTTACAATTACAATTACAAATAAAATTACAATTAGTATTAAATTTACAATTACAGTACAATTACAAATAAAATTACAATTAGTATTAAATTTACAATTACAATTACAGTACAATTACAAATAAAATTACAATTAGTATTAAATTTACAATTACAGTACAATTACAAATAAAATTACAATTAGTATTAAATTTACAATTACAGTACAATTACAAATAAAATTACAATTATTAAATTTAAATTACAGTACAATTACAAATAAAATTACAATTAGTATTAAATTTACAATTACGAGTACAATTACAAATAAAATTACAATTAGTATTAAATTTACAATTACAGTACAATTACAAATAAAATTACAATTAGTATTAAATTTACAATTACAATTACAAATAAAATTACAATTAGTATTAAATTTACAATTACAATTACAATTACAAATAAAATTACAATTAGTATTAAATTTACAATTACAATTACAAATAAAATTACAATTAGTATTTAATTTACAATTACGAGTACAATTACAAATAAAATTACAATTAGTATTAAATTTACAATTACAGTACAATTACAAATAAAATTACAATTAGTATTAAATTTACAATTACAGTACAATTACAAATAAAATTACAATTAGTATTAAATTTACAATTACAGTACAATTACAAATAAAATTACAATTAGTATTAAATTTACAATTACAGTACAATTACAAATAAAATTACAATTAGTATTAAATTTACAATTACGAGTACAATTACAAATAAAATTACAATTAGTATTAAATTTACAATTACAGTACAATTACAAATAAAATTACAATTATTATTAAATTTACAATTACAAATAAAATTACAATTAGTATTAAATTTACAATTACGAGTACAATTACAAATAAAATTACAATTAGTATTAAATTTACAATTACAATTACAAATAAAATTACAATTAGTATTTAATTTACAATTACAATTACAGTAAAAATCAAAGTACAGAAAGATTACCTGATTAATGAAAGCTAGATAATTTATCATATAAAAACAAAGAATATTTTATATTTACTGAATTACAAATTAAACCTAGATTAACAAAATTGTACAGTGATGAAATTACCGGATATTGAAATATTTTGTGATAGAGTAAAATACACTATTTACAAGAAACCATGTCTAAATGAGTTTCAATTACTGATCAAGTGAGGAAAGCACGAAATTAGTCTCTTTGTATTGTGTACACTTTCATTTGAATGATGTTACAGTTTCAAAATGTGACTATTATAAATACTCGGTAGGCCTATTTCATAATAAGAAATATTTTGAATATTAACTTACACTTTTTTGGCAGACTCTATTCACTAACTGGATTGATGTTAAATTCATAAACACAGACTAGTCAACTTGACCATTTTTTTTATGTTCCTGTGGTGTTGGTAACTTCTCAGATACGTCAACGAGTTCATTTATCTTGTGAAAGGTTTTGGTGAGATGGGGAGGATTGTTTCTGATGTTTGAAAAGCCATCACTCATGAATGCGGCCAGGATTGAGAGACACCTGCGGACTGGATATTGAAACTACGAGCTTGCAGTGATTTATGTAGCTATTTAAAAGCAGAAAGGTGTCGTTTTGTTTTACATGGGAATTTTTAAAACACTTACAAGAATTTAACAGCTTTTCTACAGTTGAATTCCGATGTACACATTTTAGTATTACCTGGAAAAGTGAATGTTGCTGAAAATAGTAACAAAGAAAAATTCAAATCTAAGACCTATTTGAATTCCGTTACATGCAGTATGAATTTCTATTACTGTGTATAACTTCATTCTTGTAATGTAAAGCAAACCAAAAATATAGTGTTAGCGATACTGATATTATTATTATTATTATTATTATTATTATTATTATTATTATTATTATTATTGCAAACTACCTCCCAACGGAGGTAGACTCTTAACTCTCAGTATACTGACATTTGATTTACAAATATAATAGAGTGGAATAAGAAGAAGTAATAACGTTATTATTATTATTATTATTATTATTATTATTATTATTATTATTATTATTATTATTTTATTATTATTATTGCAAACTACCTCCCAACGGAGGTAGACTCTTAACTCTCAGTATACTGACAACATTTGATTTACAAATATAATAGAGTGGAATAAGAAGAAGTAATAGTGTTATTATTATTATTATTATTATTATTATTATTATTATTATTATTTATTATTATTATTATTATTGCAAACTACCTCCCAACGGAGGTAGACTCTTAACTCTCAGTATACTGACATTTGATTTACAAATATAATAGAGTGGAATAAGAAGAAGTAATAGTGTTATTATTATTATTATTATTATTATTATTATTATTATTATTATTATTATTATTATTATTATTATTATTATTGCAAACTACCTCCCAACGGAGGTAGACTCTTAACTCTCAGTATACTGACATTTGATTTACAAATATAATAGAGTGAATAAGAAGAAGTAATAGTGTTGTTATTATTATTATTATTATTATTATTATTATTATTATTATTATTATTATTATTATTATTATTATTATTATTATTATTATTATTATTATTATTATTATTGCAAACTACCTCCCAACGGAGGTAGACTCTTAACTCTCAGTATACTGACAACATTTGATTTACAAATATAATAGAGTGGAATAAGAAGAAGTAATAGTGTTATTATTATTATTATTATTATTATTATTATTATTATTATTATTATTATTATTATTATTATTATTATTATTATTATTATTGCAAACTACCTCCCAACGGAGGTAGACTCTTAACTCTCAGTATACTGACATTTGATTTACAAATATAATAGAGTGGAATAAGAAGAAGTAATAGTGTTATTATTATTATTATTATTATTATTATTATTATTATTATTAGTAGTAGTAGTAGTAGTAGTAGTAGTGGTAGTGGTAGTAGTAGTAATGGTGGTAATATTAGTGGTAGTAGTGATGATAGTAGTAGTGGTAGTGGTGGTAGTAGTGGTGATGGTAGTGGTAGTAGTGGTGGTGGTGTTAGTAGTGGTAATAGTAGTGGTAGTAGTAGTATTAGTAGTATTAGTAGTAGTAGTAATTTATTTTCCATTACACAGCTACAGTCTGTGGATATTATACTTACTTACTTACTTACTGGGTTTTAAGGAACCCGGAGGTTCATTGCCGCCTTCACATAAGCCCGCCATCGATCCCTGTCCTAAGCAAGATTAATCCAGTCTCTACCATCATACCCCACACCCTCAAATCCATTTTAATATTATCCTCCCATCTATATCTTGTCATCTCCAAAGGTCTTTTTCTCTCAGGTCTCACAATTAGCACTCTAACTTATATGTTTTCTGGATTCACCCATACATGCTACATGCCCTGCCCATCTCGAACGCCTGGATTTAAGGGTATATGTATGTGAACAACCACAAATATTGTCAGAAACTGCAGGCTCTAAATTTCTAAAAATTTATAAGGAGACGAACTCACAAATGGACAAAAATTACAAGGTACCACAACAAGACTTATTAGAACTTAAATATCTGATAAAAACATAAAAAAGTTTACTAACAATATTTTTCAAACCTGTTTTATCAGAGTATGAAAGAAACAAAGAAATTCTTCAATTACATTATTTGGTAACCATAACATTGTTATGGTCTCTCTGACGTCTTTAATATTTTTCCTGCATGTAATAAACACTTATTTCTGAAAAGTAGACTACTCTCAGACATGTAGAGTTGTTTATTTTAATACAATTAATTTTTATTTGTCCTATATAAAATATATTAAAATTTGCATAATGTTTTGTAACCTAATTTTTCTATTTTAAAAAAATGGGCATTATTTTAGTCTACCTTTTACATAAATGCATATTAAATCAGTGTACAAAATTTCAGAATTCTATCTCTAATGGTTGTGGAGTTATGAAATAGGCCTAATATATGTGAAAATTGTCAAATTATGGAATATTTAATTTAAAGTAAAAATTGAATTCTTAAAAATATTATTAGTAACCTTTTTCATACTTTTATCAGACATTTAAGTTCTAATAAGTCTTATTGTGCTACCTTGTAATTTTTGTCCAATTGTGAGTTCATTTCCTTATAAAATTATAGAAATTTAGAGCCTGCATTTTCTGATAATATCTGTGGTCGTTCATGTACATATACTCTTAAATGTTCCTAATTACGTTAGGTGAAAATACAATGCCTGCAGTTCTGCGATGTGTAACTTTCTCCATTCTCCTATAACGTCATCCCTCTTAGCCCCAAATACTTTCATAAGCATCTTATTCTCAAACCGTCTAAACCTCTGTTCCTCTATCAAAGTGAGAGTCCAAGCGCTTTAACCTCTTCCCTTACTATATATTTCACCAGTTTTGTGAAAAATATGTCATATTTTTTTATTTTCGTAAAGAGGTCATTTAATATTGCAGAATCACTGTACATCACTAATTTTCTTACATACCTAAAAATCACTATGAAATAGACATACATTCATACCTGAATTATTATCCCGAGTTACCTCGTGCACCTTGATTCCAGCTCTGGTAGTTGTCCCACTTTGAGTTTCTCCTGAACTATTTACCAACTTATGTTTTTTTATGGATTAATTTATGAGGTACAATACCAGTGCTGTTATCAAGGCGTTAAATGTTGCTTGTCGTGTGATAGGCTCGAAAGCAGGGTATTACGCACAGTGGCACATTGCATTCCGGACAGTAGTATCTGCTCTCCTATATGAGAGCGTTTTGGGAAGAATGGTGTAGCAGTCATTGAATATTTGTACCAGTACATCTGTTCTTCAGGTTTGTGAATAATGTTCTGCAGTATCACTATGCCCAAAAGTACACGTATTTCAGAGTCTGTAGTAGGCCGCCACGAATTATTTTCAGCATTCTGTGAACATTTATTAGCATGCCGAATCGTCTCCTCGAATATAATGTTGATGAGGTCATTATTAAAGAATAATTGAAAAAATTGAGAATTATCGTTATCAGAAACAATGTTAAAATTTCAGGGAATGGGGACCTCGGAGGTGCAGAAGAAATGGTGCCAGATGTCTTCTATTCAAACCACTGTCGAAAAGACGCGACATCAACTGATCTGAATTTGTTTGTTGATCTATAACTTCGTCTTCTGATCCCGATATTTAATTTCCTAATCTTCTACAGGAATATATTCCTGATCAAAAGTTTCGGAATCACTAACTTGATCCATCTTTACAAAAAACAGCATAAAAAACACTAAACACAAACAGAAGCCGCCAAAACTAACTAGCATCTACTCACTACTGTGTATGAATGCTACATGAGCATAGAATTCCACTCGAAAGGAAGAAGTACAAAAAACACGACCAGATATAGCAATATCACTAACGTCTGTAGCCATCTAGTGAGGAAAAGGTTAATGAAAGAATGGAAACGTATATGCAGGGTGTTTTAAAAATACGGGGCATAATTTCAGATATGTATTTCCCACATGTAGACAATCAAAATAGTTTATTACAACATGTGTCCGGAAATGCTTCATTTCCGAGTTATGGCCTTCACAGCATTGAAATTCACCGGAACGTTTTTCTTTCCGCAGGTCGTTGTCATTACAGAAGATGTTCAAAATGTCCACCTCCTGCTTGAATACAGACCTCACATCGATGTCTCATTGACCTGCGAACACGATCCCAAACTCCAGGAGTATTGCGTATGTCCTCAGAACATGCCACAATTCGATTCCGAAGGGATTCCAAATCAGGCACCGGAGACGAATAAACCAATGATTTTAAATGGCCCCACAAGTGGCAATCGAGAGGGTTCAGATCAGGTGAGCGTGGAGGCCAAGCAATTGGGCCACCTCTACGTATCCATCGATCAGGACACCTTCGATCCAAGTACCGGCGAGCCGTACGACTGAAGTGTGCAGGAGCGCCATCATGCAAGAAGTGGATGTGTTGACGATTGATCAGTGGAGTGTCTTCTACAACATGAGGTGTGGTGTTTTCCAGGAAATTTGTGTACGCCTGCCCCGTAAGTCTGTTTACAAGTACATGTCGCACAGTCTAACGCCTACACAACACTGAATGTAACCTTCGCCTCGGAATGAACTGTCAGAGTGCCCTCTTAATGTCCCCTTTGACGGCAACGACCTGCGGAAAGAAAACGTTCCGGTGAATTTAAATGTTGTGAAGGCCATAACTCGGAAATAAAGCATTTCCGGACACATGTTGTAATGAACTATTTTGATTGTCTACATGTGGGAAATACATACCTGAAATTATGCCCCGTATTTTTTAAACACCCTGTATATTCGGGATATAATCCTCGTTCTTCACTAGGAAATTACAACCCTGCATTAGACAAACATAAAAGACCTAAGAGCGTAGTCCACCCTCTTCGTATAAGACGAATACCAACTTGAACACTAAATAACCACTTGACTCTACACACAGACAAGTCTATTAATGCACTAATAATGTTATTTCTCTGTTTCAGGGTCATCACGTTATTGGCAGTATAGATGCATTGTTCTTATTGTAAACACTTTTTATGTGCCTTTAATGTATTTGTACTTTGAATAATGATTAAAACAAAACCTCCCACCTCAATATATTCCGACCCCACTATAGCCAATCGGCTTGTCGTCAGCACGACATCTCATCCTGCTCTAGGTTTTCCGTGGTTTCCCTTGAGCAATAGACAAATGTCGGGATGAGCCCTAAAAGACATGGGCCACGGACCACTTCCCTTCCCCCACTCTTTCTCTTCTACTATCACAAAGAACTTGCTAATTTCTTAGATAACATCCCTGTATTATGATAATAGGGAAAATAAATATATTGTAAGTTCACAGGGCTAACGGCTTCGAAGCTGGGTACCTGGTTCCAATGAAGTGCACTGGTAGCAATCTAAAACATGGGGGCATGAGATAGTTACTCTGCCCGCCATTAAAATTCACTTCAACTAAATCCCCAAGGTAAAAAAAAAAAAAAAAACTTAGCAGCGAAAATGGGACTCAAACGAGTTAACTCGGGTTAATAAATTTTTTGACACAAGTTAGCAAGCCCGAGTTAACTCGGGTTAATCAGGGAAGTGGTTAAAAAAACATAAAATGTTATTTTTCTCAAAATGAACTTCGGTTTAAATCTGCCGTTATTATTCTTAGCGACTCAATTATCAAAGAGATCGATGTTCTCTTACCAGAGATAAACAAATAAAAAATATACGTCACAGAGCCTTTGTCTTTTACTCCTGAGTCATCAGGTTCGTTCCAACAACAGTCAGGAACCGTCCGTAACCATAGTGAGCATGCGCAGTACAGAAAAAGCGTTCCAACACAATCCGAACCGGTCCTGAACCGGAAACATGTACTGCAGTCGGGCGTTCCAACAAGCTTTTGACACGGGTTCGGAACGGTCAGAAATAGTCCGCGGATTGAGGCATGTACGGAAGAGTACGCAAGACGCGCATGCGCATAAGCTCACCAACGCCTCCTGGATACTGAAGAAAGACATGATTGACTGTTCACATCATTGGGGTTAAAGATGAAAAGTGACGGTACAGACGAATAATAAAACTAGAGATTTAACTTAAATTTTCGCCAAAAAGAAAGGGAATGGAAAATTATTTGAGTAATGAAACAGTTAATTACAATTTCAACATGCAGCTTTGATTAAAAGTATAATAAATAACGTACATAAATTAATAATTAAAAAAGAACTATTTTTAGATGAGAATCCCCCAGTACACGACATTAAATTATCAGAATTCTTGCCTTCCATATTTTTTGTCATCTTTTTATAAAAAATGATCGAAGTTCTATTTTCTGCAATTAGAATTAGCTGCGAAACGATAATAATTATGCATCCCGTTCTTAGCAAAGATGATCACAGTTATAGCATCTCTGGATTTAGTACATAACGATCCGCGAAAGCGTTCCAACAGCGTCCAGTCCAGTTTCAATCCCATAGCAGCTGCTCAACTAGCGCATGCACATAAGATGGTACAGGAACCGTACATGAACTGATCCATGAACCGCTTGTTGGAACGAACCTATCAGCTACTACCCAAAAAAAGAATAACAACAGAGAATGATTCCTCTTCTGAAAATGGCAGTCCTACAGTGGAAGCATAATACTGTCCTTAGGTTGTACACCTCTGAGGAAATCAGATCCTTGCCACTGAGTCGTTGGGGTTAAGGAGTGCAGAGACATAACTGTCACTTATAACAACGAGATCAGCTGTGTGTAGTGCTTGGCAGTGTTTACAGAGCTGAACAATACCATTGTGAGATGAATCAAGTCCCCCCACCACGGTGAAACAAGAGGAGCTGGTCATCCTGAAGCCAGACGCTACCTGAAGAACTCAGCGTGGGGCCCCGTTCTAGTATAATATTTAAGAATCCTTCATTTTTTGTAACGCAATCATTTCTACAGAGAAATAAATCAACAGTGTTTAAAATTCAGGAATTTATTTAGAAGTGTAATGCTAGGGATGGGAAGACTGCATTATAATGTAGTTTGGGACTCGAACCATTTTTCATTTCATTTCTTCAATTATACTAAGTTAAAAAGTCGTTCTAACTAAAAGAAAGACTGTAACTCATTGTACATGATTATTTTTCTCATGTCACCATGTATCAGATCTCATAATTATTTAGAATCTTCAATAAAAAGTGTTCATATCTTGAAAGTTCCAAGTACAATAATTGAAGACTGTGATCCCAAAACACGTTAAATACATTTTTATGAAAACAGTACTAGTAATTTATTTTCCATTGCACAGTACAGTGTGTGGACATCAAATTGAAATAGAAATAATTAAATAATAAGTAAATAAGATCGTTTCATTAACAGTGGTTTTACAATGAACAATTACACGAAATAATAAAATATATTTTGTTGTTGTTTTCTAATACCAGGCGTTTGACAATAAAGTCATTTGACCTCTTGCACTCCAATACTTTTCAAAGATATTATCATGGCCAGCCACTGAAGCACAGATTTTGAGGTGTTCCGAATCCATTTCTTGGATTGAGTTGCACAATGGGCAGTTAGGGGACTGATATATTCCAATTCTATGCAGGTGTTTGGCCAAACAGTCATGGCCTGTTGCCAATATAAATGCAGCTACAGACGATTTTCGTGTTAAATCGGGAATTAACTGTGGATTTTTATACAGAGAGTTCCATTTTTTCCCTTGAGATTGTGTTATCAAATTTTGTTTGTTGAAGTCTAAGTACAGTATGTATATTTAATAAATCTCTTCACAGAGTAATACGTAGATTTAGTAACAGGTCTGTAAGTAGCAGTGCTGCCCTTCTTTGCTAAAGCATCCGCATTCTCGTTTCCCAGGATTCCACAACGGGATATATTTAAAATATATTTATTTATTTATTTATTTATTTATTTATTTATTTATTTATTTATTTATTTATTTATTTATTTATTTATTTATTTATTTATTTATTTATTTGTTTATTTTTTATTTCAATCTTTGTTCATGTCATGGATTAGATGTATTCCAGTTCTTAATCCGCCATCACTCTCAATACAAATATAACAAAACTAATACATAATGAACCTGTAAGTATCCTCTGTTTACAATAATACTAATACTAATACTAATAATAATAATAATAATAATAATAATAATAATAATAATAATAATAATAATAAGTATAGCTCTTGTATTTAAAACTCCTACCTTAGCTTTTTCATTGTTTATGCTCAATCTCTTAAGAATTATTCTGTTAACTTCATTGACTACTCTTCGTATTTCTTATCGTGTGACTACTCAACATTTATAATTCCATCTCCGTTAGAGCTTTGACTTTTTCTTCCCATCTAATTTTAACTCTAAAAAGAAATTTTCCTAATTTCTGCAGATTGCTGGCGTTTAGGCGACCATTCATTTTTTTTAAACTACCATAGCGTTTATTTGTAGAAATTTTTTTATCTATCCAACTGTGTCTCAAATCATTCGTTGCCTGACACTTTAGCGCAATATGCATTGCGTCTTCAGCTAGTCCACACAAAGGACATTTATCCTTCTCTACGTTCCCTCTCTTATTCTTGAGTCTCCAGATACCTAATCTCCACCATGCCATTCCTGTTCTCTCTTCCCTTGAATTTAGTCTAACATATTCTTCTTGTTCCCAAAACTGCTTAACCTCCCTATAGTATTTATATATTTAATATATTTATGATATAATTAATTACTCTTTCTCTTTAGAAAGTGAAATAATGTCCAAGTGTTCTCAGGTAATCGAGATGTCTGTTATCGGCTGCATAGGTGTGATAATCCTGCAGGTATTCATGTTTGCAGTTGTAGCCACTCTCTCTTCGGTTGTGCCCTCACACGTCTACCCAATGAAAATTTCGCAATCATGGTCCTAGTGTCGCTCTCTTCCTTTTGGAGCTCAATCAAAGCAGTACAGAAGCTTGGATGGTGTCTCCCAAACACCACTTGCAGACGATTGTGAAAACCTTCGGGCAGATAATTTGTTCGATGTTCATTATTTAATGTGGAATTGCACTGGTTCCACAATGTCACATCATATCAACAAGGTACAGGTCGTCTTCCGCCACGAGCTCGTGTGCAATGATGTACGTGACATCAAAGTAATCAAATGTTCGGAAATTTCTCGCATAATATATTCGGGAAACTGAATAGTAAGTTAAATTCTACTACGATCATATCTCACCTTCTTTCGAGAAGTTATCATGGCTTAGGTTACATGAGAGGAGAAATCTGTACTCACTTTCTCTCTTATATCGAATTATGCACACTTCATCCCCCTATTATTTATTCGCTCGTTTTCAAACTCTCTCTCGCTATCATAATATTAATACTCGATCACAATGCGATAACACGCTATAAATTCCACTTCACACATCATCTCTGTATTCCTCATCTTTCACTGTTGCTACCTTTCGTCACTGGAACTCTCTACCGCCTGAAGTCAAGGGCTGCCGAACATTGAAATCTTTCAAATCCAAGTTAGAAAATTATCTAATGATGAGTTGCCAAACTAACTTACTATTATGACAAGTGTTGTATTGCATGTTTCCACGTATTCACATTTTTTAATGTTCTAGTGACATTTAACTTATTTTATGTTTTTGTTTTCATATTTTCCGATAATGGTATATCTATAATGTGATAAGTTGAGCTATAGGTATAAAGTCATAATTTTCCTTACAGTGTGTACTTAAAAATATTGTATTCATTGTATGCTTTGCACTGCACTATTTTATTACTACTATTAGTATTATTATTACTTACTTACTGGCTTTTAAGGAACCCGGAGGTTCATTGCCGCCCTCACATAAGCCCGCCATTGGTCCCTATACTGAGCAACATTAATCCAGTCTCTATCATCATATCCCACCTCCCTCAAATCCATTTTAATATTATCTTCTCATGTACGTCTCGGCCTCCCCAAAGGTCTATTCCCTCTGACCTCCCAACTAACACTCTATATGCATTTCTGGATTCGCCCATACGTGCTACATGCCCTGCCCATCTCAAACGTCTGGATTTAATGTTTCTAATTATGTCAGGTGAAGGATACAATTCGTGCAGCTCTGCATTGTGTAACTTTCTCCATTCTCCTGTAACTTCATCCCTTTTAGCCCCAAATATTTTCCTAAGAACCTTATTCTCAAACACCCTCAATCTCTGTTCCTCTCTCAAAGTGAGAGTCCAAGTTTCACAGCCATACAGAAAAACCGGTAATATAACTGGTTTATAAATTATAACTTTCAGATTTTTTGACATCAGACTAGATGACAAGAGCTTCTCAACCGAATAATAACACGCATTTCCCATATTTATTCTGCGTTTAATTTCCTCCCGAGTGTCATTTATATTTGTTACTGTTGCTCCAAGATATTTGAATTTTTCCACATCTTCGAAGTATAAATCTCCAACTTTAATAGTTCCATTTCGTACAATATTCTGATTACTTAGCCTTTTCGAGATTTACTTCCAACTCTATCTCTTTACTTGCTTCAAGTAGAATTTCCGCGTTTTCCCTAATCGTTTGTGGATTTTCTCCTAACATATTCACGTCATCCGCATAGACAAGAAGCTGATGCAACCCGTTTAATTCCAAACCCTCTTTGTTATCCTGAACTTTCCTAATGGCATATTCTAGAGGGAGGTTAAAAAGTAAAGGTGATAGAGTATTATTATTATTATTATTATTATTATTATTATTATTATATTATTATTATTATTGTTGTTATCATCATCAATAATAAAATTGTCTTTTTTTATACTTCGTACGTCTCATTTATTTTGACCTGCTGTTCACATTTTATTATGCTTTTTTCTTTCTTTCTGTATGTTATATATTATGTCTGATTTCTACTTACTTATTGTTTACATTTTATTATTATCTTATTCAGTTTTGTGTGCAAAATTGTAGTGTACTTTGTAAATTTGTAGTGTTTTTTGTAACGCAGTTTTACTCCTGATTGAGTGTATGGCCTTAACTCTTCCAGATTAAATAAATCATTATTATTATTATTATTATTATTATTATTATTATTATTATTATTATTATTATTATTATCAATTCGGGACCGTGACTTCGGGAACTTGGATTCGGGAAAGCAACATTCGGGAAAAAATAGCTTCGGGAAAACATCCATTCGGTAATGTGGATTCAGGAAAATGGGTAGGAACGGTTTATAAGAAATCGCTATATATAGCCTCGATCACATAATAGGCTATCAAATTGGCCATTTCCATGTTATGAAATGGCAACATATAAAAGAGAACAACCACCAAGATCGCCACTGTCGAAAATGATTTTTTGCTAACGACCGCTAGATGGAAATACAGTTGCAAGCCATTAATCCACGCAATTCCATGAGGTTTAATCTTATATATATATATATATATATATATATATATATATATATATTGTATATATATATATATATATATACACATATATATTGCAGTCTGGATGCTCCATTACTGTGGAGTAATACTACATGCATTGGTTTACCTTAAACTATGTTCATATAATTACTTTATATTGTTCTAAGAGTTACTTTATAGGCAATATAGATGGATGAATTATGTGCTTTTCTTTCATTGTAATTTGTCAAACTGTATATTGTTAGTTAATTTGATCAAGTTCTTCTGGTATTTGTGCACAAGTTTGCCTTTATTCACTGGCCAGTTTTCAGACTTTAGAACTGCCGCTTTCAGAATGTCTCTTTCTCTCTCAAGTAATTTACAATTGTATAACAAATGATCTATCGTTTGTTCGTCATTGTTGCATGGACATAATGGGCTATCTATAATTTTATATTTATGTAGATAAGATTTTATATTTCCGTGTCCTGTTATTATAGTTGTGAAGTTTGGGGTTATGTTAAGTTTCAATTTTAACCGATCGTTTATATTTGGGAAGAAAGATTCTGTGATTTGTCCTTTTGCTGTGTTGTCCCATTCGCTTTGCCACTTCACTAAACTGAGAGTGTGTATTTCACTTTTCACTGCACTTTTTGTGTCTTGCTGTAGCTCTCTGGAATATCCTCTCTTATCCTCTTTTATATGTGATCAGGGTACATAGGTTGATGAAAAGACGGGCGGAATTCCTAAAATAACTTTAGACTACTGAGATAAAAAATATGAAAATATGTAGGCCTAAATCCGTGAACATTTCAGAATCTAAATAGCTTATTTTTCTGCAGCACCACAATATGTTCTCTACATTGCCTATTCAGTGTAATAATAATAATAATAATAATAATAATAATAATAATAATAATAATAATAATAAATTCCGGTACTGGTAGGCCAACTACAGTAGTATTTGCGCAGACTAGCTATGTTTTCCTATTGTGGATACAAGAATTATTATTACTTCACCTCTTCGACTAGATCCAGATCTGCATCTATCCACTGTTCTGGTAATGCTACGCAATTTCCTTTCTTCATAGCAACTGCTTGCATCTTTTCATTTCCGATTCGTTCAGTTTCTCCTTTTCAGATTAAGTAAGTCATGAACAAGGAGGAAAAGTCTTTGATGTGTGACGTGGGGGAGCGGAACGGTTAAGGGGTGGGGGGTACGGAACGAACAGGTCGAGTTAGCCAGTGAGTTGAGGTAGAAGAAACATAAAAGAATCAAAACGCGTGGGCCCATTAAGACAGAGCGTTATTCATCATAACTTCTAGAAAGCCACATAAAATAAATATAAAAAGAAACAAGCACGGTACAGAAATAGAACAAAACAAAGAGGCAGAGAACATTATGTTAGGGGGACCGTACAAGCAAGAGCTGTAACTCTTGTGGATGGGACCAACAGCCACTCCGTTCCTGTAATATTAGATAAAATAAATGCCAGGACGAGATATTGATGTATACTCGACAAGGAAATATTCCAGTGATTTATAACTTTGCCCAAAACTTAAGTAAAGGTTCGTAAAATATATTCTGCTTGTACTTTTAAAGGTGGCTATAACAATAATGGCAGAAGATACATAACAATAAATAATAATAATTACATAAACCATGTACTTATATCCACTCTAGTCTAAGACGAGTATCGTTTCCTGCAAGGGGTAGCAAACTACGCCACTCACACGTTCACTAAGATTTATTTATTTATTTATTTACTTACTTACTTATTTATTTATTTATTTATTTATTTATTTATTTATTTATTTATTCTGGTGTAGTTAAGGCCATCATCCTTCTCTTCCACTACACCAGGAATATAATAGTACATTATGCAACGAGCCTATAATGAAGGTAATTAAGAAGCGAGTATGGATATTTATGAAACGAGCGTAAGCGAGTTTCATAATTTTCATACGAGCTTCTTAATTACATTATAGGCGAGTTTCATACTACTTTTTATGCTCGACCATATTTCTAACTTGATATTATTAATTTTCTTTGTATCTGACCTTGGCCAATGTCCCGTATGTTGTGAGATGTGCGCAGAAGCGAAAGTATTGATTTTTTCCGAGGAACAGATGTTCACAATGACCTTGCTAGGCCATAAGAACCTACAGAGATAACATTAAAAATAAATTAGACATTGAAAAACGAGATGACAAATTGAATTTATTTGAATATTATTTACAATTAACGCTAATTATTATAGTAACAGAACATAACCTTCTGCGACAGTTGGATTTCCAGCCTCCGTGACTTTTCGCTAATTCTCTTTCGATTGCATATCCGAGAATAATCGATACTTGCGGTTTTATAACGGTAGAAAGCTGACTTGCACATTGGCTGAAAGACCTGACATTTAATGAGTAGGTGTACTTTAATGAGGTCCGTTAAATGTCTGCTACCAGGTGTATAATTACTACATTTCGGCATGGTCGAGCATAAATACAATAGGCCTAATAGAAATAAACAGAAAAAAATACACTATATACAAAGTAAAGCTACACAAGAAATAAAGAGAGAGAAAAAACCTCTATAAACAAAGTAATAATAATAATAATAATAATAATAATAATAATAATAATAATAATAATGATAATAATAATAACAATAATAATAATAATACTAATAATAACTTACAAATGGCTTTTCAAGGAACCCGAAGGTTCATTGCCGCCCTCACATAAGCCCGCCATCGGTCCCTATCCTGTGCACGATTAATCCAGTCTCTATCATCATATCCCACCTTCTTCAAATCCATTTTAATATTATCCTCCCATCTACGTCTCGGCCTCCCCAAAGTATTTTTCCCTCAGGTCTCCCAACTAACACTCTATAGCTATGCATTTCTGGATTCGCCCATACGTGCTACATGTCCTGCCCATCTCAAACGTCTCGATTTAATGATCCTAATTATGTCAGGTGAAGAATACAATGCGTGCAGTTCTGCGTTGTGTAACTTTCTCCGTTCTCCTGTAACTTCATCCCGCTTAGCCCCAAATATTTTCCTAAGAACCTTATTCTCAAACACCCTTAATCTCTGTTCCTCTCTCAAAGTGAGAGTCCAAGTTTCACAACCATACAGAACAACCGGTAATATAACTGTTTTATAAATTCTAACTTTCAGACTTTTTGACAGAAGACTAGATGACAAAAGCTTCTCAACCGAATAATAACACGCATTTCCCATATTTATTCTGCGTTTAATTTCCTCCCGAGTGTCAAATAATAATAATAATAATAATAATAATAATAATAATAATAATAATAATAATAATAATCCGTGAAGGGCCTAGACCGACCAGCCGGCTGCTGACCTCAAGTCCACATGCCGAAGCAGAGGTGGACGATCATCCAACCAGAATGGAGGTATCGTGTGGTTAGCACGATATCCCCCCAGCCGTTATAGCTGGTATTCGCAACCGGATTTCGCTACCTATCGTAGCTCCCCAAGTGCATCGCAATGCTGGGTGGGCACCGGTCCCATACACTGGCCGAAATTTCATGAGAAAATTTCTTCCCCCACGAGGACTCGAACCAGCGCGCATTCCGTAACTCGAGTCCTAGGCAGGATGCCTTAGACCACGACGCCACGGCGCGGGACGTAAAGTAAAGCCACACAAAAATATACACAGGTTGCAGTCACACAAACTTTAAATGAGTGACTAAGTATCACAATTAATTGAGTAGTTTAATATGAAAGATGGACATCTGTCGTCTCCATAGTTTTGATCTAGAGGCAATTTTTTAATTCACAGTGTTCTTTGTAATATTTAACACAATTTATTTTATAAATGTAGTGTTAGAGTTTGCATATGGTTTCACTATAACTGGAAAGGGCATGAAAAATTGTATAAAAAACCACAGCTATCTAAATTTTGATTGAGGTCAGATGTCCGTCTTTGATATTAAGCTACTCAATTGTATCCTAACTAATTAACTAACATAAACAAGAAACTTGGAATTTTAATCTAGATTAAAAAAGAAAAAGAAAAAAACACAAATCAATACTTCTAGCAATACCTAAAAACATTAACTAAGAAAAAATTTTCTAATTTAATTTTGAATTGTGATAAAGTCCGGCAGTCCCTGACGTCATTAGGTAACGAATTCCAGAGGCGAGGTATTTCTACAGTATAGGAAGATGAGTATAAAGACGTTCTGTGTTGAGGGATAGAAAGAAGTGCTTGATGTCGGTTTCGAAGGGTTGTAAGAAATTGAAAGCGCGATAACAGATAATTCGGAGTAGAAGTATGCATGATTCTAAACAGAAGAGACAGTGATGTCCACAAGAAAAGAAAAATGTCTCACAAAGATAATAAGCTTAGGCCTATTTAACGCATACAAGATAGTAAGGCTGTTTCAACAATAACCTGTTTCCTTAGAGAGTTTTCGCACCCTCCCGGTTCGCTAAACGGTTAACGCTATGTTGACAATGATTGTTACAGGAGAAAAATTCACTCGGGCGCGCCGGGGATCGAACCCGGGTCCTTGATTCTACGTACCAAGCGCTCTAATCACTGAACTACGCCGAAATTCAATACACAGCATCGAATCGAATGTCGCTCCTCTAGTGTTTTCCCCATGTGACCTTACTCCATGCTGACATATATTAAGTCAACTGTCATGATACAAGGAGCGCACTCAATTGAGTGACTTGGTGGCCGGGATTCCACAGTATATATGCGCTGTTGGGGAAGAATCTACGTAAAGATTAATTTTTTGGTCCTACAGAATTTATCTGTTATGGTAACAATGATTGTTAGAGGAGAAAAATTCGCTCCGCCACATAGGGGAAACAATATCTCTAAGCGAATAACGTGAAAGTGAACAAAGTTCACTGTAGGCCTAATTCTGTGTTAAAACATTGCATCTCTTTTGAGATTTACCACTGTGCACGATATTAGTCTATTTAGAACAGCTAAAGATGGATAACGTATTCAGGCCGAAGCACAGAAGGTTCAGGAAAGAATTTTCGTTGAGATTCCAACAGACAAAAGATTGAATCGTGAGTAATCCGACAAGCGAAAACTCTCCTTTGTTTAACTCGCTGTAACTGGGATACCAGTAAAGATTTTGAGTAGCGACCACTTTTACACGTAATTTCAATTCTTTCGCAAGATTTCTTTCGCTTTGACACCCCGTCTAAAGTAAAAAATACAAAAGTTTGCTGCTTACCAACTTTTTAAGGTGTAAATCTCTATTCTGAACAGATCACATCGAAGTTAGTATTTTTTTCTCACTTATGAAAAAAAAGATTTTAATTTCACATTTTTTTATGCTTTCCTTAGACATTGAACTATCAATTTAAAAACTTACAGCTCGATTGACTAACTTCATAGGAACTACGACATGATTAATGTTTAACGGAGTGGAAAATATAGTATAACAGAGCCTTACGTTAAACAAACATGTGCGCCGATCCCTTACGATTCTTTCCGAAGTTTTACGGACGTGAACATACGTCACCAAATACGTCATTACTGACGTCAACATAGCGTTAACCGTTTAGCGGACCAAGGGGATGCGAAAACTCTCTATGTCATGTCTATTATATTTTTTTGTTTTCCTGAACTATCTTTCAAAAGACATGTTTAAGTGAAACGTTTTATTGCCCATAGAAATAAGAATATGTAAATTTCGTTTACTAGATTACACACGAAAGGAAATCTTTTACAATACTAAAAAGTAAGACATCCTAATTCAATTTCTAAATCTCACCAGTTAAGTACAGTAGTTAAAGTAGTTTATGTCCAAACTTATGGTAATCCCCGTATCCTGGAAGTTAAATATGAAACGGTTCGAAACTACAATACCAGTTATATCATCAGGACAAAAAGGTATGGCCTGAAGAGTCTCATACTCTGTTGGACTCTTTATGTTGGTTACTCCAGACGAATAGGCAGGAGTGCTTGGAGTAGCCAAGCTTGATAGATCAAACACATCTTACTGCTAGAACATATTTGCAACCCGTAATATGTGTAACCTGTGTAATATGCAACCCCGAAACGTCGGAGATCTTCAATTTTAAGACACAGTGAGTTACCTAAAAGATGCTTCAGATCACATCCATCGTGAAAGTAAAAAACTTATAAATTATAATTGTATGTTGTTAATTTTACATTAATTTAATATATTAATGAGAGGGATTCAATCCGGCATTGTGGCTTAGTGAATAAAGCAAAAGCACGTAAAGCTGGAAACCCGGATTCGAGTCCCGGTGCTGGAGAGAATTTTTCTCCGTTCTACCGATTCTTCACCATATGGAAACGCAGAATTACTGCACTGAAACTCCATATGTACTTCGGTACATCATAGTAATATGATAAAGCGTAAGTAATCACTTCGTGATTCAAGATGGCGCCATGTTCCGTCGGACCCCGGTCACTTAGTCACTCGTAATGTGGATCCGGAATTTACGTCATTGATTGTTCGTCACCCGGTGAATTATTTTCAAGCACTCTTGCTGTTTATATCAGTTTGTTACTTTGAACTGAACACATGAATTGTATTCAGGCTTGCTTGCTGTTTGCATAACTTTGTTATTTTTAATTCAACATATGAATGTATTCAAGCTTGCTAGCTGTTTGTATAAGTTTCGGCTTAGGTATTACTTTAAATTGAATAACATATGCTAACTGTTTGTATCAGATCATTTTCTGAGCATGTGAATTAATTGTATTCCAGCGTGCTAATTGTTTGTATCAGCTTGTTTTACTTTGAACTGAATATTATGTGCGCTGCAGTTTTTTGTATCTACTGTATTTTTACTTTGATCTGAAATGAATTGCATTCAACCGTGCTAGTTATGTTAGTTTATTTGTCACTTTGAACTGAACATGCGAATTGCATTGAAATGTGGTTACAGTTTGCAACAGTTCATATGTTACTTTGAATTGAACATATGAATAATGTATTGAAGCGTGCTAGCTTTATGTATTAGTTCATTTGTTACTTTGAATTGAACATGGGAAATGCATTGAAATGTTCTTTCTGTTTACAACAGATCATTTGTTACTTTGAACTGAACATATTAATTGTATTCAAACGTGCTAGCTTTATGTATTAGTTCATTTGTTACTTTGAATTGAACATGGGAAATGCATTGAAATGTTCTTTCTGTTTACAACAGATCATTTGTTACTTTGAACTGAACATATTAATTGTATTCAAACGTGCTAGCTTTATGTATTAGTTCATTTGTTACTTTGAATTGAACATGGGAAATTCATTGAAATGTTCTTTCTGTTTACAACAGATCATTTGTTACTTTGAACTGAACATATTAATTGTATTCAAACGTGCTAGCTTTATGTATTAGTTCATTTGTTACTTTGAATTGAACATGGGAAATGCATTGAAATGTTCTTTCTGTTTACAACAGATCATTTGTTACTTTGAACTGAACATATTAATTGTATTCAAACGTGCTAGCTTTATGTATTAGTTCATATTTGGTACTTTGAACTGAACATGGGAAATGCATTGAAATGTGCTTGTTGTTTGTAACAGCTCATTTGTTACTTTGAACTGAACATACGAATTATATTCAAGCGTGCTACTTTTTTGTATTAGTTTACTTGTTATTTTAAACTGAACGGAATATGATACATAAAATGGGAGAAAAATACGTAAAATTTAATGGATATTCGGAATATGTAAATTTTAACATAGGGTGCCATTTTAAAAAATAAAATTTACTGTCACAGCCTGTTTACCTGAATAATAAACGTTTTTTTGAAAACTGGTATCATATTTTATGGTTTATTTCCAACAACTTTTGTATGAAACTTTTTTTTGTAAAATTAAAATTTAAGAAGTTATTAGCAATATTCCAGGTTCGTTGTTCACACTGCATTAGCCTATCTATCACAAATTTCAAGGGATTTGCTGGGAATCAACTTATGTACTTCGGTACATCATAGTAATATTAATAGTAGAACACATGAATTGTATTCAAGCGTGCTAGCTTTGTGTATTAGTTCATTTGTTACTTTGAACTGAACATGGGAACTGCATTGAAATGAAGGGTTCAGAGCCATAGTGGGCCAAGCGCCATTTATTAAAAACGGAGAAAGCAAGGGTTAAAGTTAAGTGAATCCCATAGTTTAATGAAGATTGACATATCATTTAGTTTTAATGTGCATACTTTATATTACTTGCTATACGTTTCATTGAATTATGGTAATCACTTAATTTTAACCCTTGTTTTCTGCGGTTTTAATATATGGCGCTTAGCCCACTATGGCTTTGAACCCTTCAAATGTGCTTGCTTTTTGTTATTTTGAATTGAATATGCGAATTGCATTGAAATGTGCTTACTGTTTGCAACAGTTCATATGTTACTTTGAACTGAACATGCGAATTGCATTGAAACGTGCTTGCTGTTTTCAGCAGTTCATTTGTTACTTTGAATTGAACATATAAATTGTATTCAAGCGTGCTAACTTTATGTATTAGTTCATTTGTTACTTTGAACTGAACATATAAATTGTATTCAAGCGTGCTAACTTTATGTATTAGTTCATTTGTTACTTTGAACTGAACATATAAATTGTATTCAAGCGTGCTAACTTTATGTATTAGTTCATTTGTTACTTTGAACTGAACATATAAATTGTATTCAAGCGTGCTAACTTTATGTATTAGTTCATTTGTTACTTTGAACTGAACATATAAATTATATTCAAGCTTGCTAGTTTTTTGTATTAGTTTACTTGTTATTTTAAACTGACATAATATGATACATAAAATTGCAGAAAATGTGTAAAATTTAATGGAGATTCGGAATATGTAAATTTTAATATACGATACCACTTAAAAAAATAAATTTACTGTCACATCCTGTATGCCGAACACTGAAATTAAGTATTTAGGCATTACAATCGACCAACACTTACGATGGAATAAACATATGACATATTTATGCAATTGATTACGTAAAACAATTTATATCTTTGTTACACTTCTGTCATATTTACCAATTAATATTTTACGTCTCATTTATTTAGCTTTATTTCAATCCATTCTCCAGTATGGAATTTTAGGGTGGGGACATGCATGTATTTCTAATCTCACTCCACTAATACTTTTTCAGAAAAGAATAATTAAAATATGCCTTAATAAACCAACTGATTACTCATCCGAGCTTTTGTTCACTGAAAATGTTTTGAAAATTAAACAGATTTATTATATTGCCTTATTAATCTTCATACATAAAAATCGTAATAAATTCAATTGTATCATCATAAATATGGAACTAAAAGATCCGATTTTATATGACTAGAGGAACCAAAGTGTTTCACAAGCACAACTCTGAGCCATGGTTCCTACTTTGGCCCAAAGTTATACAATAAAATAATTGATAAATACCCAAATTTGGAAAATTTTAGTATCAGAAATTTCAAAAATAGCATTAGGAATTTAATTTTTAAAGAATATATATTGATTTAATATGTAGGCCTATATGTATTTGTATGATTTAAATTGTTAAAATTGAAATTGTATTTTTACAGTTAATTTATTCCTGTATTTTTTTTCTTGACCCAGTTTGTGTCAAATAATTATCTTTGTTTGTGTTTATCTTTGTGTTTAGATATCTCCCTGAGGACGAGTGTTTACTCCTTCAGGGAAGAACTAAGATTGTATTTTTGTACATGTTATTTTATTAACAATAAACAACATATTGTATGGTTTATTTCCAACAGCTTTTTTATGAAACTTTTTTTTTTGTAAAATTAAAATTTAAGAAGTTATTAGCAATATCCAATACTTATTGTTCACACTGTATTGGCCTATTTGTCATAAATCTCAAGGGATTTGCTGGGAATCAACCTGCAGTACATTTAACGAAGTGCTACAACTAACAGAGTTGCGAATGAGAGCAAAAGGGGAAAGAAAAACGAAAATTCTCATTATCCTCAAATCTTGAATGAATCCTTCTGCGGTACGGAGATGAGGCTCATTTTCAAGAAGTTCATGAAGGCAAATGTAAAATTATTGTCTAAGTCATAACAAGTTGGGTCGTCACAGGCAAGTCTTTAGGCTAATTATTAGTGTAGAAAGAAAAGCAACGGTCGCCGCAAGACTGAGTCCATGAATCTGAAACATCATATATGAATAATGAGGCTAATCATTTCTCTTGCAGGTTCCTTAATTAATACGTAATGAAAATGTTGCGGCCTCGGCACAATGTAACGTCACATGACCATCAAATAGCCTATAAAAACCTTCATCAACGGTTAATTTCCACAAAGGGATTTTTAAAACCTACATGGAGAGTAAAAAAAAGTCATGTAGGTATACAACGCATTATGGAAGTACTAATTATACCAGGGGTTCGTTTTTGATATTAAAAGATCACCACGGATATTCGTCTATAAACTTTAATTAACAAATCTTGCCCCGGTGTACAGTCGGTGCTGTGTTCAAACGGGATTTCTTTTATGAGTTCAATTAAAAAGTCGACACCGTAAATGAACGTGGAATGAATTAACTGATAAGATCCCAGGCGCCCCAAATAAACCTCGTTACAAATCCAATATCGGCAGCAAAGAAAATAAGAATTCTTTACAGCGGAAAAGTGAGATCTGATTTAATTATTAAAGTATGAATAATTACGGAGACACCATTATGAAACATATTTTCATCAATATAATCACCATCAACATCACAAAAATTGTCATTTTGACCTGTTCCATCATTAATTTTTCGAGAATTAAGAAATATAAATTAGACATTAAATAGTAGCGGTCGTGTGGTTAGCATGGCACCAAATCACCGATTTATACTACGCATGACAAACTAAAAGAAATGATACAATGCACTTATATTCTGTTCTTATAGGGGGAAGATTAACCTCCTCTCTTTTACTAACTTATGGATAGGAAACAAACCAGTGGATTTATAGTCAGTAACGATACAGTAACAGAATATACTAATGCAAAGTAGCATAAGAAAAGATATAATGAAAAATAAAAAATGGGATGGGAGAAAACATGATAAAACACAGTGAAGTAGGATGTAAGAGAACAGAATGGGAAAGAGAGGCAAATATGAAACAATCACGGCAGAAAATAATAAAACAGATTGGGAAACAAAGAAACGGAGATGGGTATGAAATAAGATAGGGCGAAATAAAAAAGTATGAGAAAGATAGGTCGGTGTGGAGCAAAAGAGGATTGAATAGGATCGGAGTAAACTGACAGTATAGAGCGAAATATAATTGAACAGAATGGGAGAAAAGGACAGTACAGAGCGAAATAGAACTGAACAGAATGGGAGAAAAGGACAGTACAGAGCGAAATAGAACTGAACAGGATGGCAGAAAAGGACAGTATAGAGCGAAATAGAACTGAACAGAATGGGAGAAAAAGAACAGTATAGAGCGAAATAGAACTGAACAGAATGGGAGAAAAGGACAGTACAGAGCGAAATAGAACTGAACAGGATGGCAGAAAAGGACATTATAGAGCGAAATAGAACTGAACAGGATGGCAGAAAAGGACATTGTAGAGCGAAATAGAACTGAACAGAATGGGAGAAAAGGACATTATAGAGCGAAATAGAACTGAACAGGATGGCAGAAAAGGACAGTATAGAGCGAAATAGAACTGAACAGGATGGGAGAAAAGGACATTATAGAGCGAAATAGAACTGAACAGGATGGCAGATAAGGACAGTATAGAGCGAAATAGAACTGAACAGGATGGGAGAAAAGGACATTATAGAGCGAAATAGAACTGAACAGGATGGCAGATAAGGACAGTATAGAGCGAAATAAAACTGAACAGGACGGCAGAAAAGGGCATTATAGAGCGAAATAGAACTGAACAGGATGGCAGAAAAGGACATTGTAGAGCGAAATAGAACTGAACAGGATGGCAGAAAAGGACAGTATAGAGCGAAATAGAACTGAACAGGATGGCAGAAAAGGACATTATAGAGCGAAATAGAACTGAACAGGATGGCAGATAAGGACATTATAGAGCTAAATAGAACTGAACAGGATGGCAGAAAAGGACATTATAGAGCGAAATAGAACTGAACAGGATGGCAGATAAGGACAGTATAGAGCGAAATAGAACTGAACAGGATGGGAGAAAAGGACATTATAGAGCGAAATAGAACTGAACAGGATGGCAGAAAAGGACATTATAGAGCGAAATAGAACTGAACAGGATGGCAGAAAAGGACAGTATAGAGCGAAATAGAACTGAACAGGATGGGAGAAAAGGACATTATAGAGCGAAATAGAACTGAACAGGATGGCAGAAAAGGACAGTATAGAGCGAAATAGAACTGAACAGGATGGGAGAAAAGGACAGTATAGAGCGAAATAGAACTGAACAGGATGGCAGATAAGGACAGTATAGAGCGAAATAGAACTGAACAGGATGGCAGAAAAGGACATTATAGAGCGAAATAGAACTGAACAGGATGGCAGAAAAGGACAGTATAGAGCGAAATAGAACTGAACAGGATGGGAGAAAAGGACATTATAGAGCGAAATAGAACTGAACAGGATGGCAGAAAAGGACATTATAGAGCGAAATAGAACTGAATAGAATGGGAGAAAAAGGACAGTATGGACAAGGCAGGACATAACAGAATAATATAAAAGAGGATAATATAGAATAGGACAGACAGAATGGAAATGAATAGAATGAGAAAGAGAGGGCAATATGGAACAAGAAAGTGCAAAACATAGCAGAATTGAAGAGGAGGGTATGGGACCAAACAGATAATAGAATGAGAAAAGACAATATGCAACTAGACGGAAATGAAAAAGAATCAGAATAAAGCAGTAGATTATCAGAGAAGTAAACAAAAGAAAAGAAAATATTATGTGAGTGAAATAGAATAGAACGGAACAGAACAGATTGGAATAGAATAAAATCGGGGTTAACGGACTTCATTTGTAAAATATTATGATCTGCACTATCAATAATAGTAGTAATAGTAGTAGTAGTAGTAGTAATAATAATAATAATAATAATAATAATAATAATAATAATAATAATATTCATGGTAATGTTCAGAGTAGACTTTTATTTTTTATACTTGTCCAACATTCATTACAATCTTTAATTATGCAATATTGTAGACGTTGCAGTCAGCAAAAATTAAAGAATAAACTTTTAATTTTTCTTCCCCTCCTGCGCCTTCTCGCCTATTCACTTCCACTATCCCTCTCTCCGCGACGGAAGCTCTATTCAGAAATCTATTCAATATATTTAACATTATGTCAACTACAATATAAACACGAGTCAATCCATTAATAACGGGAAAAAAACATGAAAATTGAGGGTGTCGAATTTTTATATTAAATTTATGCTTCGTACGTAGATGGCTGGTTGTTGTGGTGGCGAAAATTCAGCCACGTAATGAAAAATAATGACGTGGCATGCTGGCCTCCATTCACTGACCTGTCATTGGCTACTAATACATGGTCCCCTTCCTCCCGCACCGCTTGTGCCTATACCTTGTGTAAAACAAATCTCATTAAAGTTCCTAATTGACACCTGACATCACAACACCTATAAATTATTACAACATGCCGCATACACAACCAGGCTATCTCTACAGGTTGTCCTGTTCGTGTAACCTCTAGGCCTAAACCTTCGCGGAATAAATAATTTCATTTATAATGGTAAAAGAATCTTCCGTATTCTTCATTGAACGTGATAAGTATAATTTTTATAGTTTTTTACCTAGGATCTCTGTTTACCTCTGTGACTGACGGTCATTACACAATTTTTAAAATCATGTTCCATTATACATCATATAATATAATATAATATAATATAATATAATATAATATAATATAATATAATATAATATAATATAATATAATATAATATAAAACATTTATATTACCGGTTGTTTTATGGTTGTGAAACTTGGACTCTCACTTTGAGAGAGGAACATAGGTTAAAGGAAGTTTGAGAATAAGGTGCTTAGGAAAATATTTGGGGCTAAGAGGGATGAACTTACTGAAGAATGGAGAAAGTTACACAACGCAGAACTGCACGCAAAGTATTCTTCACCTGACATAATTAGGAACAATAAATCCAGACGTTTGAGATGGGCAGGGCATGTAGCACGTATGGGTGAATCCAGAAATGCATATAGAGTGTTAGTTGGGAGGCCGGAGGGAAAGAGACCTTTGGGGAGGCCGAGACGTAGATGGCAAGATAATATTAAAATGGATTTGAGGGAGGTGGGATATGAGAATGGAGAGTGGATTAATCTTGCTCAGGATAGGGACCAATGGCGGGCTTATGTGAGGGCGGCAATGAACCTCCAGGTTCCTTAAAAGCCAGTAAGTAAGTAAGTAAGTAATATAATGTAATGTAATGTAATGTAATATAGACCTAATATAATATAATATAATATAATATAATATAATATAATATAATATAATATCATATAATATAATATAATATAATATAATATAATATAATATAATTCAGAATAGGACAAGAAATGTCAGAAGGAAGTGAAATATGGAGAGGAGTACGACAAGGATGCCCTTTAGCACCTACTGTACATCATTTAGTTAGAGGATTTAATGTAGGCCTATGTATGTATGTATGTATGTATGTATGTATGTATGTATGTATGTATGTATTAACACTACAATTGGGTATACAATCAGTGGCAGTGATATATATATATATATATATATATATATATATATATATATAATAACATTACAATAATTACAGTAATGAAATTACAATAATTACAGCAATAAAAAATAAAATAAATAAAATCGACCAGGAACTTAATGAAGAACTGTTATTAAAACATGGGAAAGGTGATAGTAGAAGAAATAAGAATAAAGTGCATAAAATTTGCTGATGATATTGTATTGTTAGCAGAAGAGGATATTATGCTAAGGGATATCCTACTACTGCAGCTAAATGACAGCTGTGAATAGTATGGGAAGAAGACGGTCATTACACAATTTTTAAAATAATGTTCCATTAATTACATAATATAATATAATATAATATAATATAATATAATATAATATAATATAATATAATATAATATAATATAATATAATATAATATAATATAAAACAGTTATATTACCGGTTGATCTTTATGGTTGTGAAAAAGAAATAAAGGAAATAAGCGTGCGAATACTAAATGAGGCAGTAGAGCAAGTGGACAGCTTCAAATAGGCCTACTTGGGTGAACTATAAACAGTAACATGAGCTGCTGCCAAGAAGTCAAAAGGAGGATAGCAATAGCCAAGAAAGCTTGAGGTTCTGGATCTGTCTTATCAAGTATTCGTCTGGGGATGGGACTTAGCTCTGTAAGACCTGAGGCAGGATGGCCCACCTGTGAGCATAGAATTCAAGAGTGCCACTCAGATCACCTGTCGGACATAGACAATCATCGGCGCACAATGGACAAATGTAGGCTAAGTCCAAGTGCAAGGATCCAGCCATCGAAAAATCAAGCCAAGAAAAGAAAGAAAGAAGGAAAAGAAAAAAAAATTGAAAATGAGGGAAAGGAAGGAATGTTGAAATAAAAAAGTAATGAATGAGTAGAAGAAACTTAGAAATGGAAGAAAAGAAAATAGGTGGAAAGGTAAGAAGGAATAAACGAAGGGAAGCAAAGAAGAAAGAAAGAATCAACAGAGGAATGGAAGCAAAGAAGAAATAAAAAGGAGGGAAAGGAAAGAATAAAGAAAGAATATGAATAAAGGAAGGAAGGAAAGCAAAGAAGAAAGAAAGAATCAACAAAGGAATGAAAGCAAAAAAGAAATGAAAAAGGAAGGAAAGTAAAGAATAAAAAAATATGAATAAAGGAAGAAAGGAAAACAAAGAAGAAAAAAAGAGAGAATCAACAAATAAAGGAAAGCAAAGAAGAAAGATAGAATAAACAAACGAAGGAAGGAAAGCAAAGGATAAGGAAAGAATCAACAAAGGAATGAAAGCAAAAAAGAAATGAAAGAAAAAATAATAGATGGAAAGTAAGAAAGAAAGAAAGAAAGAATAAACAAAAAAGGAAAGAAAAGAAGAAGGAGAGAATAAGTAAGTGAAGGAAAGTGAAGAAGAAGGAAAGAATAGAGAGGGGAATGAAAGGAAATAAAAGAGAAAGAATAAAGAAATAAAGAAACGCAAAGAAAAAATAAAGAAAAACAATAGGAGAAAGGAATGAAGAAATAAAAAATAAACAAATAATGGAAAACAAAGAAGAAATAAAAAAACAAATGTAGAAAAGCAAAGAAGAAAGAAAGAATAAACAAAGGAAGAAAGCAAAAAGAAATGAAAAAAAAACAATAGATGGAAAGTAAAAAAGAAAGAAAGATTAAACAAAGAAAGGAAATAAATAAAAAACAAAGGCAGGAAAGCAAGAAGAAAGAAAGAATAAAGAAAGAAATGGAAACAAAGAAGAAATAAAAAAGGAAGGAAAGCAAAGAATAAGGAAAGAATGTGAATAAAGGAAGAAAGGAAAGCAAAGAAGAAAGAAAGAATAAACAAAGGAATGGAAACAAAGAAGAAATAAAAAAGGAAGGAAAGCAAAGAATAAAGAAAGAATATGAATAAAGGAAGAAAGGAAAGCAAAGAAGAAAGGAAGAATCAACAAAGGAATGGAAAGTGAAGAAGAAGAAAAGAATACAGAGGGGAATGAAAGGACGGAAGAAAGAAAGAATAAAGAAAGAAACGCAAAGCAGAAAGAAAGAAAAACAATAGGAAAAAGGAATGAAGAAAGAAAAAATAAACAAATGATGGAAAACAAAGAAGGAAAGTAAAGAAGAATGAAATAATAAACAAAGGAAGAAAAGCAAAGAATAAACAAAGGAAGAAAGCAAAAAAGAAAGAATAAACAAAGATAGGAAAGGAAAGAAGAATTAAATAATAGACGAAGAAAGAAAAACAAAGTAGAAAGAAAGAATAAACAAAGGAAGGATAGCAAATAAGAAAGAAAAAACAAACAGAGAAAGGAAAGGATAGAAGAAAGAATAAATAAAGGAATGACAAACGAAGTAAAGCAAAGAAGAAGACGAGAAAGTAAAAATGTGAAAATGATAGAACAAGTGAAGAGAAGCAATGAAAGGAACCAAGCTGAAAATGTAATAGTCAACAAATTAATGCAAAGAGAAAAATGAAAGATGAGAAGAATGAAAAGAAGTTAGAGATAACGAAAGGAAAGGAGGAAGAAATACAGCTAAGCAAGACATTTAGAATAGAGATGGAAAGAAAAACAACAAAAGCTAAAGAATAAAATAGCTACATTTGAGCGCGGTCCCTGCCTCTTCAAAGCCGTGCAGATATCAGTTGTTTCCGCTGAGTAATAACACGGCCATCATCTCAGAGATTAATGAGGTTACAAAACAAATCGCGTAGGAGTTCATCTGAGGGACAGTTGATACATAATAACGCCGGCCGGCGGAGTCTCTCCTCATTTATAAGAAGCCGAGGTGCGAAGTTCCCAGCCCACGCCTTCTCCAACAGGTGTGCGTCCCCTGTCTGATAATGAAATACCTGCCCGGATTGGCTACCTACGGGAACAGCAGTCGTCGAAGTTGGGATGTCTGCCTGATTGATCGTAGGGCCGGGCAGAGGTGGTCCACACCACATCGAGCAATGGATTGCCATGGGAACGCCGAAGAATCACGGCCAGAACTCCTGGACTTAACACGTTCAAGGATAAAGCTCTCTGTCCTCTTTGGAAAGCACAATATCTCTCACAGCCTATAAACGAAATCATTATTAGGCCCTAAAACATCATGAAAGGCGTGTGAATTCAACATCTTCTACAACAAAGTTCTAAATCTTTTTTCTCGGTACTCAGATGAAATAAAAACTGTCAACTTGTAGCCTAAAGAAAATAATATTTTGTGCGAGATCGTGCGTATTTGCTTGGTTTCCGCACAAAACCAATCCGCGGAAAGTCTAAAATTCCACATTCAGTATTCCCAACCTAACACACATAACAATTTCCCTCTTCTTACCGCTTAAGTGACATATTCATTTTACTGCTTTAGACTTTTAACATATTATTTTTAGAGACGTTCAATATAGTAATAATTATAAATTGGAAACTTACCACTCCAATTTTACCTAAATT
The DNA here is from genome assembly GCA_025594305.2 of Periplaneta americana. Lineage (NCBI taxonomy): Eukaryota > Metazoa > Arthropoda > Insecta > Blattodea > Blattidae > Periplaneta > Periplaneta americana. Next base: position 21,369,092 of record JAJSOF020000036.1, read on the forward strand.
GCACTCTTAATTATTGTTTTTAAATATTTGCAAAAATTTAGTCAACTCTGCAACTCCACTAAAGTTACTGCATTCGTGATGCAAGTAACATTAAGGAAGCCGTGAAAAAATAAACAAGATTCCAGACTCATCATAGACTAGGGGGAAAAAAAAAAAACAGACGTATATCACGGCCTGCTGGAGTATAGTAAACACAGAAAACATTTTAAAGCAACGATGTTGAAGAGAAATATTTTTGTTTTGCAAATTTGCCGTCATTGAACAGAAAACAAGATGGAGATTTCATTGCAACTAATTAGAAATTCCTCTTTCAGGTATGTAATAAACGATCTTCGCACAAAATAATGTACGATACACGAGCGGTATGTTTTCTTTCAATTCTCGGAAATTAAAAAAGCTCAACTACGTTTCGCTTTTTCAAACTTTTCCTCGAACATGAAAACTTCAACATACCGCTCTTGTAACGCATATTACTATTTCGTATACTTAATATCTCCGCACACAGGAAGATCTCTGGAGGAAGTAGATAAAATAAAATAAAAATAGAAAAAGTGCTCATAGCCTACTAGTTGTAAGGGTGTGAAAACTTACACTGAATGCTACATTAAAAACAAAGGCGCGTACTAGTTTAGTAGGCATTACTGCTACAACCTGTAGAATGAACCTGATTGTGAAATTCATCTGAAAAAAAAAGTGCTAAACCTGCAGAACAGAGACGAAATAAACGTTAAGATAATGAAAAATTGTGGCGAGGAGGCAAAACTATAGGCTATGCCTACCCAGGATTTAACCCAAAGTCGCGTTTGTCATATTTTGCTACCCGACTTCTAAAAATGCAACAAATTTTGAATGTAAATGTGCAAAAATGCGACAACCACATTCGACTTCAGAAACGAAGATGGTAATGGAGAAAATGAAATCAGAGATGTGTTTGAACTAATCAATTCTGGAGAATTTGAATTTAAATGAAATGCTAATGGAATGGGGAATGTTCGAAAATGTATTGAACAATAGATGTTCAGGAATGGATTTCAAAGAATTGGTACAATTCATGTAAGTTAAGTGAAGAAATTTCTTCTAATTGGTTTATATAATTCCATCGCATACTTTAAATTGTGAGCAAGGATTTAGTTGCATGAATCTTGTAAAAACTGGAGTTAGAAACCGCCTTTCAGTGAAAAGAGTTAGCATTCTGCCTACAATAAATCTTGAAGGGCCTACTCGTAAATAATTCAATATTTAGAATGGCCATAAAATAACGTATTTTAATGTGATGTAAATTGAGCAGTGATTGATTCTAAACATACTTTACTTATATAAGTTTATCTAGAATGAGGTAAGATTTAGATTAGATTTAGATTTAGATTTCATTTAATAATAACATATACATAAAAACGTTACATTAAAATAACCCGAAAGAGCAAAGCTCGTGTTCGGGGACAGTTCCGTTACATAGATATACATACTTTGTAGACAAAATACTTAAGAAAAAAGGTCACATAAAGATGATAATAAAATTAGTAAATAATAATACTAGTAATAACTGAGTAAAAAGAGACGATGTTGAGATTTATGGATTAATATTAAATTATTATCAGTAGTATAATTAGTGCAGGTCATGTTGATATAATAACCAAGATAAGATAGAAAAAAATATATACTTAGGATAGAAATAAACTTGTTTTACAATACATGGTACATAATATAAATACAGGGAAGTCTGTCATATAAATTTTTTAATTCTGGATCTGAAAATTTCATTGCTTAAAGTAGTCAATTCTGAATGAAATTTTATTATCGAATTATATAGCCGTGGACCATAATTTGTACTGTGTAGTAAAGCAGCAGATGTGAAACATTTAGGTTCAACTAATTTAAGAATTTCATTTCGTCTTGTATTATGATCATGTGGCTGAGCTACAAATTTCATTCTATTTTTATGATAGAATTTCATTAAAGAGTATTTATAAATTTGGTCAATTCTAAAAACATTCAATTCGGAATGGATCAAATTTGTTGGATAATCCAGTCGCCTTTTCAAAAAATTTTGATTATACGTTTTTGCAACATAATTATTAGAGGAAAAAGAGCAGTTTTTGTAATGCATCCCCATCCAGTTATACCATATTCAACTATAGCCAAATAAACCAAACGTAATACATGAGTAGGCAAGTAATGGCGAAGGTTTAAAGTATTAGAACCCCAAGAAACAAATTACATAACTTTTCGTTTGAGCATACGTTATTAATTTTATCTTTCTGTACAATTATTTAGCCTATAATATTGCACAAGATTTTCGCAATTTGAACGTAATATAATTTTATATTTGTGCATTTTTGCGACAATTATTTATTTTCTAACTTAAAACCTGTGCCTACCCAACGACGTCCTGCAAAAAGGATGCCTGCAGAACAAAATGTTGAGTAAAAGGCAATCTGCAGTTCTTTTTTCCGTCCAAAATCTTTTGCCTGTGAAATGTGAAGGTTCAGATATCAAAATGTTGGTTGAAAAGAACACAGCTCTTGACATCTTGAGAGGGAGGAAAATTCATCAACTAAAGGCAAACGACTAGGAATAGGCCTACTATAGTATTTTTATGATTTTATGAAATTTTCTTATAATCTACGTTTAGATGTAGGCTAATTTGCTAAGCTTATTTTCGTCTGAGAAATTATATTTTTTTGTGCAGACATTTCTCTTTGATTATGATATATGAATTTGTCTACGTAAATCATTATATGAATTTGTGTTCATTTAATGGTTTTACGAGGCAAAGTTTAATTAAAGAGCTAAAATAAAACAAAGTGCCAAATCAAGTCTAAATAGGTCTTAATTCTGTGGTGTTCAGGTAAAGCGGGTGTGCAAAAATCAAAAGAATACCAGCAGT